>JARDWD010000834.1:3000000-3539605 GCA_029034505.1 Ornithoptera priamus
CCTACCACCAGTAATAATATCATCCCTTATATTATAAATCTCCTGTCATAACACTACTTCATTCACGCTGTCAACATTCGAGAGCAAGTGTTCTGAGCTGGCACGCCTCTCCACTTTCGCCCTCACTATCACCTATTATCATGTAAGACTTGATTGCCCATTCCAGATAAAAAATGGGATTTTAATAATAGATCGTAAATTCAATAGCTATTATCTATGTTAATATATCATTGTTTAGGTTTATGTGGGAACGGAACGTAACTGTTTAGAGGGATGGGTAAGAAGTGTGCGAGGAAACGAAAGAAGAACGGTGAAGATGGACGAACATAAGAAGTTACAAAAAGACGATTGTATCGAAGATTAAATTAAAATAGTTTATTAATATTTCTTCAAGCACTTTTAATTAAAATACCACATCCCACATTTTTATATATAAAAAGTGATCCAAAGCATAAAATATACGTATACTTAATTTTTTTATTCAAATAAGCGACGAGACGAGCAGGACTTTCATCTGATGATAAGTGATACGCCTGCCAGTAACGTGGTTCAAGTTAGGATGATACTGCACCACATTGCGTATCCAGAGACGTAAGATGTTGAGTCTCCTTACTCCAATAACTACACTAGCTACAGCTCCTTTCAAACCGGTACACAATAGTTTGACGGCAGAAATATTCGTTGCACTTCCTACATGGACGGAATCCGGCTTCACAGACCTACCACCAGTAAGCATATATAAACCAATAATTATTATATATATAACAGACCAAAGTTGGAACAGTTTTATCTTTATTAATTCATAGAATAACATTGCCGTAATCCATTTAAGATATTCCAGTATAGATAAAATATTCATAATTTAAAGGAGTATCTTCGGAAGGCTTTATAATGTAAAGATAGGGTTGATTTAGTTACAAACTTTGTGCAATATAGAATAGCAATTTTCTTACGGCATCTAGACTTGTTATTTCGATAGCCTATCAGATAACTACATTATATTCTACTTTCTTATGTACCACTATTAAATTTCTTATTTACTGCCGACTGAGGAGAAGAAGATTATTATACATCTTTACATTGTTGATTGGAAAGTAAAAGTCTACCTTCGCAGAAGTTATAAAACTTGGCCAAGGTAACTTCAATAAGGAGATCGATAGACGCTCTCCGTTCTGTCAGGCAGCGTTTAGGAAACTCCGTCAAATCCTCACCTCTGAAATCCTCTAATGTTTTAAGATCAAAGTCTTCAACCATTGCGTCTTCACCTACATTCCATTTCACCATCGGCCTGGTCTACTGATCAAAGTCACACAGCGAGCGATGGAAAGAGCTATGCTTGGCATTTCTCTAAGGAACAAGATCCAGAACGGGGAAATTCGACAGAGAACTAAAGTTATCGACGTAACTCTAAAAATTTGCTAGCTGAAGAGTCAGTGGGGCGGCTAAGTATGTCGGCTGATGGTGATGAGGTCTCAATTGATGAAAACCTTGTAGGTAGGTACTACCGCAGCGACTATTTCTGCTTTCAAACAGTACTGTGCAAACATTACTGTGTTCCGGAGTGAAGGACGTTGTAGCTAGTTAAACTACTGGGAGAGTCTTAATATCTTATCTCAAGGTTACGAGCGCAATGTGGTGCAGTATACCATTGTAATTAACGCCACATTGTTATGAACAGGCGTATCACTCACCGCTCGTCTAGTCGTTTAGAATTAAAAAAAAATCACATATACGTGCCACAGGTGTCTAGGTGTCTTATAATTATCTAATAGCACGTGAAATTGAGGTCGAGCGTGTAACGGGACTCTTACAATAATCCCCATCTATCTCTCACTCGAGCCCATTATCGTCACCATTCCGACCGTACGAAAACAATTACGCAGTGTAACAAAGAAAAAGATCAGGAGGCGAAAAAAAAATTACTTAACCATTAATCTAAAACGTAATAAAGATATATCGCGCCGTGGACCTACGTCCCGGCTTTTGGGACATTTGCAGGAGAAAAAAAAACTCTGATATAGAAAGAAAATTATATAGTATATGGTCATATTAGATGCATGTCTTTTTACTGATAGTATTGAGTCTAATCAATTTAGTGGTGGTAGGTCTCCGTTAGTACACACAATAGTACAGTACAGTAGCCTGCTAGCTTAACGGTTAGAGCGTGTGGCCTTCATTCCGAAGGTCGTAGTGTCAAATCTCGGCATGTACCAATGACTTTAATATTTAAGTTATGTACATTTGTGAACTTTAGTTACAACAGCGAAATACAAACGGTGAAGGAAAACATCGCGAGAAATCCTGCACATGAATTATAATTTATTGTAAGGTGTGAAGTCACCAATCTGCATTGGGCCCGCGTGGTGACTATGACCCCATCACCTTCATATTTATGGTGGCCTGTGCCCAAATAGTGGGGACATAAATGGGCTGTTATGAAAGATAAAAGAATGAAAGGTCTCCGTTGCAGCCGCCAAACAGTTCTGTTTTCCGGTTTGAATGGCGCTGTAGCTAGTGTAATTACTGAGGCAGACAACATTCTACCTATCAATGTGATGAGCACAATGTTGTGTATATCATTCCATCGCCACGTTGGTATCACTTACCACCAGACTAACGTATCGCTGGACGCGTCGCTTCAAAAACTTCTTTTCTTTTCATTCAACGAAGCGACCAGATAAGCGGGACGTTCACCTGATAATACGTGATACGCCTACCCATAACAACGTGACGCTAGTTGGAATGTTATACACAGCACCACATTGCGCTCGTCGCCTTGACACATAATATGTTGAATCTCATTACCCTAGAAATTACACTACGTACAGCGCCCTTCAAAACGGAACACGATAGTAGCAGTAATACAATACATCCTTAATGATAACCGGATATCAGTATTTTTTTTTCTGTAACATAAGGTATGAATAATTTTGTAACTAAATATCTGTCTTTCTAGATTATCTTATTCTTCAGCAACATCTTACGTATGTTATATAATTTATTTTGTACACAATATCCTTGTAAGACTTCTTATAATTATCATAGATATATTTATATATATGTATATATAAATATATATAATGATATTAATCATTATAATGCCACAAAAAGAATGTTGCCAGCATAAGATATTTAATAAATTCCTTCAACACTATTACCGGTGTTACAATTATTATTAAAAGTAAGGAAGTGTTATGTATGGGGTATATCGACAAACATAATTATTGTAATAGGGGGTGATTATAGAATAAACGGTGGCTGCGCCCCCGACATGTGACACAATAAAGTCAGTGCGTTAACAGCTACACGCGTTTTAACTGCTGCCTACCTGCGTACACAACAGGAAGTTCTTTGAGAAAAATATCTAATAAATCTGTATAAGAATATATCTATAAAACAATTTTTTTAATGTATGATATTACTTTTCAATATTGTTATGCAAAAAAAAAGAGGTACCTGATTAAATTGTTATTGTACTGGTGGGAGGTCTCTGTTTCCGAAGACCGTCTAGTTAGGTACCACTGCAGCACCTAATCTACCGTTGAACTTTAATCTAGATACGTTACTGTATTCCGATTTGAAGGGCGCTATAGCTACTTAAATTATCGTAGTAATAAGTCTTAATTGATAATTCGAGGTGTGATGTATGGTGCGAAGCTTGAGAAATAAATAAAAGTTTACGCAGCCAGAAGATCACTCACTTCAGCATTGCTAACGCGTACATTTACTTTTTAATTATGATTTAACACTGTTACCAGTAATTGATCAATCACTGCGCTAGAAACTTGAATATACACTAATTGTGCTTTGATTACATCGATAACTTAGCGACGTTCGAGTCGCAGTTTAATCATGAAACTACTCTTGAATCGGTTAAATTTTAAACTTTTTAGAAAACTTTATAAATGTGCTTTAACTATATAAACAATAACCTTAAAAAAGATACTTTAACTATACAAGTAAAAACCCTAAAAATTCACTTTAACTGCATCCGTTACGTAACGAACAAACAGTTTTCTTTTTACCAAAAAGATCTTTGGTCTGATTCGACATAAATTACCACTACTATATTCATCATCATTATCAGCCGACAGACGTCCACTGCTGGACATATGGCTTCCCCAAAGATCTCCACATCGCTCAGCCCCGCTTTGCTCGCATCCAGTGGGCACATTGCTCGAAGGACCGACAGCCAATGGGGCAGTAAGATCTCTCACAAGGTCGCGTAGGTGAGAATCGCGGGATCCCACTACTACACCAAACTTATAATTTTACAAGGAAACTACGAGACCAGCATTACGTTCAACTGATTATGATACGTCTGCCCTTAACAATTCAGCTCTACATAAGATATTAAGCCTCGTTACCCCAGTAATAATAGCTACAGCAACCTTCAAACAGTAATGTTCGGACACTAATGCTTGGCGACAGAAACAGGCGCTGCGATGGCACCTACTAAGACAGTCTCCAGCAACAGAGACCTACAACCAGTAAATAGATCAGTTTGATTTAAGATTAGATAGTAGATCAATTTAATTAAAATAAATTAATACATTAGATATGTTTTCTTTCGTTTCATTCTTAGGATAACCTAGGACATGGAGCTGCTAACGTGATACGGGTTAATACGTGTCAGAGTACAGTTAATATACACAGCGTATAAGGCTAATGAAAATAAATTTTCCCAGTAACGAGTGCGACCTACAATGTAAAGGTCTTACATCTGAACAGATGTATACATTTTTCATTTCATCATATCTAGTGCATCATTATCATGCCCCCCCCCCCCCCAAGAATCTCTACATACAATCAGCATAGCCTCCGGTAAGAGCCGTCCTTTGTAGGGATTCATATGGGGGTATTTAGCCATTTCCCGTTACACTGGCCCGATGCGAGTTACTAGGAGCCAGAGCCTCGTTTTTTGATTAGCAGGGTGCACCATGAGCAGCTGAGGTTGGCTTCGGTCTCGTGAGTTGTTGTGCGAGACTCATTACACCCCCATGTATACTTACAAAACGCAATTTAATTTAGTATCGACCTCGCCAGATATAAAACTTTACTAAAGTACTTTAAATCTGATGACAAATAATGTACATCTAGTTAAATAACTGCCTTCGTAATTAACTAGCTGTAGCTTTGTAACACCAAAGTGTCAGGTTTGAATTTACAACTTTTTTTTATTTTTTGATTTTTGCTCCTAAGGGTATATAGATGCCATCGTACCTTATACATTGTTGTATTAATCTAAGCTACCCTAAATTCACCAAAGACATCGTGCCTTTCGTGAATTTGAATGTTGGATCTGCTAATGCATTTTGAATCACACCAACATCCATGTTCACGTTAATAATAGCCATAAAGTTATCTCTTTTTGCTCCGGTTACATTCCATCAGCAAATATTGCACGTCCTCAACTTGAATGCAATCTTTGCACAACAGAAAACATTTTTTTCCATGAGGAATACCAATTTTGCTAATGGAATATAACCAGAGCGCAGTCGAATATTATAAGGCTTCATGTGTAGTTTATATGGTGAAGTTTTTTTATACTCCTCTAACTATCTTAATATACTGCCATTACATCATTGATGTGTTCCGACTGCCAACATATTATAGTATTCTAGGAGAGATCACTTCATCATCCGTTGCTTTCTTATTAACGCCATATAAAATTGAAATCTAATATTAGCCCATTGTAGATAAAAAAAATTACATGGATTCTCCATGATACAAAACTAGGTATAATAATCTATCTAATATTTACTAGATTCCACTTCTGTTACTTCCATAGTAGTAACATTTCGCTTGTTTATTCGAATGTAAGTATTATATTAGAATATATTATGTCTTCACTTGAATATTTAAATTAAATTCATTATACGTAACTAATATTAGTTTCAATAATAAAATTGTATCAGTATTATAAGTTTAAGATCGGTTATTTAAATCATAATATAACTTACCGGCTCTTTCTGGCACTTCTTCGAACTAATTCAACTTGTTCACTTAAAAGAACGAAAACAACGTGTACATTAATTAAAAATAAAAATTAAAAAAAAAACTACGTCACCGATTTCACAAAGTTATTTGTTAGTTTGAAGCGTGCACTGTCGTAATAAATCAGTTTCGGTTCGCAGGCGGGAGCGGCGCGCGGCTGTGTTACCCGAACGTGTGCACGAGACAGTTTTTCAGGCGAACTGAAGGGCGAACCGTTTGAATGGACTGCGCGACGGTCATGCGCACTCGCACCATCTCGAACACACTGGCAACATATTAAATTAAAAAAAAAGTTTTTTTTTAACAAATTAAGCGACGATCCGGACGTTCACCTGATGGTAAGTAATACACTCGGCCATAACAATGTCTCGACTAATACATAAGATGTTGAGTCTCGTTACCCCAGTAATTACACTAGGTACGGCGCTCGTCAAACCGGAACACAATGATGTTTTCACACTACTGTTTGACGGCAGAAATAGGAGCCGCGGTGGTACTTTCTATGACGATCTCTGGCAACAGAGATCTACCACCACTTTTTCAATTCACGCCAATATACTATAGAGGAACTATTTTTTTATTTTTTATTTTTTGAACATATTATGTCTTGGTAACGTAGACCCTTAAGCCAAAAAATTTTTTCAATTCCTACCAATAGACTATAGAGGAACTATTTTTTCTTTTTTTTTTAAACATTCTATGCCGTGATAACGTAGATCTATAAGTAAAAAACTTTTTAATTCCCGCCAATATACTATAGAGCAACTATTTTTCTTTTTTTTAACATACTATGCCTTGGTAACGTAGACCTTTAAGCAAAAAAACTTTTTCAATTCCCACCAATATACTATAGAGGAACTATTTTTCTTTTTTTTAATCATTCTATACCGTGGTAACGTAAACCTTTAAGCAAAAAAACTTTTTCGATTCCCACCAATATACTATAGAGGAACTATTTTTCTTTTTTTTTAAACATTCTATGCCGTGGTAACGTAGACCTTTAAGCAAAAAACTTTTGCAATTCCCACTAATATATTATAGAGGAACTATTTTTCTTTTTTTTTAAACATTCTATGCCGTGGTAACGTAGACCTTTAAGCAAAAGAACTTTTTCAATTCCCACCAATATACTATAGAGGAACTATTTTTTCTTTTTTTTTAAACATTTTATGCCGTGGTAACGTAGACCTTTAAGCAAAAAAACTTTTTCAATTCCTACCAATATATTATAGAGGAACTATTTTTCGTTTTTTTAAACATTTTATGCCGTGGTAACGTAGACCTTTAAGCAAAAAAACTTTTTCAATTCCCACCAATATATTATAGAGGAACTATTTTTCTTTTTTTTAAACATTCTATGCCGTGGTCACGTAGATCTTCAAGGCAAACAACTTTTTCAGTTCCCGCCAATATACTGTAAAGGAACTATATTTTCTTTTTTTAACATTCTATCCCTTGGTAACGTAAACCTTTAAGCCCAAAAACTTTTTCAATTCCCACTAATAAACTATGGACAAACAATTTTTTCTTCTTAGTAGATCATTGTTTTTATTCGAAGAAGCTGCAATACGAAGAAGTTATACACCTAATGGTAGCTAAATTAAAAACACAGCATCATATTGATAATGCTGGTAGGTTTCTATAGCCACGTATTTCTGCCATTACACGTTACTGTGTTGCGGTTTAAAGGGCGCTGTAACTAGTGTAATTACTGGGATAACGAGACTCAACATTTTATGTATCATGGCGTCATGAACAATATGGTGCAGTATATATCATTCTAACTAGCGCTACGCTGATATGAGCGAGCGTATCACAGTAAAAATGGAATAATCCCGTCAAATTAAGCTGTGTGTGTTTCTTTTAATAATTCTATAATAAATGCACATAACACCGTTCAGCGTCTCTGTTTATGAATCGTTACGTTGCTCGCTGAAAACGTGTTATCTTTACATTTATTCAAAGTAGCGGAAGCCATTACTGCGCGGCTGAACATGATATTATTTTCTATAACACTTTTCGCAGCCGCAAAGAATAATAAGGTTAGTTAGAAAAAAAAAACAGGATCACGAGCGATCGATTTTATAGTGGAACTAATTCACTAATGGTAAGTCTGTTGCCGGAGACTGTCTAAATTGGTACCACGGCAATGCCTATTTCTGCCGCCAAACGGTGTACAAACGTTACTTTGTTCCGGATTGAAGGGAGTTATTGCTAGTGTAATTACTAGGGTGATGAGACTTCACATCCTACGTCACAAGGCGACGATCGCAATGTGGTGATGTGTATACCCACGTTGTTACAGGCAGGCATGTCACTCACCAGCAATAGAAAAGCATTACACGTATGCTCTTACAAACCTAGATATCACGGCTTGTATGTAAATTGTATATTATAGGTACCCAGCGAACACACGCGCGCACACACACACACACACACACACTCACACATACAAATGCCACCACACACACGTCACACATATATATAAATGTAGATATATTAAAGGGGTTGTAAGGGGTACCGTACAATAACTTACATAAACCAAGCCAAACTCACCTGCTTGTGGTGCAGCCTGCTAATCAACAAACGAGGCTGGCTCCCACTAACCCGCTTTGGACCAGCGTGGTGATAAATAGCCCGAATCCCTCCAAATGAACTCCTTCAAACGATGGCCTCTAGTGCCCGAGGGTACTGAAGACCATAGTGACTGTTCAATGTGGAGATCGTTGGGGGAGGCCTATCAGCTGATAATGTGATGGTGATGATGATGATGATGTGAGATATTAGCAAGGAAAATCTATGTAACTTAATAAGTTAGGGTCCCAAGGTACAAGCTGTGCTTAGTTCGGGATCTGAGAGATATAAGATGTTTAAAAATGTTTATAAAAGTTTGAATAAATAAATAAAATAAGCAGGTACACTCTGCATGTGACAGTTGAGCATCCATTAAATCCCACAAAATGGCCGCGCAACGCTTTACATAATCCTTACGTTACGTGTGACAGTGAATTGGACTTGGATATCACCCCTCGAAATTTAACTAATTATCAGTAATGATAACAAATAATATTTAAGTATAATCAGGAATTAGGTGCTCTTTAACCTTTCATCATTATTGACTAGCTTATGTCCGTCATTTTTATAATACTATTTCTTTTTTAATGATATAAAAAAAATCAAATAGTATTTATATGTGGTATTATGTGTAGGTCTGTGTGTGTATATATGCTCTTCAGTAAAAGGGACCTACCACTAGCAAATGGCTATCGCTAAAATACCCTTTAAGTTCCGTTTTAGAAAAGATAAAAGATCAAAAAGAAGTAGTATCTCATGAACGGAAAGTCAATGACGTGTTGAATGTGCACGGATGACGTTGTACATTAGAAGCAGCCGGCTGTCTGACCTTTACGGATATTTTCCAGTGAGGGTCCACGATTGCATGAGGAAGTGTGGAGCAAAGTAAATCACGCGTGCAAAGGATAATAAATATAAACGTCCAGTATATCTTCGACGACAAGCAAAGGACTTTTATAACATTATTGTTAAAGACTTCATACTGTCATTTTCCTTGTATTACTTTGATAGATCATCATCATCATTATCAGCCTTTGTTTATACACTTCTTCGTTTATATAGGCCTTCCCCAATGTCTTCCACCGAATGCGATCCTCAGCTACTCTCTCGCATTAGTCTACACCCGACTGTACTGATAATGTCGTCGGTCCATCTGGTGGATAGGAATCCTATACTTCTGCGTCCTTTACGCGTCTTCCACTCTAAGACACACCGACAGACATGGCCAGCCTACTGCCACTTCAGCTTGCCGATTTTGAGACCTACGTCAACAACTTTAGATCTCTGTCGAATTACTTCGTACCGGATTTTGTTCATTAAAGAAATGCCAAGCATAGCTCTCTCCATCGCTCGCTGGGCGGCTTTGAATCGGTGAGCAGCCCGATGGTCAGGTGCCATGTGTCTGCGCCGTAAGTGAGGATGGGAAAGATGCATTGGTTAAAGACTTTTGTCTTGAGACATACTCGATATAAGTTGGTGAAATATTATATTTTATATAACTGCATATTTGTCGACTTATCATAATTTTATCTTGCAAAGAAACAATTAAGAGAACACTGGTAATGATGATTTCGTTAACTTATTCCTTTTTATACTACAAAGCGATAAGACGCATGAGACGTTCACCTGATGGTAAGTGATACGCCCGCCCATGACAATGTGTCGCTAGTTAGGATAATATACACTGCACCATATTGCGCTCCTCGATTGCAACATAAGATGTTAGGTAGTCCCAGTAATTTTACTAGCAACAGTGCCCTTCAAATCGGAACACAGTACTGTTTGTCGGCTGTAATAGGCGTTGTAGTGGTACCTATCTAGACGGTCTCTGCTAACAGAGACATACCACCATGCTGTCTATTCTTATGTAATGACAATATACGGCAATATTAAAATAAACAATTATAAAAATGGTATACGCACATATTAAGTAACGCCTATATCATCTAGAAATAACATATCGTTTATGTAATCATTACTCTGTGGCGCAGTAGCTAAATAGTTGCCTCACAACACCATGGTCTCTGAATAGATTCTGGGTTTCTATGATAGTACATTTTTTCAAATCCTCCTTCCTCGCCACCATCGTTGTTAATCTGCCGCGATCCTCAATCTCATTACTTAACGTCAAGTGAAAATCAAGTTTAGATCGTATGTGCCCATTGTAGATGAAAAAGTCATCACACCTTGACATTGTCTTGTGACATAATATTCATTGACCTAGGCCTTAGGGTCTACAAGAACATCGTGTGAGTATGCGGAGACTTTTCCTTCTTTTTTTTGGATATTTCCAAATATAAACATGTGTACGAAAACACATGTAATTTATACATTAGAAACTTTCGTAAATCTTTCAACATTTAATTTTTAATGTCATGATAAAAAAATACCTTTTTAGGTAATTATACTATTACCCTACGGGAAAGCGTACGTTCCAGTAATCCGGGAAATTGGTCAAATCTCCGCGTACTGAAACCCGTCCCGGATTTATTAAAAAGTCTACTGGTGGTGGTAAGTCTATTGTTGGAGACCGTCTAAGTAAGTACCACCGCAGCTATCCATTTTTACCGCCTAATAGTAGTGTGTAAACGTTTATGTTGCGGTTTCAAGGGTGCTGTAGCTGGTGTTATTACTGCGGTAACAACGCATTCCTATCTCAAGGCTACGAGCGTAATGTGGTGCTATTTCAACAAGGACCATGTTGTTATGGGCGGGAGTAACTCTTACCATCAGATTAATGTCCCGCTAGTTTAGTCGCATTATTTTTTTTAAAAAAATTCAACGTTATTAAAAGAAATGTAAATTTCTTAATGAATTTCGAAAAAATATAATTTCATAGAAAGGAATCGAAAGATCTTTAAAACCACCAGCTAATGTATAGCAAAGAACGTTCATAGACAATATTTATGAGCATTGAAAAGGTTAAGCTCTTCCGATGCACTACCCACAAATACATTAACAAATAAATCCTTTAAAAAAATTTTTATTCACAAGCTTTAATTTTTAAGAAACTTTCGCCGAGAATAAATCAATGTTCACATTTGTGTCATTTGATGCAGATATATACTGTATCAGATCTATGCATGGTTGCAACTCGTTTTTTGGCTGTGCAAACTACCGAACTGCTGCAGTAAATTTGTAGACATCCATGCGGACTCATTAAATACATTTCGTAGTGTTGCACTTATGGAGTGAGTGCAATTACTTTTATTGTGCGCCATAACCTATCTTAGCCATAGACAATGAGCATAATTAGTGAATGCCGTGTCTGTTTCTTAACAATCATGTACTAAGATTTTCTTGTTTAAATTCTTTTATATTTTAGTGAATGTAAATAGTTTACGATTGATTGTAGACCTAATAAATAAATAGATCACATGGTTTCCGTGCAGCATTCTGACGCTACTAACGAAGGGTATTAAAAGTCCATTTTCCATTTGAAACGTATCAATTTAATATGACTTCTATTAACATTGCCTATGGTATAATTCATAAACCCAAATCTTATATTGAACATATTGGTATTTGTATCCGTATAAAATATTATTTGTGACTATATATATATATAAAATATGGGATTATGTAGGTACAAAAAAACTGTTGAATGAATTGAGTGGCTTATTTATTATAAACGCTTTTATAATGGAGCGAGGAGGTCAGAGGGCCGCTCTGACCTCAAACGTTTGCTGCTATGGCTACTACTCGAGAACGGTCTGTTCCTCTTTCACAAAGAATTCTACAATCTCCTCCACTGTGGTCACCTGGTCCGTGTCGAGAGCATCCGTATCGACGTCTGAAAATAAACATAATATGTAACATTTTTCTGGCATAAAAACTTTATATTAAAGTATTTTAATTTAAAAACATCACAGGAACTTATTAATATTAATATTTGAGTCATGAACAAATAACAGTAAAAAGGTAGTGTAAAGATCCTTAATCGAAGATCTAGTGAAGGTCACTAAAACATTTGGCACAGGGAGAACAGAATAGATTGGTATGTTGTTTGAAATGACTATATCCAGCAGTGGAGATAGATTTATTGGCTATGATAATTAAAACTGGACTGGACTTAGGTATTCAAACAGCAACATACAGTTCCGCAGCTCCAGTCTGCGCGGTTTCTGCTCAGCCCATTCTTGTTTCTTCGCATCCCTGTACTCAATGTACTTCTTCATCTGCTCTGTGCGCTTTGCAACCAATTCCTGTGAATCAAAAGATATTTAATTAATAACAGCGTTTTTCTTCAATCACAGACAATTTATAGATGGTATAGATCAGTTAGACCTTTGGGGGAGGCCTAAGTCCAGCAGTGGATGTCTATTGGCTGATGATGATGATAAATCAGTTTGGCGCGTAAGATGGTGAGAATATCAAATGACGTTTATGCACCAGCATATACAGCTGTTCCTGGAATCTTCACCGACACACACAACTAACATGGATGTGATAATGACCTCCAAATAAAAAATAATGATGATAGGACAGTGTTTACTAATATGAACTACAACACATCCATATGGTTGCTGGTAACCTACAAGTCGAATGATCATAGAGAAACTTAAGCAAAGGCAATCTTTGTTTCTCAATCTCCCTTAAAAATTTTGAGATGCACCAAGGAGATGGTGATATCAGATTCTTCACTTATTAGTTTGATGGATGTAATTTTATTCTATAAAATATGTATTGAACTTTTCCCCATTAATACTTTAAAAAAATATTAAAATTTAAAACTGAATAATGTCAAACTGTTTAAATTAAATACATGTTCTGTCAAAGCACCTATATTCTTTCCTCTAAGCTTTAGAGAGAGGCACAGCCATTAGATAATAATCCACCATGTTGTCCAATTGCATATTGGTGGATGTTACATGTTCATAAAACTTGCTGTTCTTTAAACACAGGTTTCCTCATAATATTTTTGGATGGGGTATTCCAAACATAGATAGATAAGATACGAGCTATACTTTCGCCCCACCATATCTTTTACATCAATTATCTTGCACCCTGTATACAAAGATCCGCGAACATTGAGTCCAATAAGCTCATAAAAAACACTAAGAGCACTAAGCTCATCAAGGAGAGAAAAAAACTATGTTTTCGCTCCCGGAAGATAAAACTCAGTGGGTGTAATAAAACCAGCGCTGACCGCCGCCGTAAATTTTGAATTACCTCACCTTCAAAATGTGGTGTTGCGTGAACATCTAAACTCAATTATCATTGTTAAGGGTTGGTGGTTAGCTTGGTGACAGGCCTTATTATATTGCATTCAAATATTAGTTTTCTTACCTTGCTAGCCTTGTTGCTACGCATACGATCTTTAGATTCAAACTGTGAGTAATACTTTTTGAGGTTCTTCTTGATATCCTTCTGCTGTTTTTCTGAGAGTAAGGTTGGCGGACGTGGCCTCCAGTGGAATTGAGCAAAACCTTCTTTCATAACTCTAGAATGAAAACAATTAAAATACATAACACCATCCATAACCTGCAAGTGGTCTATGTAGGTGTTATTTTTAATTGCCATACAAATTCATTATTTAAGAAAATACTTAAATAATTGCAATTCTGACCTTTTAATAAATTTTCCTTGGAATGACCGAATGCAGTAACCACAGTCCATTTTACACTTCAGTGATGATACACCGGTCACGACATATCGTCCGGTGGGATCCCACTCTATACCAGACATCTGAAAACCATAAATGTATATTAACAATGTGTTGTACTATTGGAATCATCTACTTAAATCATTTATTCCTCGGACAGCAAGATTTTTTAATTAAAGATTATTATAATTCTTTAGAAATTCTTACGCTTAACAATATCTAGAACAAAAATCTATATGAAAGTCTACAAATATGTAATATTGATTATATGCCTCATTGGTGCAGATAATAACTACTAATCCCACCTGCTTATCTAGTAATAAAGGAATCCATGGTTCAATAATGAAGCCACATAGAATACCAGTAGGCATTGAGTTCACCCAGTGCAGCATCTCTGCATGTGCAACAAAATTTTAAAATAAATAATGAACACTGCCCTTATGGCCTTCAAGGATGCATGGCTGGCCAGCGAAACAGTTTCGAATACAGCAACTCACCTGATAGTGGTCAGAAACATTCATAATAGTAAAGTCATTAGTGTCCAGGAACTCCAGAGCACCACCCGTGAGCCCAAAGTTAGCCATCACAATAAACTGGCCCAACGGAGACCAGAACAGGTGGTTAAATGGTTTGTTCTCAAACTTCTTCAGCAATGTTGGTGCTTGGCCAGTGTTCACTTGGTAGAAACTAATACAAATATTGGCTGGGTCACCATGGATAATAGCAAATTTAGATCCTACTGGCTCCCATGCAAATGCTTGAATGGGTTCTTTGATCTCTACAGAGTCTACAGGTATCTCTTTTTCACGCATATGGAATATCTCAAAGTTGTAATACATTCCAGAATATTTAATATCATTTTTATCTTTCTTCACTTTAGAATAACGGTCTACTTTCACGCAAAGGTAGTCACCACTCTTCTGCCAGTGGATTTTACAATCAGCAACTGAGAACAAATTCTTTGAGCGGATTTCAGTGCGGTTTGGCAACTCCAGTAATGTGACCCTAGCTGGTACATCTTTGTCTTCAGCCACCCAATATGCGAGAACATTATCTGTTGGTGACCAGCTGAAATCTCTGCAAAAAAATATTACCAAACCTATTAGGAAATACAACAAGATATGATTAATATGTTTCTTAATAATGGTGCAAAGCTTTATCTACAAAACTTAATCAAAACAGTAACTGAAATATTCACAAAATAATCATATTACCTTATACCAGGAATCTTGATGGACTTTTTGTCGAGTAGACCAAACCCAGGAGTCTCATACACTGAGAGTACATCAGCACCAAGACGAGCAAAGAATTTGTCATCTTTACTCCAGCGGAAAATTGGCCAGGTGACATATTCGTCAGGAGGTGGAAAACTACGCTTCTCTTGACCAGTTCTAAAACATATATGTTTTATCAATACTAGAAACATAAATAGGTTAGCCCAAATCCAGTTTTCTTAGGAGACAGAGGGTTAATACTAAAATTCTATTCTACTTGATGAAAATGACAATGATGAAAGAAGATAGTGTAAAGCATGTTTGCACAGAATACGGGTACTTGTATGGTGTAGAATTGGAACATAGCAATGCCATTACAGTACTAAATAAACAATAAGAGTATCATCATATCAAGCTGTTTGTTGAAACCCTACCAACATCAAAACCCTACCATCATCAAATGTGATTAAACACATTTAAGACTGCTGATAAGTTTTATACAAAAAAAATTATAATAAAAATAAAGCTAATACTATATCAGTATCTGATAAATCCTATTAAACATCTTCCAGAGATATCAGAAAATCTATTTAGACTATTATATCCATTAAGATCTTCTGATCTATGATGGATCTACAATTTGTAACAATCATTTGTGAAATAAAATGGTTTTATCTATATCCTTGTACAGAAAATAAAATTCAACATTAATAAATTAAAAACACTAACCTAATATCCCAAATTATAAGTTTCTTATCATCACCTCGGTCACTGCTTGGTGAGAAAGTGACAATGTAATTTTCACAAGGTGAGAATGAGATGAACCTTGCTTCCGGATGATAGAACTTCTGGAACTGTGAGAATTTAGGCCCTGCCCATAGAGCAACACCTCTCCAGTGGAAAGTTGCCAAGTATGTTCCAAGAGGTGACCAAACAGCGTAAGTTTCAGTCCAGTTCTAAAAAGTTACATACTTATGAAATTTGTTTTAAACAGTACAAAAGTAATCTTTAAAACTTATGTATAATTAAATATTTAATTTAGCAATGCAAATTAAGGAAAAAAGATTAACACAGCTGTTTTTATCACATTCACACCAGTGCAGATTTTTTCCTCTCTACAAGGCTGCACACATATTCAATAAAAAAAATTCAATACTGGTACAATAGAGGAGTTTATACGTACTAATAATAATTTGTTAATTTTGACCCATTTAAATGTCACTCACTTTAACAGTACATAGCAAATTGCATAATTAGGATTATTGTTATTATTACTGTGACCATATACTATACATAAAATAAAAAGATTTTGATGTCAAAAAATTTAACAATTCTTATGGAAGCAAATACACAAAAATATTTAGAATTGACCACAACAGTTCTTATATTTTTGTATCCTTTATAAATATTGAAATTAACACTGAACTTCACTAATTCATTACATGTTAAAAGACTTCTTAGGCTAAAGAAATAAAAGATAAGCTGAGCAAATATTTACAATTTGGAAATGGTTAGGTTTTATTTAAAACTAAAGTCTAATTTTCACTACTTACAAAGAAACAACATAAGAAAAGTAATTTATGGAACAAGAAACAAAATAAAAAAAATATATGTATACCGGTCTCTCTTGTAACAAAACAGACTCTGGTAAAGCATTCTGCCACACTTGCAAAGCTACACCTGTACCAACTCCCACAAGGTACTGATCATAGGCATCAGGATCCATCAGATACCACTGTAAATCCGATTGAACTTTGAATGGCTGAGGAGCTGGAGGTTCCCATTCCTTTGGAATTTCTGAATACCTATAAAATAGTTTATTTACAAGTTTTCAGTTTATACATTCATAAAAAAACAGAAAATTGGTATTCACATAAAACTACACTTCACATTAAAAATATACTATAAAACAGATATAATCTGTTTGGACCATTTTTAACATTATCATTAGAAATATCTAAAGGTTAGCCAGATAATACTATTCAAATGCTACAGTTAATATAATATTACAGTTACACTAAAACAGTATGTGGTATATTTATGTGGAATGAATTTAAATAATATGCAAATTTTATCCAAATAAGCTCATGATAATTTGACATACATACAAAATAAAGTTGGTACATAACATTGTTAAAAATTGTAAAGCACTTACTTTTTGAAATCAGTGAATAGATTCACTAAAAATGTATGCTGTTTATCTAGTTTACAATTATTTGTGGCTTTCACAGCCTCGGCGGCATTTTGTGAGTTATCATACTCAAGGAAGATGTAACCCGTAGTCATGCCATTCTCGCTTGTAGGGTAATAATCGCTGACAATGTTTCCGAACTTGCCAAAAATCTTGTTTATAACACTCTGTAACTTTTCCAGTCGTTCTGGGCCAACCTGTGGACAGCCGTCGACCACTATCACATTTTCGTACCCGTCCGATTCCTTGGGTTTCTTCTCTAAAATATCCGCCAACAATTCTGCAACGTCAAAGCTAGGTTATATTTTTGGCTATCACCATGGTGAACATTGACAGAGATAAAGGAAGCTAATTTTATAAACATGGTTTCCAAAAAGTGTGGTAACGTATCGAACAAAATATACCGAGTATATAATTATATTGTCTTCAATAAATCAGACAACGCATATGGCTAAGACAACCTCCAAAAGTTTGAAACTTACCTTCGTCGGGGATATCGTCGACATATCCTTCCGGATCGTCAAAATCGGGCTCCTCGTCAAAATTTTGCTCTTCATTATCACTTTGAGGTGTTTGATTCACTTTTTCATCGCCCTTTTTCTTTGCCATTTTGACGTTATTGCGTATGGTACCGGAAGACACGCCATTAGTCAACTG
Organism: Ornithoptera priamus; assembly: GCA_029034505.1. NCBI lineage: Eukaryota > Metazoa > Arthropoda > Insecta > Lepidoptera > Papilionidae > Ornithoptera > Ornithoptera priamus. Next base: position 3,018,239 of record JARDWD010000834.1, read on the forward strand.
AATCCATAGAGTCGTAAGCTGTCCTCAACGCATACTGACTTTCACTGTTTCGTTCAGAAATAAATAGTTGAAAAAAATTTATTCTTCTATATAAAATATTGTTTAACTTTACCAAATGGTTCTAGTAAGTTTGAATTTAAAAGTACTATTACTTGACAGAAGATATTTCATTCATTTCTATTTGCTACTTCTGTTAAACTCTATGTCCAAAATACTAGAACCTCACATTGATTCCATACTTTTTATGACAATAAATAAACATATAATGTCAGTAAGTAATATACATTTTTATGATGAGATTATAACTGGTTATAGATAAAGTATTATTATCCTAAAATAGAGTAATTTATTTAGTTTTAAACTTTATTTAGTTTACACAAAATTGTACACACATTTATGTTATATAATTTAAAAATTATTATTAACATAGCAGGTATAAACTTATAAAATAATGATTATTACTAAACATTTCTCTGCATATAGATGAACTATTTATGGTTTTAATAATTTGAAAGTGTATAGATCTCTAGAATTATTTTTTTTTTCTAACAAGATCGGAATAAAGAATATAATAATCAAATTACTAGTTCTATGTAAGTCATCTGTTTAGGCTGTAAACACGGCATACAATAAGCCACATAAATGTAAATAATGCCTAGATATTATTGTATTATTAACAATAGGAATGTCAAACGTGCGATGTACTTTTATAAAGCAGAAGGTCACAGGTTTTAAACTGGTACATATATAAACGCATACATATAATTTATTATGGACAAGCAAGACAAGAGCGTAAAATTAACTTAAAATATTTTATATGAAAAACAAAATTCTTTGAATTGTTCAATGACAATAAATATTTCAATAGACAGTTTTATATATTATATTACAACTTATATTTTGTAACATTAAAAGTTATATTGTTTTATATTTATATTTATGTACACAGACCGACACTTAACAAGCGTGGTGGACAAATGACCTTGACTGTTTCACTTTATGAAATGGCCCAGTTATGGTAAAATTAAGTAAGCAGTTTTTTTCATTTTTTTCCTTAATAAAATTTACAACAATAACAAAGTTGTCAAGTATTATACAACTTAATGTTGACAAAGCCTTTGCTTGATACTCTCGACGCGAACGCCTGTTTTCCATCCATACTAGCCGGTTTACATTTGCAATTTGCAAGCAACTACAACCAGTCAGTACGTTTGACACAGCACATGGAATACGTCGCGTTTCCCGCTCTTTGAACTACCAGAGACAACTTTCTCAATTAAATATCCCGTAACCCGAAAACTTCCCGCGTAAAGGTACTCTAATATTTAATAAGTCATCTTATTATATAAATAGTGCTACTGTGTAATTGTACTACCTTTAAAAAAGTTCTCATTTTGTTAAACTCTTGTGCCACATTTTGAGGCGCTCTGGTTATTTGTTTGCTAAAAGTGAAAACTTACTATTGAACTGTGGACATAATGCAAATGAATTTTTGGCGTTTTTTAAACTGAAAACAAAATTTTCAAAATACGTTATAATCTTTTCATTATTATCTTTCCTCAAAAATTAAATAATTGAATTTTTAATAATTGAATAATTTAACAGAAAATGGATTGGTCGCTATTGGCTTTCTTGCCATTATTAGCTATGGCACAAAGTCAAGAAATATGCCTATCGGCCGAGGAAGACCCATATCTTCTCTTTGGGACAAAAACGTCGTACGTTTTCGCAAATAAAGTGTTTCCTACCACAAGGATACATGATATTCCCGGTAAGTATAAAACTAGTACAATATTTTTAATGCACTTATTACATAATAAAAAAAAACTATATTGTTTTGCAGAAAGTAGATTCCCACATTAGCTGCAACCGTACAATTAACTTTTTAATTCAAAAATAAGGTAGAAATCATGATACCCGTTGTATTGACATATTTCTGAATTTAGTCAGCCGAAACTGTCACATATTGGTTTTTAATTATATTTTCTATGCATTAAATATTTAAACAAAAAGTAAGCGTAGCATTCAGAAATATATTCATAAAGTATTTCAAAAAGTTTTGTTGGTGGAAAATCTTGAAACCGTCTGGATAGGCGGACTGCCATTTGATGCTAAGAATTAATGTGCAAATTGTTTGAGTCATGAGGGATGATGTAATTAATCCTATTGAAGTATTGATTAATATGATTAAAAATGGATTTGAGTAACTTACCAACGCGCTGGCCCAATGCGGGTTGGTGGGAGCCAGAGCCTCGTTTGTTGATTAGTAGGGTGCACCACGAGCAGGTGAGGTAGGCTTGTATCCTGTTAGTAGTTGTGCGGGAACCCTTACACCCCCATCATTATTGTAAAAACCATAGTTAAAAATGTTTATGTCTTAAATGACTTTATTTACGGAATTTATGAGAACACTTTCGGTTTAAGAAAATTACAGAAGAGAGTAGCGCTTCCTTATAAAAAAGTCACATTCTTAATTTACTGTTAATATAAAATATTGTGAGCCCTGTCTATTAATAGCATACATTGTAACGTATGTAGTAGTTGTTGCCATTAAAGAAAGTTATAATAATTGAAGTTAAAAAGCTTGCACAGTGGATAAGCTTTCTAATAAATATAATTTGTCTCGCTTTAAAGAAAAAATATGCTTATGCTTGGGAAATATTTTAACATGTTAACATAGCGATGATACTACTTTAACTGAGATGTAGGACGCACGATAAAAAGTTACTAGTTGTATCTGAGAAGTACTATATACAGTTTTTATTTATTCGACGATGCTACAAGAGGTAAAAGGCGTTCACCTGGTGCTGATTGATACACTTAGCCATAACAATGGGACGCTGTTTAGGATACACACAAGACGCAACAATACATTGGCCTCGTCACCTTTAGACATAAGATATTAAGTCTGTTACCCAAGTAATTTCACTAACTAAAACGCCATTCAAACTGGAATACAGTAATGTTTGCACATTACTGTTTGGCAGCAATAATAGGATCTGCGGTGGTACCTACCTGGACGGTCTCCGGCTGTAGACTAGTTCGCCTCATAGTACGGTATTTTATCACTTATTACCCACACCGTTATACCCCTAGCCCGTTTCAAAAACTTTTTTCAAGAGTTATGTAACTATAAAGGTGTTCACTTACTGCAGTGGTCGAAAACCCATCATCAAAACAAAACTGTTGTACGGCCGCGAAGGACAGGGAGAAAGGCGCATTGCAATACCGATACTCCTCTTCTCCCGCGGCCACACCCCCGCTACATCTGCGGTGCGGCACCGCTTAGTCGTAGAAAGTACTCTCTCCGCGACTCCACCTCGGCTGCATAGAGCAGCATAAAGTCGCCCCTGCAGCCCACCAGTGCGCATCCGAGGTGAGCTCACGGTGGAGTACCGGAGCTCTAACCTAGAGCGGCCGCCTCGGGTCGGCCCTACACCTCGGGCGGGCCGGGTACGTTCCTCTTCGCTTCACCGTGGGCGACCCAGCCACGGCTACTAAGACCCTCCGCCACGACAAAGCGGGAACCTGTTGGAGGGAGGATGTACCAGAATAGGTGACGTTGGCTTAGGTTATTGCGCGGGACCACTTCCACCTCCATCCTTACCATCCATCTATAATCTTACTTTTTAAATATTTTCTAAATGCACTAAGTATTTCCTGTGAATCCAAGATATTGTCGAACTCCACTTTCCGACCACTGCCCCAGTGTGTCGATAATTTAATCAATGGCGCATTAAGGTATTGCGTAGTGCAATACCTGCTGCTCGAACTTAACTCGAGTACTTAACTCGTGGCGGAACTCGGTTACACCTTTACATATTCAGACCTAAGTTCTAGATTTTTTAATACTATGTACATATGAATTAATTTTATTCGTCATAACTAATTTATAATGACATTATTGGTATTTATTTGTTAAATTATTTTTTTTAATACAATATAATTATTAAACTCGTATATTTAAGAAATAGTAGTGTGTTGTAAGAGTAAGTACTGTTACCGCAGTAATTGCACTAGCTACCTTGTTTGCACAGTACTGTTTGTCGGCTGCAATATGAGCAGCAGTGGTACCTACCTAGACGGTCACCGGCAACAGCCTTCTACCACCAATAAACTAAAAAAAACTTTTTTTAAGAATTCGTTACTTTATGTGTAGAGAGTCATAAAGGCATCCCCAACTAATGGTAGGCCTCTGTTGCCAAAGACCGAAGTTGGTGTTACAGCCGCCAAAGAGTAGTACGCAAGTAGTACTATGATCCGATTTAAAGGGCGTTGTAGCCAGTGAAATTACTGGGATAACGAGACCTAATATCTTCTGTCTCAAGGGCGCGAGCACATTGTAGTGCTGTATATATCACCTACTATCAAGGTAACTTTCCGCTCGGCTCGTCGCTACGTTGGATAATAAAAAAAAAAATATAAAAGAATTATGCAAAACCCTTTGCTGTTAAATAACGACGTATTTTTCACCCTGTTCATAATCTGTTCACCCCAATAACAACAGTACGAACTAACATATGTAACAGTAAGGTATGTAATAGAGTATATAGGTCAAAGTACATCTTTATATGTACATACAAACATATCTATATGTACATACAAAGAAAACAGAATAAAAGCCGCCATTGTGCAGTAAAGTCGGAGACAATCAAACCTCGCCCCCGTCCATCCCCGCGAGAACCTGTACATCACAAAAGCGAAGTTTAAAACAATAGTGGGAGTAAAATCGCTGCAATTCAATTAAGTATTCTCGGGCAAGGTTAGTCGGCGACATTTTGTTTAATTTTCGCATTTATGTTAATAACAAATCATATCATCATGATCAGCCGGACATTGGCATCTCCCAAGATCTCCCCATCGATCGGTTCTCCATTGCTCGCATCCAGTGGGTTCCCGCGATTCTCACCAGGTTATCGGACCGCCTCGTGGAAGACCCGCCAACACTACCGTGAAACGTGCTTTGTCTGCCGCTAGACAGTAGTGTGCAAACCTTACTGTGTTCCGGATTATAGGACGCTGTATCTAGTTAAAATACGCGGGGTAACGAGACGTAACATCTGATGTTTTGACGCGGCGAGCACAATGTGGTGCTGTGTATATCATCCTAACCAGCGACGGGTTTCTACGGGCAGACGTTTCAATTACCATCAGATGGACGTCTCCCTCGTCGGGACCAGACTACATTGAACTAACGAATAACTTACCTAAAAGCATTTAAAGATATATCGACAATACTATAACTTAATATAAAACTATAAATTATTTAACGTTTTCTTAATAAATAATAATTTTGAATATTTATAATAATTTTTTTTTTACTTCCGGCGAATCTAAACCACTTAATTTTTTTTTCAACGAAGCGATGGAGATAATCAAGTCGTTTATCTGATGGTAAGATATACGGCCTGCCCATAACAACGTGGCGCTAGTTAGGATGCCCACAACATCACATTGTGTTCGTCTCCTTAAGACAAATTGAATCTCGTTATCTCAATAATGGTACCACCGCAGCTCTTATTTCTGCCCCAAAACAGTAGTATGCAAACATTACTATGTTCCGGATTGTAGGACGCTGTTGCTAGTGAAATTACGCGGGGTAACGAGACTTAACATCCAATCTCTAAACGCGGTGAGCACAACGTGGTGCTGTGTATACCACCCTAACTAGCACTACGTTGTTATGGCAGGCGTATCACTTACCATCAGGTGAATGTTCCGCTCGTCTCGTCGTTAAATTACATTAAAAAAAAATTAAATAGACAAAAGCAGACTGTCGAGTACAATAAAATATATCTAAACAGACTAAAATGACCTAAATACCAATTAAATCTTTAACAATATTTTTACTTAGAAATATTTCGTTAAGGATAATTTTAAAATGGCAGACTCGAACCCACAACTTCAGATCCGTATACTAACTTAAAATTAACTGTGTAAATATCACAAATGGACAACAAACAATAATGCTTATTAGTACCGGACAAGGGTTGTTGAGAAATCAAGTGATAATTATAACATGATCACGAGTTGAATAAACAGGTTAATAAATATCATGTTAATAGTACATATGTTAATATTTTATTGTTAATAAATAAGATATCTACTTGTAAAATCACGATCATGCTTTTTGCACATTTATTTATATTAATGTGTGAAAACTAATAAGGAAACCTAATACAAGAACCAAAGGGAATTATTTTTTATTTACATATTAATTGTTCCTCAATCTAGATAATGCAAGCTGTAGCTGTAATTAATCATAGTATTATTTAAAAAAAAAATATTTTTATGTTCTTTGTCCAAGTAGTGGATATACATAAAAAGAATCGCTGAGAGCCTTGGACTTAAACAGAGCAAGACCGTGCTTTGAGGAACACATTGCAACAGACCTATGTCCAGCAGTGGACATCCATCGGTTGAAATGATGATGATGAAAGTGTAATCTGTTTGGAGAACTTATAATAATAAAAAAATAATTAAAAACCATCAAACAAATTACGGATGCAATCCTATTGAGGTTTACGTGGATAATTTATATGCAATTCCTACAGTAGTGTTCAGTATAGTAAGTCAACTGCCTCGGTAAAGCAATAGAGTCCCCGCTTTGATCCGGAGCCAAATCCTCTGGCATATGATTGCTAGTATTTTTTTAATCCCCCTTGGCTAACTAGTACTCTTATTTTATAAATTTAAAATCGATGCTGTATGCTGCAAGATTTGAGAGAGAGAGAGATTTTAAGACACGAATACTTCATCGTCCTCGTCTTCATTGTAACTTAACACCATATTAAATTGAAGTCAAGTGTTACCCTGGTGCATAACGGAATAAAACCGTAACTTCATGTAATGTTTATAAAATTAAAGCGGGTCACTCCGACTACTAAGCTTTTTATTACTCCATAAACAATATCCGTTAAGCGGAACGCACTTAGTTTCTAACAACAACCTGCTGTTTCCGGAAACGGAATTTCATAATAATTTATTTTACTAATCTTCATAAACACTTGAAACCATGGTCCTATTAAGCTCAGAATGAAAGGTGAAAGGAAAAAAGAAAGGGTGAAAAAAATACAGTATACGATATATGATAATTATACATTTGAAAAAAATTATATATTAAAGAAAAATTTTCAATTGTTTAATTTTTATTACACAAAGAAAACTCTTTCCTCCCGCCCTCACCAATTACATTGTCTAATCATGTCTTCCATTGTTCACCAGGAACACCATAGAGAGTTTAAGCTTACTTATAAAAATGCATCCTAACATATGCTGACAAAAATTATAACATAAATGGTGGTCATCAGCCTAAGTTTGCAACTTACTGTCTCAAGCATTTGATTATCAGAGATCCGGTGTCAGTATTCCCGTCCAAATACGAAGTGGGTGGCTTCAATAAAAGAGGGCATGGGCTGCTACTATATTAGTTCACCTTACCACTAGGTGGGATCGTATTCTCTTGAAGATATAAAAAAAAAGTCACATCTCAAATACTTGTAACCATCGACAACATTCCTTCAATTCCACCTTTTCATAACCATATATAGAAATGGACCAGAACCTAACATTTTACGCAGTATCTTATAATAAATAAATATATATTACTACTAATACTACTACCCAATATTCACCCTCCTCCTCATCCAATATACTCTCTTCTTCCTCCTGTCCTCTTTTAGCAAAATTATCTATTTATGTTTTTATTTTTCTACTTTTCTAAATCGCAGATTCCGGATCCCGAGTTCTAGGTACGATGAAGCTGTAAAAGTCGTCAAAAAGACTAACTGCATAAACATCAATGAAAAAAAAAATTTGTCGGAAATAAGGATTTAGACATATAAACTAGTGACAGCTTGTCCTAATCAACATTTTCTTTACTATCCCTCTGATCTAAATCATATGTGAAATATATTAATTTATCTCCTGTGATATACTACGAAGATAAATTTCAGGATAAATCATTCGAGTTTTTGATATGACCATTTAAAAAAAAAATTGTTTATAGTATAAAAGGCTAAAAGAATAAGCATTTTAACGCCTCGTTACTTCAGACAGCTGACCTAAATGCTCAAGTGTGGTAAACATATCACGAACCCACCCTCGAGGTGGAAAATCAGAAGGGTGTAAAACACGATGCATTATGCTACAATGATTTACTTTAACAAAAATAAAAAAAAGTGTTTATAAAACATTGGTAAAAGAAAAATGTTTAGATTTTGTATAATTTACTTATAAGTATATAAAAATTATCACTTATAAATTAGTATGTTACTTAAGGAGAAGTTCCATAATTTTTATGATAAAGACTTTCATAGGTCGAGAGACAACTTACAATATTTAAATTTTTTTCTATTCAAACCTCTTATAGCATATTCTGGTTAACTTTTTTTTGACATCATCATCATCACTTTAGCCGTTGCATGCTTACTAACTCCCATGCCGCTTATACCACCTCTTCACCATATCATCAGGTAATATCACAAAAATATTTGATCCCACTTATGACGTTTCTACTCAATCGATAGTTATTACTATATTTAAATGCTTTTGTAGATATACTTATATTAAAATTATATACTAACCAAACCAGATCTAACATATTAATGTTATAATCTTGACATAGAGTACAAGTGGTGTAAACTCGCGGCTAAGGTCATGATGAATAAACATTATCAGGGCCGTCTCCATGATTCATGAAGTCACCATTCAACAAGTAACATTGTGATATAATCTTAAGCATTAGTAGAAAATAAATACGATTATTATTTAAAGTTATATATATGTAAAATTATAAAATATATTACAAATGCAATAATATAGTACAGATAGATTTCTTTAATTATTATTTAAAAAAAAATATTGTTATACTATTAAAAGACGAGTGAAACGTTTACATGATGGTAAATGATACGCCTGCCTATAACCTGGCGCTAGTAAAAATGTTGCACAACAGCACCATATTGCGCTCGTCGCCTGAGACATAAGATGTTGAGTCTCGTTACCCCAGTAATTACACTAGCTATAACACCCTTCAAACCAGAAAACATTAATGTTTGCACACTGCTGTTTGGCGGCTGCAATAGGAGCTGCAGCAACTGAAATCTAGGAACAGTAAAAAAAACTAGTTAAACTCAGTTCGGCAATATTTTATGTAATTTGTGAAGAATAAATACCTTTCAGGTTGTCAGCCAATCGCCATATGGTTGCTGAATCGTCATGGGTCGCACAACCCTGAGGCGAATGAAACTGCAACGCTGCAAGCGTTGACAGATCTGAGGAACAACATCATCACTAACTATAAAAATGGCAACTTTAGAAATACCAACGTAAGTATTCACTGATTTCATATCATCATTGAAATTATTACTTTACATAATCATCATCAGCCGATAGACGTCCACAGCTGGACGTAAGACTCTGAAAGATCTCCACATACAGATCTGGCCTCCGGTACCGCCGGGCATTAGAAGTCGTCATTTGTAAGGGTTCTTATGGGGGGATTTGAGCCATTTCCCACCACGTTGAACCGATGCGGGTTGGTGAAAGCCAATCTGGTTTCTTGATTAGAAAGGAGCACCATGAGCAGGTGAGGTTGGCTTGGGTCCCGTGAGTTGTTGTGCAGAATCCTTTACATAGTAGCAACAAATAATGAACTACTTTTTTTTTAAATGTTGATCTCTGATCATATATAAACGACAAAAGATGTCGAAATCAGATAAAAGGAAGTTTATATGTAATCGAAACGCGTACTTAACGCCGGAGGCCTTGGAAGTTTTCCATGCGGTAAATATTTTTAGGACGTATATAAATATGCTTATAGATATTTAAAAAAAAAAGGTAAACTCGGGATCATCATGCTCATCTAATATCAACAGTTCTTTGATATTGCATTAGTTGATTTCGTTTGCACAGCCTATTTTTGTCCACTACCGCATACACACCCTCTCCAATCAAACTGGTTCGAAGCCACCTGCATCCAAAGAATCGCTGCATTCTTCACCAGGTCGCCAGTCCACCAGGCCTTAAATTTTTCTGAGAATGAACAAAGTACTCCGTCATCTATTATTGAATGATTCATATTGTTAGTAATGGCAATGGAATGTATTAAATGTATTAAGAAATTTCGCTGTTTTCATGTTTCTTATCAATGAAAGTCTGTAAAACAACTACATATATATATATATATATATGACACTAAATACTTTGCAAGTACTCGTCTTATTTGTTTTATCGATGATGGGCTAACATTTGACCTCAATTTCAAATGGTGTTAAGTGTCAATTAGGCCCTAGATGATGAATCGTCCATACCTATATATATACCATACCTCCGGCTTTCATATATTACAGTAGCTATATAGGTGGTTTCTAAAAACTTCACAAATACCTAAGTTCCGAAGATTGCGCCCCAGAATCGAACCGGAAACTTCGTGATACGAGGAAAACACTGAGTTACACCTCCAAGCAACAAAAAATAATATGAGAGGTTAAATTGAAACTTTGATTACAGCAACGTATCTGCTCGTCGGATGTGAATCTCTTGGAGCGTTGGGTGTGGACCCCTGGTCAGAACCCTTCTTTCGCCGGTGACCTAACCAGCGATGGGTACGTGTCCACTCAACAGCTCGCGCAGGCCTGGAGGCAGAGATACCCTGGACTACTAACTGACAACCGCTCTGATTATTTGGTATTGTATCCTTCACTATACTTAATTTCTTTCTTAGGTAAAGGCAAAAATGATCAATGATATTAACCTTGTTAGACTGGACCTCATTGCTATGAACAGCCACCTCACTTAGAAGATTATTACGATTCAATCAATTGCTGATAGTAAATTTAAGTAAAAAGCTGATAGTAAAATTAAGTAATTTTTTCTTAAGGATACCAAGTATTAGGTCCTTACATATGAAATTAGCGTTTTGTCGTACTGACCACTTTGATCTGAAATATCTCCTCTTTAGTTAAGAATTCCAAATTCAAATTTATAAATTCATTTAGCTGGTACATTTGAGTTTTGAAAACAGTCATTCATTTGTTTTTTCCTCATTTTTTTTTCTTTGACGTCGCTTATTACCGCACAATAGAAAACATGAAATACCGGTATATTTACGAGTAAGAGTTCTACCGTGGCACCAGTACGTCAGAAACAGCTGGAAGGATTAATGATGTGTACGGCGCTGGTGTCGCAAAAAAAAGCAAGGTTCGTTTTTGGATTCAACGTTTTCGTTCTGGAAATTTCGACCTTCAGAACCAACCCCGTGGACGGCCGTTGCAGTTGACGGCCGACAATAGATATATGTCGTAATCACAGATATCTATTGTCAGCAACTGCAAACCATGAAAGAAGAACTAGCTGCTAAACAACCGAGATTGGTCAATCGCTCTAGGCCACTGCTGCTTCACGACAACGCAACATCACACACTGCACAACAAACAACCACAAATTTGGATGAGCTACAATTGGAATGTCTGCGACATCCACCGTACTCCCCGAACCTTGCCCCAACAGATTATCATTTTTTCCGGAATTTGGAAAACTTGTTACAAGGAAAAAAATTTAACTCCGATGCGGCAGTCCAAACCGACTTCAAAGAGTTTATTCATTCTCGCCCCTATGGTCTTTTTAGTAAAGGGATCAATGAACTACCTATGAGATTGCAAAAGTGCATAGATAACAACGGTGCATACTTTGATTAATTAAATATATTTTACAAAAAAAAATTGTCTTTATATTACTCTCGTACAAAACGTCAATTTCATATGTAAAGTCCTAATATACTTATATTCACAATTATCTTTATTTATACCAGTATATAGGAGATATATAATACTTACTGGTGGTAGGTCATTGTTGCCGAAGAGCGTCTGGGTAAGTACCGCCACAGCATCTATTGCAACCGCTAAGTAGTAATGTGTAAACATTCTGTGTTCCAGTTTAATGGGCGCTGAAGATAGTATAATTACTGGGCTAACGAGGCTCATCATCTCATGTCTCGGGCGACGAGCGCAATATGGTGCTTTTAATACCATTTTAACAGCACCACAAGTGTATACCATACTAACTTGCGCCATGTGATGATTAGGTGAACGTCCTGCTCACGATATATAAATAAATTAAACACAGTATTTTACACAGTACAGTTCGGACGACTAATGAGAGCACAAAAAAATTTTTTTTTTTTTAATTTTGCTATGAAAAATAGTTTCCATTCTTCATTTATTACTAGGCAAGAGGAAAATAATGATTTTTTTGAAATTTCAGTTTAAATACGCCGAAGACCTCCGATCGAGTACAACTTTCCGCGCCTTCAACGAGGGCTTGTTTAAATCCCAACCGGGGAACGGCGTACCGAAAGAGAATGACGAAAAAACTTTAAGGGTAAGACGGCAGTCTATCTAAATCACTTAATATATAAAATGATACTTAACTTAGAATAATTTTAACTGCCTGTATGGTGCAGCAGTTAACCCCTTTCATTTGAACACAGTGGTCCTCAGTTCTTAACCGTTGCAACATTACTTATCATATACATGTATAACTATCTATATTTGTAATTTAAATTAATTTTTATTAATAATTTTCATAAATCTTCTATTTTTAAATGATATAATTAAAGGTATAAATAAAAAAATAGCTATTTTATTTCAGCCGTACAAATCCTGTCCCACTTGGATGAGAGACGTAGAAGAGAACAATGAGACATTGACGCAGAGGAATACGTTCCAGTCCAAACAGGAATACAGAGAAGTGAGTAACATTTTCTACCATCACAACCATGGAGTACAAAATACCACCTTCGCCATCACATACTAGATTATAGATTTACTAGGCAACTATCGTCGCACCGTCTATATTTTATGAACTTCCTAATTAACTTACCAAAGGTTCGCTCTTAATAAAAAAAAATTAGACTCATTAACATTACACTTTTAACTGACGGTTAATTATCGAATTAATTCATTGTTAAAATGCAAGTTATAATGCGGTCAAGTTAATTATTAACTCTCCAATATGCTGCAACTTTTACTTTTAATTAACTACTCACAATTAATTACAAAATGAAACAATGCTTCTAGCCTTCTCCGACTATGGAGAAGACACAGACCCTGTGATATGAGCTGATGGCTAATTGATTTATATTAAGCTTGTCCATAAGTATTTATAATTTACGAACTAATGATAATTTTTAACCGAGGACAATGAGGTCTTACTCAGTTAACCATATTAACTTTTTACCTTTTGATGCGAAACTTTTCCTAGTGCAGTGTAAATTAGATTTTATAAAAGAAAAATTAAAAAACAAAGATTTCATAAAAATCTCTCTCTCTTTCCCTCCGTCTCTTTTACTTTATTTATCTTGTCCTCTTCATGCCTCAAGGTTAGTTGTTAACTCTAAAAATAATCGGATCTTTTGCTCTTTTCATTTAATTTTTTTTTTCTATCTTACTCAGATGTTGAGCAACATATCGCGCCGTTTGGGCTTCAACTACGACGTGGAGTGGGACGTGGTGCAGAACATGTACCAGATGTGCCGATACGACAAGGCGTGGAACGTCGCACAGATATCGCCGTGGTGTGCCGTTAGTACCAACACATACTTGTCGTGCAATTCATTGATATAACACAGAGAATTGGTGTGAGGAACAAGTAGAAGATGTCCAGTCTTCTAAGACGTTGCGATCGATGAACTAGCACATTTTCTTTTACGAACCAACAAGACGGGCGAGACTGTCGACTGATGTGGCACTAGTTAGGGTGATATGTACTGCACCACTTTATATTCCGGGCCTTGAGACATTAGACGTTAATTCTCCTACCCCTGCCTACCCCAGTAACTTCACTAGCTTCTATTCCCTTTAAAATCGGAACACAGAACACACATAATTGCACAGTAGATAGGGGACACAAAAAAATCGCCGAGAGCCACTGGATTCAAACAGCGCAAGATCGTGCTTTATGGAACACGTCACAAGAGACCTATGTCCAGCACAACTTTACACGATTTATCGTTTTCAAATTACAAAATTATTAAAAAAAAAACTAACTTCTTAAATCTTTTATCGCCTTTAACTTTACACTTGTTATTAAAATCCAGGCCTTTACTAAAGAAGATCTTCGTAGGATGGAATATGCGGAAGACCTGGAGACCTATTATAAGTACGGCTACGGTACACCGCTTAACCAGAAAATGGGCTGCACAACTGTTAAAGACATGATGGACTTCTTCAAGACTCACGTGGCACATGGTAAATTTACTTCAGATAGTTGTAAAAAAATGTGTTATATTAATAACGCAAACTGTAAGAAGTTCCTAGTACTTTAAAACCTCATACTTTATGATAAAAAAAAATCTAAATGACTTGTTGACAATCTACTGTTTATATTACCAATTATTCATATCATCATCAGTCAATTTATGTCCACCACGGGACATAGGCCTCCCCCAAGGTTCCCCAATCAATCGGTCCTGCGTTGCCTGCATCGTCGGGCATCAGTGTCCGTCGTTTGTAGCGGTTGATATAGGGGGATTTGGGCTATTTCCCACCACGCTGGTCCAATGCGAGTTGATGGACATAATTCATGGAAAACCATAATAATCTTATTATTTTTTATTCGACGGAGGCGACGAGTCGAAGAATGCGTTGTGGTGATACGGCCGCCAATAACACTATGGGGTCAATTAGGATGATATACAGTGCAACACACTGTGCGTATTGTTTTTATGTACTTAGTATTAAGTGTCGACACTCTAATTCTACTGGCTACACTGCCCTTAAATCCGATTCAGAGTAATATTTATACACTGCCATTTAGCTGCAAAAATTGGTGCCATGGTGATACTGAGCTAGACAGTCCTCGTGACATTGACTGTATATAAGTACATTTACATTAGGTAGTAAAAGTTGTCAATGGTAAAAATTGGTTGTAGACTTTATGCGATTGTTTATTTCTAACTATCACAAAATGTACAACACATGCTACATCCATCTACCAGGTCTTGAAAATGAGCAGAACTTTGTACATCACAATCATTTTTATATAAGCAGGTATATAATTCCGGTAGAATTAAAATTTCTAACATATTATTTTTAATTGTTACTAACTTATGTTTGTGTACATCATACGTAATGTTGCCAGATCATAACCTGAATTTACGGTGAATGTGTTCCTTATGCTTGTGATCTTCAGAGACGCCACAGCAGCCGCGCGCGATGATCCAGTTCACCGAATCGCCTACGATGCTATTAACACTGACCGCCATGGGCCTGAGGCAGGACATCGCGCCGCTGACCGGCGACAACTATCACACACAGGCCATGCAATCACGGAAGTGGAGCACCTCGATCATGTCACCGTTCAACGCTAACATTGCCGCCGTGTTATACAAGTGAGCGACACTATTGATCACGCTAATATCAGTGCAACTATTTCCCATCATGGTTTATTCATCCACACCTGAATATAGTCTTTCAAAGATCAGAGCTTCATCCCTACGTCCTGTTCACGGCGACCGCTTTATAACTCATTTTGCTCACATTACATAACATTCTTACTCACAAGCCATTCATCATCTCAAATGATCGATGTCCACTGTTGGACATAGGTTTCCTGTAAGTTCTCCCACAAAACACCACCAAGCCGTTAGTAAGCTAATTAGAAATTACTTGACATAAGTCAACTAAGTATATACATATGACGATCTGATAAATGTTATAATATATAAAATTTTATATTCTATAATAAATAGAAAGCAACATATACAACTAATCGGTAACACGTAGATTTATTTATTTATTTATTCGTTAATTTATTAATTAACTCCTTTAATAGTTCATTCGTTTATCTATTTATTTATATAATAAACTGGCTTCTGTTTAAAGTACCTCAAAAATTTTGAAAGCAAATGTAACCTAATTTCAGTTTCATTTATTGAACCATTTAAATATTATCAACCCTTCTTCTAACTTCCAGGAATCTAGTTTCCATTGAGATTTTTTTTTTAATCACATATTAAGTTTTTAGAACTCTGAAACATGACTAACTCTAATTATAGTAAATAGACAAAGTAGATAAGGATAAACCCACTAATTTTCACAACTGCAAAAGTTATCATAAATATTTGGATAAACTATTATACAAATCTGGTTAATAATCAATACGGCAGCAGGAACCTATGGTAGGTTCTGCTGCTGCTGGTCACGGAAGTATGCTCGCGCGTTCCCCGTGGCCTTGCCAGTAGCGGAGAGAAGGAACACCGGTGGGGTTTAGTGGGTATCCGGATGCCCTTCAGGCGCCGGGAGCCCCACATACCACAGGGAGAAGCTTATCTTCCCCCACGCCCCGTGTGCATGCAATTCAATGCATTCCCCACCGAAAAAAAAAAAAAAAAAAAAAAAAGGTTCTGCTGCTGCTGCCGAAGATCGTTCATATAAGTACCAGCATCCATTTCTGTGGCCAAATAGCAGTTTATTTTTCGATGAAATTTTTCCCGATAGTTTATTTGACAGCTTCCTCATCCGCGAGCTAACAAACATTGGTGTGCCACATGTGTTCCGGTTTGAAGGTCGCTGTAGCTAATGCAGTATACTATTGCAGTAACGAAACTTAAAATCATGTATCTAGGCGACTACTATAATATGATGCGATGAACGTATGATATAAGTGTATATCATCCGTTAGAATGATATACACTGCATCACCTAATGTAGCACTATAACCAGCGCTACATAATTATGAGCATGATGACTTATCATCAGGTAAACGTCTCGCTCGTAGTATAAAAAAAATATTTTTCTGTATTTACTCATTAAGAATATATAATATATTAAATAAATTTCAGATGTTCCCAAGATGGTAACTTCCAAGTTAAAGGTGAGTACCAAGTTTTATTCTTAGAAAACGAGAAACCGATGAGCATAGACGGATGCCGCGTGGGGCTCTGCGACTGGAACTTCGTAAAAAATAAATATGGCCAAATCGCCGACACCTGCGACCTCAAATTTTGTAATGGTGCCGCCAGCGTCAACGGACTCTTGGCCGTCACCGTCACATTAATAACTTTCACCGTTAAGTATTTCTGTTAAGAATTCATTAACCTAATAATCTATTTAAGTCACAGTTAAAAACTTTTATTAAAAAAAAAACAATTAACTAATACATTATAAATAAATCGGTTTATTTAAATTATGACGCTCTTTTAAACTAATCGATATAAATTTTGCACAAACTAATAGCTTGTACATTATTGAACAGCTCTCTCAATATTCCCACAGGTGGGACTCGGAATTTTCTTCCACAAGTAGTTTAGTAATATGAATCACAATATATTATATTTTAATATTTCAAATACAAGTAGAAATTTTTAATTATAGTAATACTTAGATTGTCTCCATAACTAAGCGCTTAGCTTGTAAGACGGATCCTGAGTTTGATTACTGGACCAGGTTTTTCGGGAAAAGTAGGAAGTTAGCGGTTTAAATTTTTTCCCAACCCACCCGGCTACCAGCTACAACCCGCATATTGTAAATCTATCACCATAGAAACGTTTCTGTGCTCCTGCTGTCAAAATATAAAAGTCGAAGTATTCTAAGCGTACAGCTTTATTATCCCGTGTCAATTTTATGTGTTGCCCTAATGCAGATAAAAAAAAATATTTAATGCAACACCAAACTATAATTTTTAAATATATATTCAAAGATATGAAATTAATATTAATTAATTGTTACAATTATTTTATTTAAATGTCTGTTAATTTTTGTTTGATATCCATATTTATCGATCGTGTTATTTGTTTAACATGTTGGTATTTCCTAGTTTAAGTTGACCATAGATTAATATTTATGTTACTGCCGTTATGTTGTAGTAATAAGTTGTTTAATAAAATAAATTGTTTTATTTTAAACCATTACTCATAGTAATCACTATAAATAGTAAAATGTCAAATAGTATAATTTTTGCTTGATCTCATTACAATTATATAAGTGTTCTCAACTGATCGATTGCAATCTCCATTATTACCTCTAAATATTTATTTACCGCCGTAGAGATATAAAGTAAACATTAATAATATGTATTAGTAAAAAAAGATATTTTTTAATATTTATTAAAAATTTAATATATGCAAAATGACATTAACTACAGACTCAATAATAAAGCCAAATGATATAAAAGATATAATAAAAGATCATAACTAACTTTGAACCTTAAAAAAAATAGTAAAGGATAACTATGAATGAATACCAGTGTCAGAATACGACTAGATTTTTTTTTATGCCACTTAGGTAGGAAACAGGGTTATGCCTGCCTGACGTTGAACGGTAACCACAGCCTGTAGCCGCCAGTAACACCAGAGGTATCACTGGGCGTGTTGCCAACCCTGCAGAAATATTTTCACGTCGTTTAAAGAACTTCATATTATAGCTCCTAGGGAAAACCTCGACAGGTAACTCGTTCCACAATTTAAGTGTTTTCGAGGGAAAACATCTCTGGAACCGGATCTTACGTGCCACTGCGGTTCAAGAATAGATTCCCTGCCGATGGCAAGCAGATTTTCTAGTAGGTCTAATATTTGAAGTAGGAAGGAAGTAAGATCGCTCTCTAAATTTCCTCCATTTGTTTTATAATTACTAGATCCGAAAATTTAACAAATAATTTGAAAATAATTAAAAAAAATTACTACCGTTAAAATTCACATATCCAAATTATATTTCGATATGTCATACTGTACGGTACTCTCTGTCTACCCCCACACCCCCCGTAATAATGCCAACTTACTGTTGTCTATTGTAGTTCTGATAATAAGTACTTTAATAAATAATTGATTGAAACCACCGCAGCGGTTATTTCTGTCGCCAAGCAGTAGTGGGCAAACATCACTGTGTTCCAGCTTTAAGGGCGCTGTAGCATGTGTAATTACTGGGGTAACGAGACCAGCATCTTGTCTCGGGCGACGAACGCATTGCGGTGCAGTATATATCATTCTAACTAGCGCCACCAGGCGTATCATTCAACATGAGGTCAACGTCCCGCTCGTCTCGGCGCTTAATTGAATTAAAAAAAAAGAATAAAAATGAGCATTGCTTTATTTTTGATAAATTGTAAAATTTATACAAATAGTTTATAAATATTATATATTGTTTCCTCTTTTACCTGACGCGCTCTTTATTCTATGAATTTTTCCAGAAGTATTATAATAACATCTAAATATATGATGATGATTTATATGAATTAGATGGTTCGGCCATGTAGAAAGAATGGAAGAAAGAAGATTAACGAAAGAGGTATACGAGGTAAGATTGATTGGAAAAATCGATGCAGGTCGACTTAGGCCGACATATTCGAAACTACAAATATATAAAAAACAAATTCGAAAATACATATATACGACATATAAATCGAAGATGCCTTAAAGAAAGTCCAGGTCAAGAGTACTCGCAACAGACGAGCATGTATGAAGACGATCATGAAAGTGGAGGAAGCGAGAGAGCTGTTCCAGGATCGTAGCAAGTGGAGAGAGGTGGCTTCTGCCTACCTCATTGGGAACGAGGTGTGATATATATATGTATGCATAAAAATGTATATGGCAATAATTATTTACAACACAATAATTACACTATTATTTCAACGTTTTTATTAATGTTGGAAGATATTACATAATTGTGATATTGAACTATTAAAAAGTAAAAACATGATAAAAATCTTTACATCAATAATTTATATACATCAATATAAAGTTTAAAAATTATCGACATCTTTAATTAATTATTAGTTTCACAATTGCATAGATATTTCATTGTAGAATTAAATATTTTCTTTTTTCATTTAAAAAACAATTGTAATATATAACAGACTCGGAAGAAGGTGAAGATTTGATACCTAACAAATTCAAGATGCTGGACATAGCCATCCTTCATGTTTCCGCACCAATTAGTCACAGACTGGTCACAGACAGCAATTCACAACCTTCACCCCCCATTTAACAATTTATCGAGTATTCATTCTGTCTTATAAAACTTTTAATTATTTTTAAAATACTTAGAATTTTTATACAGTTCATATTTTTAACTTATATTTAATTTCTCTACTATAAAGTTTAATTATTATTTTTTATCTATATTATTTACTGCAGGCTAGATAATAATCTTACAAACAATATTATGTATTCTTCACCTTTCTACCTGATCTTCTTAATACTTATCATGTGTACTGAAAATAACAAATAACAGCAAATTTTTTGATAGTTACCTAGATTTTAAGTATATACATTAATAACATTATTTTTATATGACTGAGGTTTTATAAATCTATAAGGAAGTTAAACTTGGTGATACAAATGGACAGCAACATTGGAGACAACACAGCCACTGTACACAGCGGAGTCCTTTTTTTAAATGATGTTCTAAGCCTTCACCGCGATTGCACATTTTTTTAAAAGTGACAATGAGTAATGATGTTCGAAATGTGGTGCTGGCGCAGAATGCTGAGGATATCCTGGACGGAACGTCGCACAAACGAGTCAATCCTCAAACAGTTGAACATAACAACACGCTCTCTCAACAATCTGTAGGCAGAGAGTCCTCAAATTCTTCAGACACACGGTCAGGCGAGACCCAGACAGTCTGGAAAGACTGATTATTACTGGTTGTGTGGAAGGAAAGAGAGCGAGAGGGCGGTATCCTACAAGATGGACACGCACAACTCAGGACGCTACGGGAGCGACCCTACAATCATCCATCCAAATGGCGTAAGACAGAAATGTCTGGAAAGATATGGTGGCCAGGGCAACGCACCATAATCACGTCCCTCAGTCATGAGGTTACGACAAAGAAGAAGAATGATGTTAAAGCAGCAAATTTAGGATGATGAGAATGGTAGTTATCTTGCCAAAGAATTGAAACAAGAATCTCCATGTTATAAAGCAAGCAGTCTCCAGTTTACAAACAATATGAGTATTAACTATCATTACAGGAAAATTGATTTAATCAGGTTACGGTTGCTTAGAAAGATTACAAATAAGGTAGGGTGGTGTCGCAAGATACCCTCTAGGTTCCACAGTCCCTATTTCTGGAGCTAAATGGTATCTAGACTTAACATCTTGTACCTCATGGGAACAGATACAATGTGATGCAGTGTTAACTATCGCCAAATTAATATGGACATGTGTATCACTTATCATCAAGAACAAGTCCTGCTTATCATGCCGCTTCATAGAATTAAAAAAATAATGCTTTTAATTGCCATCTATAAAACTGTATATTTGTCATGGTAGTCTGAAAATTTTTTGAGATATATATATATATATATATATATAATATATACACTAAAAAAGCTTTTTATTCAAACGATTTCTATAAACAGGTATGTAGTATAAAAATAAATCATTACCATTACATCTGTCACACTTTTAAAAAATAATCACCACAGAAAATTCAGGACACTAAAATTTGATAACCTATTTCTCACAATCACAAGGTGTCTTGCCCACCACTCGAGCTGATGTTACGCGTCCGTTTACCAACACCCGTGGCGGACTTGTTCTTAGGGCGCTTACGATCACTGTCTTCCTCACTCACACTGTTACACCTCGTCTTCGGGCTGAGCATCGCATCGGAGCCGATCGACTCCCTCTGTGACTTCTTTCTCTGACGTTTAGATACGTTCTCCCCCATCAGCATCTCGTTGAACTGGCGCTGCCGTGCCTCCCAGTACAAGTTCTGGCGCAACACTATATCAGGATATCGGAGTTCGAAGGCGGTATCAGGCGGTAGTATCAGCTCCCAACCTGTGTTAGGATTGAATTTTGCTACGGAATTCATTATTTCTAATACGTCCGACGGAGGCAGACGTACCGCCGCAGCCACTTTTCGTCTGTCCACGTAAGGATGCTGTGTGAAGAGATAGAGCTGAAAAATAAAACGGAGATTCTTTATTACATACAAATGGACATACAAATATAAATAAAAAGTTAGTGCTAAGGCATTGTCGCTGGGGAACATCTAGACAGGTGCCCTCGCAGAAGCTATCTCTGTTGCCAAAAGTTACTGTGGAAGCATTACTGTTTTCTATGTAAAAAGTGTTCTAGTAAAATTACTGCAGTAATAAGACTATGTTGTGTTTTATCTACATGAAAATAGTGTCCTTTGTCAAATAACAAAATCCTGATCACTTACCACGTGGTCCCTTGCAGCGCACATGAGATGCGCAGGCGCGGGCATGTCTCTTATGTACAGGTCGGAGGAGCGCGGCGCCCACAAGCCACGCACGCAACACGCAGCACCACCGAGCGCGGTGAGCACTGTCGTCTCCCCAGCCGCGCCTGTACCACTCTCCACCAAGAGACGGGCGCGCAGCTCGCTGAACGTCATCAGTTTCGCTTTAACACAAGAATTCTATACTGTCTCTGCTTCTGTACTATGCAGTGACTAATTTATGTTAAACTCAAAGATTGATATCAGGTTTCTGTATTGTGTACTTGTTTAATAAAGCCAAAACTGCAAAAAGATTTTTTTTTATAAAATTTACAATCTGAAATTTTGAATTTAACTTTGTTTGAAATGTAACTTTTTCTACAAATGATGTTAAAAAATCATGAGGAACTTGATGTTTAATCTTTGGATCCCCAGTGTCAACAGCGCGAGCGCAGCAATACGAGTAATGTGATGTGAATGTAATTGGACAGGCAAGTTTGAAAAGACTTTGCCACCAAAAACATTTCATAACATATGAGTCCAGAATTGAACCAGAGACTTCAACATAATATTAATGCTTATGTATGTAATGGCTGAGGTATTACAGTAGGTCCAAAATATTTAAGAACAACAACACATAAGTCAAGTTTAAGTTAAAAAGTAATGTAACAACATATACATACCGCTGATGAGTATTTCTTTTATCTGTTCTTGCAGCGTATGATGTTTTGCGGGCACAGAATCGGCTTCTTCAGAAGCGGGCACCAACACATGGATGTACTCCCCATGGGGCAAAGTCAAAGATGACCCATCCAACGTATTTGCACTAAATAATTTAAGACGTTCAAGCTGTAAGAGAATTATTTCTCATTTTAAAGTTATAGCAGAGATGTACTTATAGAACTCTGATATTTAATGCACATGGAGGCTACCTTATAACATGGTGCTTTGAATCTGCTATATTCAGTTAGTTAAAATTAAACTGTATTTAGATCTCATTATAAGACTGTATTGTCCGAGTATGTACCATTGTAATGCTCAGCTTGTGACAAGTTAAATTGAAAGAAAAAAAAGATGTTACGAAAGTAGATTACAACTCTTAAATATGAAGAAAACATTTTTTTTTTAATTTAATGAAATAGGAAAGAAGAGAAGGTTGTTCACCTGATGGTAAGTGGTACACTCGCCCATTACAACATGGCACTATCTAGAATGGTACTCACAGTATGACATTGCAAATCTCACCTTAAGATATCAACATGTTAAGCCTCATTACCCCAGTAATTACAGTAGCTACAGCATCCTTCAAATCGAAACACAGTAATATTTGCACACTACTGTTAGTCAGCAGAAATAGCTGTAGTGGTACCTACCTAAGCATCTCCGGCAACAGATTCCAACCACCAGTTAAAATTTGAGGAGAAGGATAACCAATAAAATTACTGTGATTATAAGATTAGACATCAAATCGCCAAAAAATAAACACAAGATATTGTTCATCATTCTAACCAAGGTGTTGTTGTGATTGGCAGTGTATCACTCGCCATCAGATCAACATCTTGCTGGCCTCACAAGTATATGAAATATAAAAAATATTTTATTATTTCTAATGATGTGACTATACAGCAGTTTAAAAAAATGTTAGCACTATTATCAGTGATCTGCTTTAAAAAACTGTGTTAACTGTTTTAAGATCATAAAGTCTAAAAATCTTAAAACAATAATATTTAAGAAAGTTATTTCACTAACTTCAGCATAGTCGCTTTCTGAATTGTTCCATAGACCATCATACCAAGGCTCCTCTGAAATACGTTGTGATATAGCATCAAATGACTTTTCACGGGCCTTCTTTGACACATCAGTTTCTTGACGTGCAAATTTTACAGTCACCTAGAACAAATTAAAATAAAATAAAGGTTTCTACAATTTTTCTACAAATACAAGAATTAATAAGTCTGTAGTAAATCTTATAATAACTATGTAAATTTCTAGTTTACCTGCTGAGGTTCTGGTTCCTTGTCTTCATCATCAGGATTTTCAGTCTTATTTTTATCAGTTTTCCTTTTTTCCTGTTTATCATAATAAGAATAAGATGGGCGGAGTTGAATTATACCTGTACATACGAAGTATTAATTAATGTTAAAATTGATCAAATGTATTTATAAAAGATAGATGGGAACTTTACACAAACCTTTCAAAGGAGTACAATGAAGTTCTTTATCTTGTAATAATGCTACTGCAAAATGTTCTGTTTTCAAACATGGTATACTACTTTCATAAACAATCTTATCCATAATGCCATTTCTGAAATACCGTGATTTATCCCGTTCTCTGTCTTTGGAATGCCTTGGTTCCTGAGAACAAACATGAAACATTAGCCAAATATAATGTTGTCTCTTTATCAAAAATTTTTCAGTAAATTAATATTTGTTATTAATAAATCTAAACTCACCCAGTCAATAAAAGTATGTTTGCCCATTACTATATGGTACTAAAATAAGTTTTGTTTTTATCTCCATGTGGATTTTTGTCGTAAGACTCAAGAAAGATCTTGCTATCATAATCATTAAAAAACACTTTGATAGTTAATATTTGTAATGTAATGCAACAGCAGATATTGCGGTGGTCGCCAAAGTGGACGGATCCCTAAATGATAAACTTTAACAATGTAAACCTTATCAAATGCTATTAATTACTTAATGATAATAAATAATATTACCTGCTGACCATCTGTGTTTAATGCAATTTGTTCACCTTTGGAAGGGCAGTATTTATCGCTATAAGTATCTAAGCCCACTTCCATCCGTACCATCTGGTTTTTAGGCTTTATACAAGCATATCTCACATTAACATCCTTCCAATCCCTATTAGCTGGCCTCACAGGATATTGAAAGATATAAAAATTTTCTGCTAACGCTTGCGATAAATATACCGGTATCTGAAATCGTAACCAGGGTTGGTTAATACTGAAGTTTTTATATTATATGAAAATAACATAACCTAAATAATTTTTAATGAGACAATGATAATAATACCTCTTGTACGACGGGATCGTCTTCATCCATTATAATGGATCTATTACAAAATAATATTATAACTGAATCATATCAGAAAATTTTAATTTTAATTCATTTATAATCACGCTACACAACATATGAGATGCCTGCCTGTCACTCCTCTGACATTGACATTGATTAAAAAATGACTTTACACTGTGTATACACTCTTACACCTCCATTAATCTTATTAACAGCAACATTAAATTATAAACTACTTATTAAAATATTAAGTAAAAACGTAATTCTTTTAGCGAAAGTCTAAATATTTATTTACGACTATAACTTAAGCCTAAATATCTTTTAGGTTAGCGTTCCAGTCAGCAATTGAAAATACTTATGTGGAAACAAATTTAAAAAGCAAATAATTTAATGGCATTTGACGAATTGAAGAAAATGACATTTAAAGAAATTTGCAACGACATATTTGTACAATGATAAAACCATCATTGAAAATTAAGAAAACCATCTTATAAAGATTTTTGCTACTGATATTTTTTTTGCATTAAAGTTCAAAATGTCGGATATGATAATAAACGGTGAGAAAGTCGTATTATTATGAAGACTAAATATAGACGCATCTCATTATCGATAAATGTAAATACGATACGTAATGAACTGTTAAAATATTGAAGTAATGGAATAAAATATTCTTTATTTAGTCTTACGGTATAAAAATAATGGATTTATGAAATGAACTCATAAAATATTTTGGATTATTCAAGAATATATGTAAAATTAAAAAAATATACTAAAAATCGCCACGCAAAACTAATTTACTTAAAATTGAACATCATAATCATTGTTTTTAATTAACTGTTAATTTACAATTTATTTAAAATGTTCGGAAATTTTAAATCGGAATTAAATATTTTATTTTAATTTTAGGTTTACTTAATGAAACCAAAAATTCAATTCAAAATTTTTTAATTATCATAAATGCAATTAGAACTTTGAATAATTAAGAATTAAAATTTAATGACTAAGTTTTCACACAGTAATAAGATATTTAATTTTAAATTTATTTAAAAAATATGTACATAATTTTTTTCAATTTTCTTTTTTGATTCGGCAGACACTGTGCCAGTGGATAAAAAATGGAATGAACTAATAAAGTATAATATATTTATAATGAAACTGATAGAATTTGTAAGTATAAGTATAACCATTTTATTTATTGAAATAAAATATTTTAATGTCTTGTTGTGGTTACTGCAACACAATAATAAAGTTTTGTTATTATATATTTTATTAACAAAAATACAAAATGAAGAAAATTAAACCCTTTTTAATTTTTAACTAAGTTGCAAGCTTTCCCTTACTGTTTTTCTTAGATTGTGAAAACTCGAACTACGTGTAGGGTTCCTATTTTTTATTTTTTTTATCGCTTTTTATCAAAAGAGGACATTTAAAAATGTTTTATTTTTTCCATATGTTAATTACTTCCTTGTTTTATCATATTTATAATTCATTATTCGTTATAGGTCATAGCTCTCACAATAATACTTTTACCCTTATTGATTCCAAGGCCTCATGGCCATATGTACTGCATTTCAACTGGTCCAACACTAATAATATCTCTTTTATTCGTTATATTGTACCTACGGCAAGCAGTCCCACTGTTTATGGAAAAAATGTATTTATTTTTCCAAATTTTATTTACATTTGGAGCCTTCATTCAATGTTTTCTTTTAAATCTTAGTCGTGTATGGTTATGGCTAATTTACGGCATATTTTATTTCACTTTGTTAACAGCGTTATCGTTGGATTTGTTTTTAATTGCAAACGAAAGAGGGTGCACATTTAGTTGCGCCTGATGATTTTTTTTATTTTAACAATTGATAACTATAACGTAATAACTAAATCATGCCGAATTTATTTCTTCTGACAACATGTCTAATAAATGTACTTATGTAATACAAAAAGGTATTTTACTTTTTAACAAATGCTAAATTGATTCCAAAAAGAGAACTACATAACATATTTTTTTATAACTTTAAGGGTAATAAAGTTTTGTGCTCCCTTTTGCTATTGTTATCTATTGCAACGGCTTTATCTGGACCATAAAGCTTTAAGGCTTTACAAGTAGAACTGTGAAGGTTTACCAATTAATTTATATTAATGAATATCGTTAGTTTAATGTGAGATCAGTCGCAGTGCATCGACTGCTAAATAAAATTTTAAAAACAGTTTTATATAAAAACTATTAATTATGATTATCATAAAACCGGTTACTGGAATGTATTATAATTTTTCTTTGATAGCTAAATAACAATACATTAAATGTTTCCTAATTTGTTATTGATTAAGAAATTATCACATGGGTTTTAAAGTAAACGCTTAATAGTAAAATATAACTTAAATTTTTTATATGTAAAAAAATTACGGTACTTTTATTAAAATACTCTTAATTATTATAGTTAACCCAGACCGAGCCGTGGCCTGTTATCTATTAAATAACGTCGTTTATTTAAAAATGTTGATTTTGGAAACAAAAAATAATAATGTTGCCTAGTAATACGTCAAGAAAGAAATATTATACCCAAATACGTTTAAACATTTCATTTTTACTTTTTCATTAATGATTTATTTTATAATCATATTGAATAACATTGGTTTTAAATTAACAGTAGCATTAATTAAATTCTTATTTTAAACAATGACCTGTAAGTGATTATCGTTGATTTTAATGTTTACAAATATATAGCGTTCTCATGTTTAATAAAGTTTATATAGAATTTCTTCGATAGAAACTTAATTTCATTAAATATTACACTAGGAGAAGTTATTCATGTTTATTTTTAGGTTGTATCAATGATACTTATGACACTGCCATTTGCTTTGGCCGAACCAGAAACGTTTCACTGCTTGGCTGCCGCTCCAACTCTTATGTTATCATTTATGTTCATCATATTATATTTAGTGGACCAAGCTCAAGATGTGGCTGAGCAACTTTATTTGGTTTCTCAAATAACTTTAAATGTTGTTGCAATATCTCACGCAGCTGCCAAGCCATCCCACACCGGCACGTACTACGGACTTTTTTATTTTCATCTTTTAATTGCACTTTGTTTTGACTTATATTATATATTGCAAGAGCGTGGATGTTCACTTTTTTCTTCTTATTAAGTGTATACTAAGTTAATAAATTATATTATAAGAGTGCTAGTATTATTCAATAGTTTGTATTTTTTAAGATGCAGAAAATATCAACATTTCAGACATGTTTTGCTTTTCTAAAATTTTTGATTTATAAATAGAACTTATAAAAGTTCTTTCAAACTTTGAAACTGCAGTAATTAATTTTCCATCATTATTAAATATAATCCTAATTAATAAAAAAGTTAATGATCCCTTAATATATTACACTAGTACCTCAAATATGTAGACTATTAGGCTGTTCAAAATCAATGGTTCTAGTTCAACACCTTTATTAAGAAATTTTCTTCATGAATCTGTATATTGAAGAATCATGTTATTTTTTAGGGCCTGTCACTTCTTCTAAGTATAATTCCCTATATTGTGGAACCCGTTGACACATGGTGCTGTTTGGCTTCTGCACCTACACTCATGATATCAATACAACTGATGGTGCTTTATATTGTGGATCAAGTGCAATTTGAAGCTGAGTGCTATTATCTCCTCATACAGCTTATTGTAACAACAATAGCCCTTTTCCACCTTTTTGCTGTTGGAAAATCGGTGGGTGCAATTTATGGATTGTTTTATGTTGATTTAATGATTGCATATGTTATGGATTTGTACTACATACAAAGTGAACGGGGCCTTTCATTTTAAATTATACATTTTAACTTATAAATTCATTTAATGTGTGTGTGGCTTGTGTTGAATGATATCAAACAGGAAATTATTTTATCACATCCTATTGCGTAATTCACTTTAGAGAATAAACTTTTGGCTGTCACTCTTTATAAAATGTCTAACAAAGGCAGTAAAGTGAAGAAAGTAATTTTGTTCATCATGAACAGTATTTTTAAAATATGTTTAAGGATATGTTTAAGGATTTCAAAAATCACTTTGCTTGAACTATGTTGGACTATAGTGGTAACAATTTTTATGTTTATATTGTGGACAAAGAACTATGAAATTGTGAAAGAAAACACTCGCAATCCTGTGATATTATGGTGGACTGAAAATTTTCCTGGTACATCAGAAATAAGACATTGTCCAGATGATATAAAATGTGATATTTATAGTAACACAAATGGTAATGATTTGTACAACATAGAAGCATACTTGTTTTACGGCAGTAACATCAACTTTGATGATTTGCCACTGCCTCGTCTTCCAAAAGAAGTGATTTGGGGATTGTACCATGAAGAGTCTCCAAGAAATGTTGAAGAAATGATGCATGAAGAAGTGTTAAATCTTTTTAATTTCTCAGCGACGTTTAGCCAGTATAGTGATGTTCCATTTCCTTTACAATATTTGGAATCAATAAAAGATGTGACAAGCATGGAGTACTTTGTAACGACGGAGGAGAAAAACAAGCAACTGAAAGACATTTCACCTGTTATGTATCTTCAGACAGATTGTGAAACGTCCACTGAAAGAGATGAGTACGTAAAGGAACTGTTGAAACTCACCAAAATCGATTCGTACGGTGCTTGTTTGAATAATAAGCAATTACCCCCTGAATTGACCGAGGACTATTTGAACCATTTACATGATGACGAGGTGCTGCGATTCATCGCTAGATATAAATTTGTGATTGCTATAGAAAATGGAGTATGCAACGATTACGTCACGGAGAAGTTTTGGCGGGCCATAAAGGTAGGCACAGTTCCCATATATTTCGGTTCACCTTTGATCCGAGATTGGCTTCCTAATAATAATTCCGCCATACTTCTTGATGATTTCCCTACACCGAAATCCATGAGCAATCATTTAACTGAGTTATTGGAAGACGATAATTTATATGAGTCGTATCTAGAACATAAGACCAAAGGGTTAATAAGAAATGAAAAACTTTTGTTTGAAATCAAAACGAGACCGTACCAAGTCGACACCTTGATGACTGCTAGAGAGTTTGAATGTTTTATTTGTAAAAAATTGCACGATAAAAGAAATGGGGACATGGTTGAAAGTGTGGTAAATAAGAAACATTATGATTGTCCAAAACCCATATCCGCCCTGAGTTTAACGGTCAACCCTTCTAATTCATGGGTACATTCCTATGAGATTGCAAAACGTAATGCAGCTAAATTACGAAAAAAAGTTACAATGAATTAAACACAATTTATATATATTTATACAATTTATTTTAATATATTTTTTACATTTTTTTTTAACAATCTGTTTAATTTGTCTCATTGACATGCTGCTCTCAAAGGTGTCACGGGATGGATCTGGTAGCTGAGCCCCCTTTTGATTACATGTGGAATCGTCTTTGGTACCATGCTGTAAAGAAAAATGTTACCGTTATTTTGTAGGACTCAGTTTTATTTAAATTTTTTTTTTATGTAAATAAGCGACGAGACCAGTGGCACGTTTATATGATAGTAACTGATACGCCCGCCCATAACAACGTGACGCTAGTTAGGATGGTATGCACTGCACTAATTTCGCTCGTCGCGAGAAATAAGATATTTAGTATTGTCACCCCAGTAATTACACTAGGTACAGCGACTTTTCAAACTAGAACACAGTAATGTTTGCACACTGCTGGTTTGACGGCAGAATAAGGAGCTGCGGTGGTACCCACCTAGACGACCTACCACCAATGAGAGATTTGTATAGACAATATGAAAAGAAGTTTATCAATAAACTTTAATAAGTAATAATTATTATTAGTAACATAGCATATGACCTTTGTTGGTCGTAGGTTACTTTGTCTTTGCTCTGACGTCACTTATTAATAACTTTAGCTATTTACTCAGTAAAAGGAATTTTTGATAAAATAGGTCTCATGCTACGAATCCGGAATCTTCTAATTTCAATAACATAAGGCTTTCTCTGTATATAGCAACACAAAGTTAATGATCTAATTTTACTGATGCTGATATATATTGCTTGTGATGATCTGGGTAGGTACTGCCGCAGCTACTGTTACCGCAGGTACCGCAAAACAGTATTGTGAAAAAATTAATTTTCCGGTTTGAAGAGTTATAGCTGGTGAAATTATTGGGGTGTCGAGACGTGTTCTGTATAATGACGATGACTACAGTGTGGTGCAGTGTTTATCATCCTAGTTAGCACCGCGTTGATACTAACAGGCGTAGCCCTTAACGATGGAACGACGCTATGTGAGTTAAGGATTTTAGTTTCTTAGATATACTTAAGGTTATCAATCATTATCTACTTACGTAATACAATCAATGATGGGGCAAACAGAAAGGCACAAAGTGCATCCGGTGCAGTCGTCGGTCACATGCGGTATGTGCGTTTCTCGGTCAAACCTAAGAATGCAAAAGGTTGAAGCATTAAATAATCTTGCTACATTTAAAATAACGATTCTTCTCTAAAACCCAATAAAAAATTAAAACCAGTAGTTGCTATATCATGGTACTTCGAAATTGAACCTTCACCGAATATCCTTCGCTTTCAAACATACCACCATATAGGATCAATTTTTGTCGGTAGATGTATATTTATTTAACTTTTAATTTACTACCTCGGTGATGCAATAGCTGGAACGGGAATCCATGGTTCGAGTCGGGGCTAGATATGGAACTAGGTTTTGCTGATAGGGTTTTTTTGCAATCCGCCAATTTCATCATTACAGTTTTGAATCTATCAACATATGAGAGCCAAAGTGTTCTCGTAAAACATGCTTCACCATTCATGGCCTCATTATCACTTGACACATTTGATATATAGGTTAAGTATAAAAAGAAATTAAAAAAAAAATATATGTCTTACTCTATAGCTTGATATCCAGAGTCCGCGCATGCCATATAACATTTGCCGCAATTTATGCACATGTCCTGGAATTAATGAAGATTATATATATCTTTTTCAGTTTTATCTGAAATTGCAATGTACAGACTCCGCAAATCTACTTTACTAGGTGAAGTCATCCCTACCAGCCTGCGTTAATCCACTCCTAGATACTTCCACCGCTGGTCTCTCTTAAGAGACGCTACACAGCCTGATCTTATAAAACTTGTGTAACGATACATTTTTCTTATTATTAATTAAAAAGGAATGTTTATCTATATCTTTCGATTTTGGTAATAAGTAAATAATGATCAGTTTATAATTTAACCAGTTTACTGTCGATAACGGCCAATTTACGTCCTTACTGCTGGGGCACATATCTACCCTCAATATGAGGGCGATGGCAACCCCATTGCGGATTGGTGACTTCACACACCTTAGAATAAATTCTAATTCATGTGCAAGTTTCCTCGCGATGTTTTCCTTCACCGTTTGTGTTTCACTGTTGTAACTAAAGTTCACAAATGTACATAACTTAAATGTTAAAGTCATCGGTATATGCCGAGATCCGAACCCGCGACCTTCGGAATGAAGGCCGCACGCTCTAACCATAGGCCAGCGAGCTACTACTACTAGTTTACTGTAAATCTTCAATTTGTACTCACGTCGTCTATGAGCGCTACGACTTGTTTAGTATTATCAAGTTTCTTGTAAGGTCCAATCCTCGGTAGCGCTTCGCCTAAAACATCTTTTATTCTTGGCACTTGTGTAGGTACTTCCGCTATACCATTTGTTCCGTTAAGTTTCGTATCACAGTCTGTTGCATCTCCATTAAGCACACCAGACTTTTGACGAATAGAATTAAGAATCTCTTCCCGTTTCTTTTTGTAACTTCCAAAGTGGGATAGTACCTAAAATCAATTAAAAGTCACTGTGCATATTATATTTATAAAAAATATCTTTATAGTAATGGGACTCGAGTTTCAAAGGAATAGATCATCGATTTTTATCAGATAGATTAATTATATATAAAACAAAGGTTATCAGTAATGTTTGTTATGAACAAAACATTTTCCTTGTATCATAGTCGAGGCGACTAAGTATGTATAGGTGTATATATTAAAATATTATATATCCTATATATATATATATAATATTTTGTTCCGTGGCAGATTTAGGAATTGAAATTTGAATATTTTTCTAACGGTTGCGTGGGGGACCGGGAAGGGGTTACAGTTTGGCGCGGCATTTGTGCATATTGGTCAGTCACGATGTCGCAGTGGACTGGTGTCTCTTTCTGTCAATGGAATAATTGAACCGTTTTTCTTTGAAAATTCTCGTGGAGCAACCGTAACTGTTGATGGTGATGTCCATCGCCGCATTTTTATACCGAAACTAAGAGAACACCCATCGAACAGCTCTCACACGCGGTTTCAACAAGATGGCGCTACGCCTTACACAGCAAGAGCCATCATGAGCCTCCTTCGCGAGATACATTCGGAATACTCTCGAAAGATTCCGCGAGTGTGTACGTCGCGATAGAAAACATTTGGACGGAGTGATCTTCAAAAAATAAAATCAGGATATCTCGTCTTTCTTTTTATGACAAATATATGTATATTCTAAAATAATAACATCCTTTAATTTAATTAAGAAATCGTAAATCTGCCACGGGACATCCTAAACATACATATATATGAATATCTTATCAAAATAAAGAGTCTATATACATATGTTGAACTACGGAAATGTTTATGTATATAGATATATAGGTATGTGTATAGGTTTTGTTTGTTCGCCAATCACGTGGAAACTAGTGAATATATCGAGACATGGCAATACTACCATTCGCCGCGGAATGATTTGTAGATGGTTATAGGCTATATATTTTTTTTAATTCGTAGATACTTCATCATTTTGTTTCTAATTAACTTTTATAAAAATTTTCATATTGTGTTACTTATGCCGTTGCTATAGTAACGGTTGCGTTGCTGTTGCATTTCCGACTACTCTCAAGGAATATTTCAAAGAAATTCCAAGCCTATTTTTATAATACGGCCAACAAAGCATATTGTTGTATAGTTATCTCTCCTACAGAGCAAGTTCCTCTTAAACGTGCAATTTTCTGGTTGATACTTTTATGTTCTTTGAATGATGTGAAAAGAAGAATACTATATATATATATATCACGCCTCGTTCACAGTGGGGCAGAAGCCATCACTCTCCACTTGGTGCGATCCTGGCACACCTTTCTCGCTTCTTCCACTTTTATGAGCGTCTTCATACATGCTTGTCAGTTACGAGTACTCTTGACCCGGCCTTTCTTTAGGACATCTTCGATATGATCGAAATATATCCGCCTAGGTGGACCTGCACCGATTTGTCCAATCAATTTTACCTTGTATAACTCTTTCGTTAATCTCATCCATTCTTTCTACATGACCGAACCACCTAAGCATCCCTTTCTCTATCTTTGTCACTACATCTTCAACCACGCCGCACCGCTCCCTTATCACACTGTTCCTCACTTTGTCCATCAAGAATATATAAATAGATAAATACAGTCCAGATATCTATTTATTACTTAATAATAATAGTACCTAGATAAATGGTAGACACCATCATTAAATATTCCAATTAATATCGATATAAATTCTATTTGTTTTAATTATGTGATTAACTAATTAAAGAAGATACCTTTCCACTTTCACTAGTTAACGTCTGCACAGGTTTGCCTTTCTGATGTTTGGGCGTGGGCGGTGACTGGCCCGTCCAGCCGTCCAGACCGAGAGACCGTAAATATAACAGCGCTTTGAGACCGGTTACATAATCCTCAACCACGGTGAAGTCTTGATTCTGGACTGCACTGCATACCTGTGAATGTTCAAATGATGGGAAAAATGGTAGTAGGTCTCTGTTGCCAAAGATCGTCTAGATAGATCCAGCAGTCCAGCTCGCAGCTCCTATTTCTGCCGCCTAAGAGTAGTGTGCTAACATTGTTCCGGTTTGAAGGGAATTGTAGCTAGTGTGACTGGGGTAACGAATTAACATCTTATATCTCAAGGAGACGAGCGCAATCTGGTGTTGTGTCTACCATCCTAACTAGCGCCATTTTGTTATGGGCTGGCGAATCACTTACTATAAGATGAACGTCCCGTTTATGACGTCGCATAATAAAAAAAAAATATCACAAACAAATTACAGCACTATCAATTAAAAGTTCAACAATTAAATTACTGATCATATACCTGAACTACTGGAGCGCCGCATAGGATGAACTGGAGTGCGGAATCGGCAGAATCAATACCTCCAATCCCCAGGATGGGGAAACCTGGTAATTTGTTCGCAACAGCGGAGACAGCGCGGAGTCCCATGGGCCGGGTTGCGTTTCCGGAAACGCCGCCGTACGTTGTCGATTTCGTATTGCCTGAAGAATTTATAAAGATTAAAGATTTATTTTAGAATAACCTGTAAATGAAAACACTTATTGACATATGTAATATTATAAATAATTATATATATAATATTATAACCGCAAACCAAAGGTCGTTTATTTACTTGTCAATGTTAAAGAAAATTAATGACAGAGTGTCATTAGTTTAATTTTCTTTTTATATTCAATGGTTTTAAACCTTATCACTTTCCTTATACAATTAAGTGACGCGATGTGCGTGATGTACACCTAATGGTAAGTGATAGCTCGTGATAGTGAAGACCCCCTCATGACAACTTGGCGCTAATTAGGATTGCGCTCGTCGCCTAAGATATCAGATGTTCAATCTTGTTACACTAGTAATTACACTCAGTACAGCACTCCTCAAACTGGAACACAGCAATGTTTACACACTACTGTTTGGCGGCGAAAATAGGCGATGCGGAGGGTACCTATCTAGACGGTATCCGGCAATAGAGATCTACCACCAGCAAAAAGACCATAATTGAAGAAAATATATAGGACGAAATCTCTCTATAGACTCAGGCGTCTGTTTCCATCTTGAAGTTTTCTTTCATCGGCGAATATGGTATTCTGTACTTACCAACAGCCGGCCAGGGTGTGGCGTTGGCTGTGACGGTCATCAAGCCAGAGACGGTGTTTATAGCTGATACACCGCTCGCACCCCCTGCGAAAATTATATTAAATTTACAGCATCTAGACATGCAGAGCATACAATATAGAATATTGAACTTATTAAGCAGATAAGAGTAAATCTGGATTATTCTATTCAATTATACGACAAGACGAGCGGAACGATCACCTGATGATAAGTGATCCGCGCCCATAACGTGGCGCTACTTAGGATGACATACACTGCACAACATTGTGCGTGGCTTGTATACGCTTCAAACCAGAACTCAGTCATGTTTGCACACTGCTCTCTGTTCCTGTCAACAGAGACCTACCACCCGCGTATGTTTCTACAATTTCACAGATATAAGAAAAAATAAGAATGTAGAACTTACCCTCATAAGCTGCCACAGCTATAGCGACAATGTCTGTTATATTGGGCGTGAGCTTTACGAAGAACGGGATCTTGATAGCTTTCCGCACCCATTGGGATATTCCTTTCACAAGCACTGGATCCTGAAAGTGAAAAATTTCTAATAAACCAAGATTTATGTCCAAAGGAATAATTAAAAATGAATATAATAGTAAGTAATGTAATCTGGATTTTTTTTTATACAAGATTTTTTATATAAGATTTCATTTATAGTTACCTGTCCGCAAGCCAATCCCATACCCGATTCTCCCATACCATGAGGACAGGACAAGTTGAGCTCCAAAGCATCAGAGCCAGCCGCTTCCGCTTTCACCGCCAGTTCCGTCCAGTCCTCTTCGTTGTATGAACACATTATCGAAGCTATTACAACCTGATTTGAATGAAGAAACACATAATGCATTAATTATTGACATAAAATCATTATTAGGAAAAATCATTGAAAAAAATTGAAAAAGGATTTAAGGAAATTATTAAACTATAGTCCCATAAAGAAAAAAGTACACAGATAAAAAAAAAACTATAAAGCTTTTATAATCAATTAAAATGGTTTTTAATTGTTTTGTTTCTTGTATATAGTTCATATTTTTAATTTGGTTAAATTTCTCATACTTTATTCGGAAAGTCCCTTTTCAATTCGGCGATGCTCTGGCACCAATACGCCTCGCACTTCTCCGAGATCAGCTCGATGTTGAGGAAAGATCCCTGCCCTGGTCCGTAGTTCTCGCCTGAAGTGACGCCGCGGACGATACGAGGCGATACGTTCGTCACTAAATCCTTGTAAAATGAAATGATAAAAATTAAATCTTTATTTTTTTATATGACGCAAAATATTTATAGTCGCACAACGTGATGTAGTGTATATCATCCTAGCTACCGTGACTTATGACTGCATAAATTCTAATTCACCACGTAAAAGATTGAGGGACGTGATTGAATCAAGATGCGAAGGAGTTAATCTTAACCTTATCAAGTCCGAAAGTTTTCGTGACAACGAAACCCCAGCCTTGTTGGAAAGCCCTGCGTATCATAGCGGAGCTGGTGGTGGGTGGTGCACTCGCTAAGCCAAAAGGATTTTCGAATTTTATTCCGCAAACCTCCACCGACAAATCCACGTCATCTATAGGACAATGGAACTTTGGTAATTCCACCGGTGAATCGAAAGGAATTCCCTGTAACAAATATATTTTAACTGTATTGTAAATATAAAATTAAGAAATTATTACTATCTAACTACAGTCTTTGTTGCCAGAGACCGTCTAGGTAGGTAATAGTAGTGTGCAAACATTACTGTATTCCGATTTGAAGAGCGTTGCAGCTAATGTATTTACTGAGGTAGCGAAACTTAACATCTTGTCTCAAGGCGATGAGCACAATATGGTGCTGTGTATACTAACCCAACTAGCACCAGCCTCTTATGGGCAGGCGTATAACGTACCATCAGGTGAAGATCACGTTCGTCTGGTCGCTTTGTTGAATAAAGAAAAACCGTCGTTAACAATGTGCTGTATATTATCTTGACTAGTTTCACATTATTATGGACAAGCGTCATTTTGTTAAATAAAAGAATATCTAATACAGGAGCAATATGCATAAAGAGAATTTTTTTTTTGCTATGAAACAATGCTTCTGTATTTCTTTTATTATTACTTCTTTTAATAGAGAAATAATATAAGGGAAACGAAAGGAGAATCAAAATGTTTGAAAGGCGTCGTCGTCGGTTAGTGATTGCGACGTCAGTCTATGTAATATCTTGTTACACTGCATATTTAAAAAAAAATACTGTTAAACACCGATGTAAACTTTGGAACAAACATGTAAAAAACTTGCAAATATGTTATATTGTATATATCCATATTGTTATAGAACTACGGAAGAAATCTGTACAATATATTTACTTGTAAATAGCAGTGCATGTACCAAGCGGCCGTTTTCCCGTCATTGACCGATTCAACTGTAGTTTCCGCCACACCAGCCAAATCGCCCCCGACGAACACTTTGGGGTTGCTCACACTTTGCATTGTCGTATTGTCGAGCTCAGGCAGGCCCCAGCGATTCAATTTCACACTAGACATTGCTGCTTTAACTAAAAAGAGATTATCTACAATGAACCAAACACTCGACCTCCAACTGATATTGCTGGTTCTAATATGTTGACAGCCGGAACACAGCAATGCAGTTATAAAGATAGATTTAAAATATGAGGATGGTAGCTAATCATGCAAGTACGAAAGGATCCCCGAGGTAGGCCCGTTCGATCCGGGCACCGAACGGGGATTGCAGAAGAACTATTTTGCGTTATCCCGCGACCCTCGTGCATTATTTACGGAAGTGATGGAATACCGTCGTGAAGCTTTTTGGTCGGTTGGAGTCCGACACTACCCCACTACCGGCCCACTATTGGTACGGGGTGTGCGTTCCGTGAGCATTTTGTTACACACGTTAATAAAAAAAAAAGTACGAAAGGATAATACTATCTCTCACTCTTCGCCACATGCGACTCAGAAATTCGAATCAAGATCCTGACGAACTTGCGTAGGTTATTATATGCAAGTGACTGCATCAGAGGTAATACAATTTATTACCTCCATGTTAATTATGTTTTTTTTATTGGACAGAGTGGGCAAACCAGCGAATAGTTACACTTAGTTTAAAGTGATTACTGACGCCCAAGGACAATCGTAATACCAGAAGGGTAGCAGCTTTGTTGCCGACTTTTAAGGAAATCGTAACACCATATTGTGGGTAAGTATTATATTACTATGAGGAGAAAAACTTAATGATACCGTCAGTGTCGTACAATCCGGAGCCAAATGCTGAAATAATGAAGTTCGCTTTCAACTGTATCACTTGGTCTGTGTCTTCGATCCATTCGCCGTTCTCTAGTTGTTCGGTTCGACACATTTTCAACCCGGCAATCTATTAAAAGAGATGTGTTTCAATATTTCATCGTTTCATCATCAAAAAAAATAAAAAACAAATCAAAAGTTACCACGATTACCATTGCTTTATAGCTTGGCAAAGTGATGTTTAAAGAATACACCATAATTTACCCATTGTTATATATATACATATATAAATTATCATAACATATAATTTTTTTGATTTCTGCTTACTTTTTCTTCTTTGACTATCACCTCCTGGGGAGACATGAATGGCATGAACTCGCATTTCTCTTCTTTGGCTAAATCAACCTGTAAATTAGTAGGATATACCAATTAACAAGATATACGTTGTGTAAGGGCAAAAAGAGAGATGTTTTATGGTTTCTTTTATCTTTAATTAATTAACACTAGACAATGAGGTTGAGGGTGGTGAAGTGCACTCGCCCTGAATAGTTGCAGCAACTAGCAAATACACAATAAAAAAGTGGTAGAGATGGGTGAAAAAATTCTCTTATAAAATCCTAAAAAGCCTTTTCCACCTTTAAATATTAAACAAAATTGAAGGCGTTATGATGCTATAAAACTTGCAATAAAATATAAAGAGAGGATTTTCAATTTAAAGATGATATACATTTGACTGCCTGGAGCTGTTCTACTGATGTTTTCTTATAACCACTTTGCAACAGAT
This sequence comes from Ornithoptera priamus, assembly GCA_029034505.1. Classification (NCBI taxonomy): domain Eukaryota; kingdom Metazoa; phylum Arthropoda; class Insecta; order Lepidoptera; family Papilionidae; genus Ornithoptera; species Ornithoptera priamus. The sequence goes on from JARDWD010000834.1 coordinate 3,058,454, forward strand.
ATAAACTCTAAAGATGTGTCATCAAAGATGATAAGTCAAATAAATTTTCATCCAACTAAGAGCAAGTCTATAAAAATAACAGCTAAATCTTCAAAAGAATTAAAAGTCAATTTAAATATTACCTCTTCCGGCACAGCCCGTATATTACTGAAACCTTTTCTGAAAGCTACAAAGACCCTGCGCGCGCCGCAACGTAGCGCCGAGGTGGCGCAGTCGAAAGCTGTGTCGCCTGCCCCCAACACCACAACTATACCGTGCAGCTGTGGCAATGCAGGCTTACACGCACACATACCTAGTAACAATTTTTTTTTATTTAATTAAACAATGAGATGAACGGAACTTTCACCTGATGATAAGAGAAACTCCTGCTCATTACGTTGTGGCACTAGTTATGAAGATATACACTGCTCGACATGTTAAATCTCGTTACCCTAATAATTTAACTATGTAATGGCGGAAATAAGCGCCGTGGTGGTACCTAGATGATCTCTGGCGACAGAGACCTACCACCAGTGAAAGTTAAAGAATCTGATGATAAATAGATAGATGGTTAGATAAATCCGTTTATTTGTCCACATAGTACAGAACACTTGTATACAGACAAAAACATTACATCATAGAACACAGATAAACAAAAATATGTTAACATAGTAATATTTTAGATAATCATTGCTGCCGTGTGTACTGCAATGGTACAAAATGGCCGTAGGTCAATGTAACTGTTGCTACGTAGTGAACAACACACTGATTTCCTGCTACTACCTTATTAAAGAGCGTCTATATTTTCGAGATGCTACTGTGCGCGCGCATGATGTAGCCAGATAGAGAAAAAGATTTAAATTGATTTATTGATATTAAATTTAAAAAATATATAACTTCTGCTTGTGTGCTAGAATTATAAAATGTTAGGCTGGGAATTAATTTGTTTTTCTATAAGATATGTTTTCAATTTTGATTTAAAATAGACAATTATAAGAGAGTTTCTTAAAAGGGGTGATACATTATTCCAGTACTTTGTCGCTTGATGCCGGACACTACTTGCAAAAGCTACAGATTTATGTTTATAGAGTACAAGGCAAAAGCGAGTGCTTCTAGTGTTGCATCTATCCTGAGTTGATGAAAGATTCAGCTTAGCGTATAGATAGATATTCCGGTGTTCTAGCTTTTAATAGCTCAAACAAAAAACAAGCAAGATGCATTTGTCTGCGTGACTCCATATTCAATATTGATGATTTGTTTAAGTAGGCAGAGATGTGAGACCGCGCAGGAATGTCGAAGCAGAACCGGCAGCAGGCATTTTGAACTCGCTGTAGCTATTTGGCACTTTGTTCTACAAAGCAGCCGCGGACCGTATATCGCCATAGTGAAGTTTAGTTAAAATAAGACCTTCACACAGAGCAACACGAGTTTTCGATGAAAGAAAGGTGCGAATTTTATATAAAACTCTCTGCAATAAAAACAATTTTTAACAACAATTTGAATATGCTTTTCGTTACGTAGCTTCATGTCCAAAATAATATTTCTTAATATTTTTACAGATTCCCAATCCAATGAATTTAAGTCGCTGTTAAAATTTTATAAATTTATATTTGAAATGGATCTATTCATGAAATAACGAGCTGGAGGCTTAATTTTCTTTATCATAGTTTCCAGATTAATTATTGCATGCCATAGTGTGGCTATGACATTATACAACTAAATGTATCGAATCTTACCATTAGTGCATACAAGGTCCATGGGAGTCTCAGTTCTGACGGAAAAATGGGTAGGTTCTGTTACTAACTGTTCAATTCCCATGTAATGCTGAAATTGGTTGATCTTCCTGACACTGCTGTTAATTTTATCGAGCATATTTACGTTAAAATTACTCACCACTATTAAATACTCATAGTTAGAAAAAGAAACAATCGATTCAGTGAGCGCATCAATGAAAATGACAATGTTAATCCATTGAGGTTTATAAGCAGTACTTATTATAATCCTTTGGCCATTACCATTAGTGGCAAGCCATAGTTGCTCAATGTTAACATCTGGGTGTTTAACTCGCTGTCTACTTATATCGCGATTAATATAAAACGCTATATCCCCGCCTTTTTCGCCGCGCATGCTTAATGGACGTGGGAAACTTATCAAACGATAAACAGGAGCTGCTGGTACAGCGCTTTGTTGACCGTTTCATTAATCGCTACAATAGTTAAGTAAAGATAGCACTGAATCGTTGGATGCACATGGCATTAGACAGGTTGAACCAGAAATCCAGATTGAAGAGAAAAAAATAAATATCATAAGTTGTTTTAAATATATATGATATATATTATATATCAACGTACCTCTCTTACTTCCTTTGGACACCTGTGGCAAAAAGTCCTTACTGGTGTAAAAGCCCATCTCTTGCGTTAGACCTTTGAATATTGGAATACTTGTGGGCTCCGGTAGACCAATGCCAAGGAACACTGCCGCATGCCCTTTTTGTAGTAGCGCCTGCAATAATTATAAAACACTTTTTTAGTTCCTTTATTTATTTGTAACAGAAATGACAACTGATACAAATACCAAAATACAACTAAAAGGTCAAACAGATAGTTACAGTTGCTTCCTTAAATAAGGACATTGTTGGTTTACACAATTCAGCAACGAGAAATAAAGTCAATAATACATTAATAATTCGCCAAATTAAAAAAACTAGTCCCTATTAAAAGAAACAGTATAATTGTTAAATTGTCTCCTCTTTACTAATAATACCGAAAGTAATTAGTTTGGAATGTAAGAATCTGCTAGTCTCTTAGTAGAGCTCTCCTATTGAATATCATCTAAGTAGGTAAGCAGGTGCCAAGCAATAGTGTGCAAATATTACTGTGTTGATTTAAAAGTAACTGTAGTTAGTAAAATTACTGAAATAATCACTACTTAAAATATCTAGGTACCGAACGGAATTTAGTGGAGTGTATGTTATCTTTACTAGCAGCACATTGTTATGAGCAGATTTATTACTAACCATCAGGTGAATGTAGCTCAAGCAGGAGCTTGACCCGCGAATAAAAATAATAATCATAATATGATACTTACATCAACAGTAATGTCATCCGTGGCGAGCTTCCTTCCCGTTTCGAACTTGACTCCCATGTCTTTGATAAGCTTTATTTCAAACTGCACCACATCAAACGGTAACCGATATTGTGGGATTTCGGCTGAGCTGAGTAAATTGAAATATCTTATTAATATTATGTTTTTTTTTTTCTACATCGAGCCGTGATAGATACATCGAGGTCATAGATAGTGAAGCTTAATCGCCCAGAATACTCTGACTTTCATACGTTAACAGACAGAACACAACGTTGCTATAACGGCGGCAGTTTTACAAATTGAAGATCAAGGCAAATAGTCAGGCGGATTCGAAAAAACCCTACCACTACCCAGACGCTATAGCAAGTGATTCCTGGTTTGATTTCTGGGCTCTATAAAAAAAACTATCTTCAACACCGTGAGATATACCTTAATAGATCGCAAGTATCAAAGGAATAAAATGGGATGATTATTATTAACAGAAGCGTATTTTTTTCCAATTAAAATACCTTATACTCCTATACATCTAATTATTAAAATAGTTAAATACAAATTATAGTTATTCATTCCAATTCCTTTAATTACCTTAGTCCGCCGAGATAATTTTCCTTTTCGTAAACAGTAATATCTTTGTAGCCCAATCTGGCCAAGAAGCAGGCGCAACTGATACTTGCAGGGCCACCTCCTATCAAGGCAATTTTTTGAAGACCACTCTTCGGCAAGGGTTTGGTCTTTGGGTCCAATGTTTGAGGGATACCCATTCGCATGAAGATCTGAAAAATAAAATATAAATCGAATGTTACATTTATGATGTATTTTTCATATGAGCATTGTTTTGTAATGGATGTGTCTTTTAAGGCAACGTACATCAACAGCGAAATGTTGCAAGCCGCCGATGTTGATGGCACCTTCCTCACTCGCGTGCAGGTTGCAGCCACCGACACAGAGGTCACTAGTGGGGCACACCATCCCACACGTCAGTCCCAATGGATTATCAGACAGGATAGCTTTCGCAGCGCCATAGTAGTTCTGAAAATGGTTTACATACGTTTAAGTTAAACAATTTAACAATCTTAAAGCTTTCAATTAATGTTTTAAATATCTTAAAAGTAATTCTAAAACCGTTGATTTCATAATGAAGATATTTTGAATAAAAATTCTTAAAAAATTTTTTAATGAAAATTTAATCAAACGAATTGAGACTACGGTACAAACACACGCACGGTATGAACACGTGAAAACTTCAAACATTTCAAGATCTACCAACCCTGTTTGCGATGCTGGTGATGAAGCTCTTGACATCGATCTGAGTAGGGCAGGACTTCTGGCAGGGTGCGTCTGCACATTTGAGACATCGCGCAGCCTCGCGGAGTGCACCGCGCTCAGACAAAGTCGTGTGCTTGATGTCATCAAAGTTTTTCTCCAGAGAGGGGCATGTCTTGAAAAGATTTTTTTTACGTTTGTAATTTAAAATTTTTGTTAATAACTTATGTCTTTAAGAGTTCAATAGAGAACGAGCTTTCTTTTCGACTTTCCTTCTTTGTGGGTACAACTACAATATCCGGGATCTATTCCGAAATGTATTTTATTGTTTCCATCTTTTTTTCTATTCGGCACGAGTAGAACGTTTACCTGGTACACAGAACAGTGTATATCAGGTAAACATTATGCTTGTGGTCTTGGAACATAAGATTTTAAGTCTCGTTAAAAATTTCCCTACGCACAACAACATTCTACGTTCTCTTGTATATATATAGTTTGAAGTTTGGCCACAGTAAAAGGGGAGTCATGGGAGTCCATGCTACCTATGAAGACAATCTCCAGCGATAGAGGTCTAATGGTCAATCTTCTAATCTAATTTTCTTATATCATTAAAAACTTTTATATAATTGAAAACTTACCGTGCACTTTCTGTCCGCGTTACGTTTCCAATGCTGCTTGTTCTTCTTAGTCACCGCTGATGGGAGAAGGTTCGTGTAAGGCTTCACAGTCGGATTGAGCCTCAGCAAGTTCTAGAACAGTAATACAGTTGCTAATACAAAAAAAAAAGAAAAAGAATCCATTTATTTATCATGACTATTGAAGTTATTCCAAATTTAGAATCCTATGTTAAAGAGAAAATTTATATAAGGTGATTTTTTTTATTTTTTATACAATTAAGCGACAAGACGAGCGGGACGCTCACCTGATGGTAAGAGAAACGCCCGCCCATAACAACGAGGCGCTAGTAATGATGTTATACACTACACCACATTAAGTTCATCGCCTGAGACACAATATGTTGTCTCGTTACCCCAGTAATTACACTAGCTACAATGCTCTTCAAACCGGAACACAGTAATGTTTGCACACTACTGTTTGTTGGCTGCAATAGGCACTACTGTGGTACCTATCTAGACGGTGTCTAGCAACAGAGACTTACCACCAGTAAAATAACTAAGTATGATAAGTTTCTATTAATAAATAAATAAAAATAAATTATGCTATAGAACGAGTGGTAAGAGGTTTCGCCCAATATCTTAGGGAGATCAAGTCAAGCTCACCTGCGATGGACTAGACTAAACAACAGACGAAGCTCTTAACCAACCACCAACTCGCACTAGATTAGCGTGGTGGAGCTAAGGCCCAGTTCGCTCTCAATGAAGATCCTTGAGTGAGGCCTATGCCTAGCCGTGGCTTATGCGGCTGATAAAAAGCTAAAGCAGGTTTTGTAATAGAATACACGATGAAACCTATATTATTCTTTCATCCTCATTATAAATGGTTTATCAGCTGTTTCATTACTAACTTTTTACTGGAAAAAATGACTAAGGTCTTGTTATATACGTAAATGATTACCGCTGTAATTGCTAGATAAAGACTTTTTCTTCTTAATTCTCTGTTGGTAGCAACATTTTAATCATTTCTCACTGTACAAGCTGGTTGTAAATCTTTATCTGTTAACATAATCTTTAGATAACTCTATGTAACGTTTACATATCTTTCTGTTGCTTATACAAATGTAAGATAAAAGAAGATATTGACATAATCGTACTATACAAGGTTATCGCCATCGAGATGTGATTAAAAAAAAAAACAGTTAATCAGTCGTCGGTCATATCATCATCATTCGTATAATAATACAAAATGTTTATACTGAAATGATAAAATATTTGATGTATAAAGCTCTTTTAATTAGAAATCCGGAATACTTGAGCCACATAACTGATAATACTGTTAAATAGCAAAATAAAAATATCAAATATTACACAGAAACTAAAAAAATATTTTTTAATAATTATTCATAAAATATGTCTCTACGAAATGATCATTCTCTTTATGATATTTTTTATAAATTACCTATAGGAGACTCTTAATTCACGTATGTTTTCTTCACTGTACGGTTTTTTTTATACAATTAAGCGTCGAGACGAGCGGGACTTTCACCTGGTGGTAAGTGACACGCCCGTCCATAACAACATGGTACTTGTTACGAAGGTATACACTGCACCATATTGCGCTCGTCGTCTAAGACATGTGAGTCTAAGATGTTGAGTGTCGTTACAGCAGTAATTACACTAGCTACAGCGTTCTTCTAACCGAAACACAGTAATGTTTGCACACTACTGTTTGTCGGCAGAAATAGACAATGCTGTGGTACCTACCTTTTTTTTTATTCCGGTGGGGTAAATCTTCAAAAAAATACCCTGCTTCTGGGGGGAAAGCAGGGTTATGTGAAATTCTTACTCACTAAAACCCTTTCGGTGGTCTGCATTAGTGCATTCGGAGAGGCTCCGGGATCTCGTACAGAACGCACCGGTGCCCCTCTACACTTTGTGTTAACACGTTGCCCCACGCAAGTTCGCTTATTGAGCGATAAGGCCCCCCCCCAGCCTCAAGGCCCGCGAAACTCCTAGACCCTTTTAGTCGCCTTTAGTGGTAACAACCTAGACGGTCTCCGGCAACAGAGCCCTACCACTAGTTAACGGTACGGTTATTGGTGGGAGTGTCATATACCATCAGGTGAACGGTATGTTCGACTCGTCGATTCGTAGAATAAAAAAAAAATTCGGTGTACCACAATGTTGTACCACAAGTGAAATCGCAGACAATTGTTGATTTTAAGCTTTTGTTTCTACAGAGACTTCCCACAGATTAGTTTCAATTTTTTTTATTTATTTAATTATACCTCGACAAAATATTTTTGTTTTAATTTATTATATATAGAATCGCATCGACAGTAAGTATTAAATAAAATAAAAAAAATTGACACTAATCATCGTCACTTAGAACTAGAGCGCGTAAAAACCCTGACCTTTGTTTGCTTTTATTTCTTACGTGCTAAGATTTTTATAGACGCCACTATAAAATGTTAAAATCTTGACGACAGGTAAGTTAAAAATTCCAAACGAATGATGGCACTGCTCGTATACTAGATTCTACTTCTTAATAAAAAAGGTATCTACGAAATCTTCTTTAACTATTTTTCAATAAATTTCTTTTATAACATTACCACAGGTTTTGTCCTTTGTTACATTTTTTTCTAAATTCTTTTTACGGCTGATTTTGATTTTTGAATGGAGAAATTATGGTAAACAAAATATTATTAGCTTTACTTACTATAACATTCACATTCATATATTTATAGGTTAGTTATTTTTAAACTAAAAAAATTATTAAAAGTTGACAATATTTCCACCACGAAGGCTACGAATCAAGGTGTCACAATTGTTATCACGTTTCTTTGTTGTGAGCGGCACTGTACTTATACATTTGACAAAGAAAGATTAAGTACAATTAAATAATTTATTATTACTAATCTAAAATCATTTAATCTACATACAATATATTTATTAACAAAATCTTTAAAGCGCTGTTTTTTTGCTATCTATCCAACCAACTTTAGTGACATAAACATTGGCAGATCGAGGTTATTCAGAAGAATGCGAATTTCGTGAAATTAAAATATCAAGGTTCAAACAGGTCTCACCTCTATGTCTGGTAACTCTTGACTTAATAATTTCGCCATGTCAGAATTTGTACTTTGTCACGATAATAGTTAAGATTTATTTTGTAAAAAAAAAATCGCGGCACAGTGGACTGCGCACTGGCAGCGCCACAATTACGACTAATCGTAAAACGATATGGAATGTACGTTATGTATGTAATCTTTGTTACAAAGAACAACGTAAATTGATCTCTCTATGAGTATTTGTAAACTTGTAAAATATGCGTATATCTACGCGGAGGGGCTTAATTTAAAACTACGTTACGTTACGTATTAATGGTACATAAAATAGTTTATTAGATTTTGTATTATATACATGCACTGAATTTTATAGAATGATATCTACTTTATCTGCAAGTCGGCCCCTTAGTGCTGACAGCGTAACTCCTTATTGATAACCTACTTCTCACGGTGTTACGCTAGTTATTTCTGTTTGACGCTTTATGCATAGTGTTGTATAATATATCAAGGTGTGTCAATGGCCTCCTTCACCATACATACAAAATAATATCAATGTCTCCCCGATATATATTAAGAGTAACTCACCTTCAAAACGCGCTACGGTGCAGCATTTACTGTTATTTCGTGAGGATTTTATGTACTACTAAACACCATTAAAATAATATTAGTGAGAAGGGTAGACGTAAGAGAAAAAAAAACCAACATTTGAACAGTTAATATAAATATATTTTGAATTATTCAGAGGCTTCACAATATTTGGAAGAATTACTCGAGGGCCGAATATGATCGACTTACACCTGCCGGCGCATCTTTAGACATATATAATTTATTATTTGTATAAAAATAATATTATACAAGCCGATACACCTGAATGCAAAGCGTGGCACACATAGTACATTTAATCGCATTGTGAAATACAATTAACAAGGACAATAACAAATACTACCACCGATATAATAATTACAGACCGAAACAGTTACAAGATTAAATTTCAACTAAAATATTTTCGCGCGCAGTGACATCAATAAGTTTTTATTTTATCTATGGTTCGATGAGTTCCCGGGCTTGACAGATACGCACGTAAAATTAAAAAAAAAAGAAAAGCCGTGTCAAAAAATACATTGAATTTTTTCAAATGTCTACTACATACAAAATAGCGCACTTCAATTTTTTTTTTTACAAAAGAATTTACGATCCATATCCTGGATATTATAAGTTCAAAAGTAACCAATACATTCAATGCCCCCTTTAAAATGAAACTAGTTATGATAAAAAAAAAATGCGACACCAGTGAATACGGTGCGTATCAAATCGATTAGTTAAATTTAACACTAATTTATTGTTATTTACATGATGATTCTTCTAAATATTTGCATCTGAACAATACATACATTAAAATCTTACCAGCTAGTGTACCTATTCGTGCAATTGCTCGTGTTTTTTTTTTCTCGCTCGACATCAAATTTAAAAAAATAAAGATGAGTAGACGATCGTCGATGTAAGAAAATATCAATGGCATCGTAATGAATATAAGAAAAAAAAAACATTCACAATTGCACACACCTTAAAATGCTTACGTGTACTATCTATTTTTCATCTTATTCATTTAGGAGTTGGATTTAGACAGTAATTAACTTATTAACTAGTAAATACCAGTTGTAATAGTGCCGAGATATTAACGAAAGCGCCATAAGGCGATTAGAAAAGCTTACAAATTGTCAAAAACAAATTACAGGCCGTGACTATAGTCAATTAAAGCCTAAACCCATTATCACATTTTCCGCGAAAAAAATGGCTCCTTATTTTTTTTTTGTAATCAAATAACTGCGAACGAAACGAAATGGACTGTATAAAAATATTATAATGTCCATCCCGATTTAGTATATTTATATATATATATGTTAAATAGTTGTGCGGTTTTCCAGTTACCCCATGTTGATTTATACCGAAACCCATGTATACTTTATATCAATACACGAGTGTACCCAAACCGTATTAAACTTGGTTGGTGTGTTACGTTTATTATTTTTATTGTAATAATACTTTAATTATTATTTCTGCAATGTATAGATATAAAATATACATAAATTCATATGTATAGGTGTAATAGCAAATTATTTTAAACGGTGTTAAGAATACAGTAACAATCCATGTTTCATAGCACTCATATCCATATGATGAAAAAACGATATCGAAAAGTTTATATTATTTATAATGTAATACATATTATCGCCATTAAGGATATAACTTTCGGAATCGGTTTTGAAAATGTACATTATTTTTTTTTCGTTTCAATCAAAAAAAAAAATACGTCTAAAGAATAACATTGATAGGTTAAAACAAAATAATAGCTCAATACTTATACAAAAACGTAAACGATGGCGGCTTGCTCTAATTAAAATAATAGCGTAAGAATAAAGACAAAAAAAACTATTAATAATTTTACGGCATTAATTTTTAAACAAGAAAATGTTAAAATATAACCGTCCAAAACATTTTTTTTTAACGACGACTGCGCATTAGTTTTTACAAGGTGTACGACAAAAATTCACTTAGCGAATACTGAATGTACTTCAAAATCGACACACCGCAGTGGTATACAACAATCGGGAACAAAAAAAAAATATAATCAATAATAAATCGAAAAATATAATCTCTGTCTAACACAAATTTCAACAATTCCATAATATAACGACCGGCGAAAGTTTCGTTGAACGCCGAGACAGCAACGTGGCCGGCGGTGAGTTTGAATTCTTCAGCGACCACGCGGGAATGTATCTTAGTAGCGGAAACAAACAAACAAACACGAGCACCTCGCGAGGACAAGTTTTGAAACTTATTTATTGGGAGGTAAGAAATAGCTCGCCTTTACAGAGAGGGAAGGTAAGGTAAATGTTTAAAACATCATCAGCCGACAGACGTCCACTGCTGGACATAGGCCTCCCTCAAAAATCTCCACATCGATCGATCATGTGCTGCCCGCATCCTACTGCTTCCTTCCTTCGCCAGATCGTCGGACCACTTAGCGGGGGGCTTGCCAACAACGCGGGTTCCAGTACGCGGTCGCCATTCGAGGACGTTGGTGCGTCATCGGCTGTCAGTTCTTCGATGTGTCCTGCCCATTGCCACTTGAGATTAGCAATCTTTTGGGCTATGTCCGTGACCTAAGTTCTCCTGCGGATCTCCTCATTTCTGATTCGATCACGCAGAGAAACCCCGAGCATAGCCCTTACCATTGCTCGTTTAAAGCATAATAATAATTATTATTTATAATTTTTCTCGCAAAATATTCTTTACAAACAATTCAATGAAATAAGACGTGTCTTAACTTTTTTGTCCTTGTTGAAAAGACAATGGACTAAACACCATACAGCCAAATCTTTAGACTTTTGTAATTTATTCATATAAGCACAAAAACAATAATTTTGCTTGCTATGTTTCACGTTAGTACTTTCACGTAGTAAAATTTTACAAACTTGATTAATCTTAAACAATCTTACTATAAAAACTTTCTTCAGTCATATACAAACAAATCTATTTAAAAAAATAAGACAGGTCGTAAATATTTTTTCCCTCAGTAGAAAAGACAAAGGACTAAACGCTGTACAGCCGAGTCTAGAGTTTGATTTTTATGTGTTAAACTTACAGAGTTTTACATAATGTGGTAGTACATAATATATAAAGCGTTTACAAAATAATAATAATAATAATAAATTCAAATATTTATAGTTTCATTTTAATGTTAAATTACGGTTATGTTGTAAATGTCCCTATTTAAATAATATACACAAACGACATTGGCAGTCAAATTTTGACAGATTATATAAAAAAGCGTTTACATATACGGAGCTCACTCACACCAATTCACGTTACATTTAATGATGCGTATTAAAACAGTACAAATTAAATTCTATTGATGCATTATTTGCAGTTCATTTTACTTAGTTGTTTACAGCACTCTGTTGCGTCTTATAAGGGACACGGAGACGGATCTTTCGGTGACATGTTGGATAGCTGTTCACAATGGCATTGATCTTTTTCTGCACTATCTGAAACAAATAAATGTATGTAGGTGAAGTTTGATACAAAATTGAGAGGAAACAATTATTAATGTAATTACAAATTCAACGCATGAATACAGCCAGTTCATTGGGCTTCAACATCTAAGGGACCTCTGTGGAATAAACGTTAAAATAACATGTTAAATCAGACATTGACGGAAATCTGATCTTCACTTCACCCGTCTTATAAAGCCGGACGATGATGTCATATCATCTTTTTTTTTCTATTTATTTATCATTCAATTATCGTACAGTACAACAAAAAATAAAATAGTTAGCATTGAAAAATGCCACGAAGGTATGTCAACAATGCTTCGGTTAGAATCAGTCATCGAGACCATTAACTGACGCAGAGCATACACATTATAGAATATAAACATACGATAATTTATAGGAGACAAGATCTAGATAAGCGTAATATAATAACGTTTCAGGATAATTAGATTTGAGGAATATACGATTTTAGACTATACTTAATGTTTTGATGGGTTAGTGTATTTTTAACTGTAGAAAGTAGTTGATTTGTAAGCCGAGGTATCAAGTAATGAAAGCGGGATCTAGAACAAGTATGGTGTAATAAAATTAAAGTGTGCTATGCCCAATTTATCATCAGTCTTTTGGTATGGTGTTAACATTTCCTACCCAGGATAATTAACCGATAGTGAGACACCAACACTAATTCTTTACAACTATATAGAATATTTTAAACAGTTATTTTTTATAACAACTGTCATAGGAATGAAGGGGACTCACAACTGAAATGTACCTCTGCGCTGGATCCCTAATTTATAACAATAAAATACTTACCAATTCAATAATAACATCTTTAGTAACCTGACTCCTATATGTTACCGGAGGCTGTCAAGATGAGGTGTTACATATCTAGGTGACATGTATGTAAATACTTCATTTAGCGACGAAACACACAGTGAATAAGAGAAGAATACCACAGAAGAAAACATATTTCTTGTTTGGTTTTCTATTCTATTATTTTAGATTTTATTGAAAGGAGATAGAGTGTAAAAAGAGTAGATTATAAGTTCACTGTTTATGAGACATGATAACATGTCTGCTGATTCCACTAGGAAACGGTAGGTAATCGGTGATGATTGTTATAAGATTTATCACAATCAGGTGAAAATCTCGTTTGTCTTATACTTCGTTTACTGGTCACATCATAATACCATTTTGAACTCACAGTTTAATGTGGATATGAAACTATATAACTGGTCAAGTGGAATCAGTGTTAAGGTTGTTGATGAGAAGTCCGATGTTACCTCAACGTGTGCGTCAAACTTAAAGCAGCCTGCAGGGTCGTTTCTGTGGTTTGACGCGCGGCGCGGGGCAGAGCACGGCGCGGATGGCCTCGTCGAACACAGTCTTTAGCCCCTTCTGCGTCAGCGCGGAACATTCCAGGTACTTCACAGCGTTCACCTCCTTCGCCATGCTAAGACCCTGCAAAGTATACACAGTTTAGTGCACCTCCACAGCGTTCATTTCTGTCGCTACACAGCTGTGTGACCATTTCTTGTTATAATCTCTCAAGAGAAAGAAAAGAAACTTATACTGGGTGTTAGGAGACCGCTTCTGAAAACAAAGACAGACCATAGTACTAATGATACCTTTGATGATGGGACGGAAAAAAATCGATTCTGATAAAAAAAATATATTTTTTATAACGTTTTATTAGCATTATTTACTCTCCATCGTGTTAGTACAGCTAAATGAAATGATATTTTATAAAAAATACATTACTCTACTAAAAAAACAACTATCGTTTCATTTAGCTTTACTGACATGATGGAGCGTAAATAATGCTAATAAAACGTTTTAAAAATATGTTTTTTTTTAATCAGGATCTATTTTTTTTCGCCAATCATCAAAGGTGTCATTAGTACTATCTTCTGTCTTCGTTTTTGGAAGCGGTCTCCTAACACCCAGTATTTGTGAGATCAAACTAATTTCTTAGTTACACATTCGACTGCCTCCTCTGACCAATGAAGAACTGAACCAAATTAGGTATGGACAGTCAACTCATCTTGGTACGCAGCTTTATATGCGTGCGTGTGCTTGTACGTATGCACCTGCATTGTGTCAGTGACGCGGCAATGGTCTGTAAAGTAGACTATACTTCTTCAAGCTTGAACCACAAATAGCACTGCGCGCCGAGATGATTTAAAATGTTTATACAGCTATTTCGGATCGATAGTAACAGCAGGTACGTACCTGCGGGTAGGTGATAGGAGCAAGCTTCTTCTCCTTCAGTTTCTCGATGGTGTCTTTGTCTTCACGGAGATCGAGCTTAGTACCGACCAGGATGATGGGTGTCGACGGGCAGTGATGTCGCACCTCCGGATACCACTGCAAACCGTAAACGATTTATTGAAATGAAACAACCAAAAAAGGTGTCATAAATCAGTTATGAATTATACCATTTTCAGACGAAAAAAAAATAGTGCCTATTTTAACCACTCCATGAAAAGATGAGTCGTCATAAAATAAAGATAGTCCGCCAAATTGATAACCATCTCTTCGATGTGGCCGTTTGAAAACGAATGAGCTCTTGTATTTCAAGCAAAAGAAAAAAATGTGTATGTGATTTATTAAGACGGGTTAGATTTTTTTATTCTTACCTTCGCACGAACATTCTCGAAGGATGCCGGGTTTACGAGCGAAAAGCATATAAGGAACACATCGGTCTGTGGGTATGAGAGGGGTCGAAGTCGGTCGTAGTCCTCTTGCCCGGCCGTATCCCACAGGCCCAGGTTGATGGGTTTCCCGTCAACCATTACATTCGCAGAGTAATTATCGAATCTGTAATAGCGAGGTTAAAAAATTATCAATATAGAAGTATAAATATCACCAGAGTAGTAGATGTAAATGAGGGATAAATGATAACATGGTTGCGGCCGTTAGTGAGCTACTATGATATATAGAAGCAGATATACATGTACTCCCTTTTTTAATCGTTCAACTTGAATTACGCCACAACAACCAAGTTTCTGTATTGGATCCAGTAGTAAAATACAAAAGTACCGAAATTATACTCCGGAGTGATGATTCAAATGCCAAGGCCGCACTATCGGCAAACAAACTCAGCGTGTGGGAGGTGAGGTGCCCGGTTCGAATTCTATTTACATTCTATTGATTTAATGGTACGTAAACTAAACTTCTACTTTGCTACGATTGTGCTATACAAAATTATTAAACTTTGAAACGCCCTCACTCTTAGTAACTATTCCTATTGTATACAAATTGTTATAAGTGTACATGTATGTATATAAAGTGTTAAATGAAGAAAATTACATGATTTAAAAAAAAATAATAATGTACTATAAAAAGTGCATCACCTACGTAACGCAATGGTTAGGATTGTGAAATAAAAAAAAATCTAATCTAACTAAGAAATGTTCTTATTCTTTGGAATTTATGTTAGTTGAATAACAAATTCTATAATATGGGGCGGTTTCTCTGTACTTTATAAAGATCTGTTAGTGCATAGCTATATTCATTTTAATATTCTGAGATTGAGATAAAAAGGCCAAAGATTGACTTTTTGCAATTATTTTATTTCACTTACAAAAAACATCAAAACCGTAGTAAGTTTGATTAAAGTAAAAATCAACAGAGGTATGAGTGTGAATAATTTTCATTAGTATGAAAACTTCAGTTGAACTAAAAAAAACGTATTGACAAGTACATGTAATACTTTTTAATAAAAACTTGAAGCTGAACATAGTATCGATATCGGTCAACAGGATGTCTTCAATCATTTGTTCAATTGATATCCGCTCTGGCAATTTCGACCGCCAGCGACTATTCGCAGCTACACTAGAGCATCAGATAAAATTGACCAAGTTTCTGTCTGTCCAGCTTTGATTAACTGGCTCGAAATTCTATCGCACTAACAGAGCCATGACCGCTTCTTTAATTAACTATAGCCATTATAAATGAAGTATGAAATATCCAGTGTGAAAGGTAATAGTTGTAAAAGAGCTGGAGGGGCTAAGGTATAGCTCGTATCTTATCTATGTATGCAATACCCCATACAAAAACAATGGTTCTGGAATTATTAATTTCTCAAATATTTTTCAAAAAATTTTCGAGTTTGTAGGAAAAAATTTGATGATTTTATTTCTTACGTATTTCTACACAAATTTAATGTAATAATTGTTTTTTAATCATAGTTTTATTAAATTAAATTAATAATCATCACTTAGAGGCTAAAACTTTTAACTTTCACTCTGTATACTGTTATAAAAAGCAAGGTATACTCACACTGTAGGTATATACTCGCCGGGGAAGGCGTTTGTGGTGTAACTGATGAGTAGGCAAGTTTTACCCACGGCACTGTGAACAAGGAAGAAATTGTTAAACTTGACCGAAACCACAAAAATACTTAAGTAATGTATAATGTTACAAAATCGTGTTTCAAGACTTGGTAGCAATGCTGTTTGACTTTAGACGGCTTGTGGTAAACCACTTCGAGTAGGTTCAAATAAAAGTCTAGTAAGTCAACTTATGACACATCCATTGTATTAAAATATACTTAAAGTGATTATATTAGTATGTTTGCTAGATAAACGTTAAAAATTTTAAATATTTTTTTATTCGATGAAGTAACAGAAAGATCGAGCCGTTCATTTGATAGTGATTCGCCTACCTATAATAACGTGACGCTAATTAGGTTAATGATCACATTGTGCTCGTCTCCTTGTGACACGAGATGTTCAGTCTCGTTATCCAAACAATTTTACTACCTATAGCACCCTTTACACTGTAACACAGTGGTATTTGCACATTACAGTTCGGCAGTAGAATTAAGAGATGCTTTGGTACCTAGAGGACCTCCAGCAATAGAGACCTACCACCAGTAAAGATATATTAAATTTACTTAAATATTTTATTATCTTATTTAACTTAGTTACAAGAGCTGATGGTTAAAATGGCTTATATAAAATGAACACTTGAAAAGATTGTGATTCACTATAGGACCTCTTACGCAGGACGCAGATGTTGCGATGCTTGTCGTCGACTCAAAGGACAAACAACTCTTAAGCACGTTCCTGCTAGTTAAGACGAAGGAGCAAGTCAGCGACTGTGATTGTTAAGTTGGCCGCCAAACTTAAAATATACATAATTCTTTTATTTATCTAACACTAAATGTTCTATACGCTTTAGTTCCAAAAAAACCTACACAATACTATAAGATTTTACTAGAACATTAACACAACATAAATTTAATAATACTAAATTTTACGCATATCCGTAACCATTACATCAGGTTTAATGCACCACCAATTCTTGGAAAAAGTACACCGATTACTACCACGGATAATTCGGGTGGCCATTGAAATAAAAAAAACAACTAATCTCAAAAGAGAAGATAGTTGCTCAATACAACCTGCTTGGGATCCTTTCATTAAACCAATTGAATGAAATACCAAACATACCAATAGAAGACTTCAAGACTACGAGCTCAGTCTGTTTAGATTGAAAAACAAATAATATTAGGTACTCTGATCACTTTGATCTGAAATATCTCCTCTTTGGTTAAGAATTCCAAATTCAAATTTATAAATTCATTTAGCTGGTACATTTGAGGTTTAAAAACAGTCACTTATTTGTTTTTTCCTCATTATTTTTTTCGTTGGCGTCGCTTATTACCCGCACAATGGAAAACATGAAATATCGGTATATCTACGAGTAGGAGTTCTACCGTGGCACCAGTGCTGCAGAAACAGCTCGAAGGATTAATGATGTGTACGGCGCTGGTGTCGCAAAAGAAAGTACGGTACGTTTTTGGTTTCAAAGCTTTCGTTTTGGAAATTTCGATCTCCAGAACCAACCCCGTGGACGGCCGGAGACCAAAGTGCAAAATGAAGAATTAAAGGCTATTGTGGAAGCGGATCCATCGCAAAGCACTTCAGAGATAGCTACAGGCTTCGGAGTAAGTGACAAACCTGTATTAATCCACTTGAAGCAAATCAGGAAAGTAAAAAACTTGAACGATGGGTACCTCAAGAATTGAGTGAATCGAACTTGCGAACACGCGTCAACTGCTGCTGCTGTGTTACTTTATTCAACCCACACAATAATGAAGGGATTTTAAATCGAATCATTACTTGTGATGAAAAGTGGATACTGTACGACAATCGAAAGCGCTCGTCGCAATGGTTGTACCCTGGAGACCCAGCCAAATCTTGCTCTAAACAAAAATTGATTCAGTCAGTTCAAGTTACTTGTGAGTATTTCATGGACTAGCGCCTGTGTCGTTCAATACAACTTTCTAAAATGTGGCCAAACGATTACTATTTTCAGTAAATGCAAACCGTGAAGGAAGAATTAGCTGCTAAAGAACCGAGATTGGTCAATCACTGGTCACTGCTGCTTCACGACAACGCAAGAACACGCACTGCACAACAAACAACCACTAAGTTAAATGAGCTACAATTGGAATGTCTGCGACATCCATCGTACTCCCCGGACCTTACCCCAACAGATTACCTTTTTTCCAGAATTTGGAAAATTTCTTACAAAAAAATTCATTTCCGTTGCGGCAGTCCAAACTGCCTTCACAGAGTTTGTTGATTCTAGCCCCCATGGTTTTTTTTTAATAAAAGGATCAATGAACTACCTATGAGATGGCAAAAGTGTATAAATAAGAACGGTGCATCTTTTAATTAATTAAATATATTTTCCAAAAAAATTGACTTTATATTCCTCCCGTACAAAACGCCAATTTCATATGTAAGAACCCAATAATTACAAAGTTACAGATATACCCCTTGAAAGATACGCAAAGCAGTGGAAACGTCGAGATAATAAAAATAATTAAAATAAAAATAAACGCAATAAATTCAGTAAAATTGTAAAAATAATAATACATCTTGTAAAACATTCTAAATTTAAGTTTAGCTTTAAATAATTGATTGTACCTTCTTTAATGAGAGCAATATAGAGTTATTTAATCAAGCCATCAATATTCCATAAACCGCGGTGGTAGTAGATCTCTGCTGCCGCCCCGTCCGTTTAAGTAGGTATTGTGCAAACATTACTGTGTTCCGGTTTGAAAGGCGCTGTAGCTAGTGAAATTAGTAGGCTAAAAAGACTCGATGTATTATGTCTCAAACCGACAAGCGTAATATGGTGCTGTGTATAACATCCTAACTAGCGTAACGTTGTTATGGGCAGGCGTGTCACTAACCATCAGGTGAACGTCCCGTTCATCTCGTCTCTTCGTGAGACAATTTTTTTTTTAACAAAACTAATAAAATTATTACACATACATTGTGGTGTGCACTACATTTTTTTTTACTTAGTACTTGTGGAACATATTACAAAAGGCCTGTCCAGCAATCGACGTCCATCGGTTGAAATGATGATGATGCATTTACGATATTGTACACCTGTCCCTCAACCATTGCGGCAACCACAAATTATCAGAATAACATCAAAGACATTTTTTATTTTGATTAAAAAACAGTGTAAAATTATATAATTCGTGTACCGTGCAAATCGATGAATAGGTTTATTTCAATATGTAGGTTAAGTAGAATTAGGATTGTAACGGAAAGATAAGCTGCTGGGACAGACACACACACACACACACACACGCACGCACGCACGCACGCTTGCACGCACGCAAACACGCACACAGGCACGAACACACGCAAACACGCACGAACGCACACACGCACGGACGCACACACGCACGCACGCACACATTCACACAGATGGATCACCTGCTGCTAAGTGATATGTTTAATATTACAATATAGCGCTACTTAAAACGAGGGACGATGCACCATATGGTTCTCCAAAATGAGGTATAAAATTTCAAATCTCATCAACCGAGGAATTTAAACAAAAAAAATACATTAAGTAATAATGCGTACCTTTTTTATTATTTTAAATTATAAATGAAGTCATATACAACGATCGTATAAGAAAAAATGGTATAAAAAGTTAAGGATAAATGGTAGCGGGTAGATAAAAATTTGCATAGTATAGTCAACAGCGTAAAGGCAGAAGAATACTTAACCCATTTCGTTGGCGAGTGAAAAATGTTCATACGAGCTACACTCATTATAGTCAGCTGCTATAATGAGCAACATTGACATATTGTTCGAAATAGATCTTTTTTTTTTGTGTTTTGAACAACTTCTTCGCAGTTTTGAAAACTTGAAAATGTCGGTTATACAGAAATAAAGGAAATTTTCATTGAAATTTTGTTCTAGCTGAAAACATCGGAAAACGTCTAGGATACTACTACCGTAGCTCTTATTTCTGCCATCAAACAGTACGGTGCAAACATTACTGTGTTAGTCAAATTACCAGGGCACCTTGCCTTGGTAATTTGACAACATCTTGTGTATCAAGGCATCGAGCACAATGTGGTGTTGTGTATATCATCCAAACTAGCACCTGGCTGTTATAAGCAGATGTATAATTTACCATGTTAAGTTAAGATCTCGCTCCTCTTATCGCTTCGTAGAATGAAAAAAAATTACTTTGTCTTTTTTTTCTTGAGAGGTTTCAGCTGTTACGTTAAAAAATTCGAAAAAAAAAAACGTACAATAATCGTCCTTGTAGTGAGAATGACAATCAATCGTATTAATAATACAACTGTTTGTCTAGCACAATAATGGAGGCGAGTTTATATAGAAGAGGGTTATCCGATAAGACGGCGATGCCCTCTCATACCGAGTCACGTCTGGAGGTCAGAGTGCGGTTGAAATCGGCCGGGTGACAATACCGAGTTGTATTCAACCCTCGTGCCTAACGGAGGACGACATCCTGCCAGATATTTCAATTAGGGTTGACCGCTGAGGATTAAACGTGTAAAGCTTTGAAAAGGTAATAAACGTTAACGTAAAAAATAATAATGGTAATACTGTTTATTGTACACCAAAGAAAATGACTAAAAAATCAAATAGAAAATAAAAATTAACAATAGGCAGGCAGGTTTATTGCTTTTAAATCAATCTCTTCTAAACAACTCAAAAACCCAGAAAACAAACTAAGAATATAGGAGATAGCGGTATACAAGATAATTAGTAGAACATTTGATAATGAACAGGAGCAATAGGAATAAGCAAGTTAAAAATTATGATGGTACGGTATGCTTTTTTATATTATTTTGAACGAATCTTTTGTTGTTTGAGAATAAATCTTCAAAAATACTATACCCTATATACATAGAAGTTTACAAAACTGTAAATATTTTGTGAAAGGTTATAAAATTTTCCTGCCGTCTCTTATGACTATTAGTATTATTGTTTTAAAATCTCGCTATCCTGTTTCTAAAAACTTAAAAAGTTTGTAGTTTTAATTTTCGCGACCCGCAAATGTAATATTATCAACGCGAATCTTGTGACAGAAGATAATAATTCAGATAAGATAATGTCGGGACCGCTTATTGATAAATTGTTGATACTATTATAGATAAAGATGTTTCTGAGGCGAAACTGCTTGTCGTTTGTAGTTTTATTTGCAAATTTGCGCTAGTACAACGCAATGAAGGATTTAGTTAAAAAAAAAAGAACAGATGTCTCTTAGATAAATGGAACATATGGTGATATGAATGAACTCTTTATTCACTGAAACTGTGGAAATATACCGGCTGGAGTACCAATTTAAACTGACTGTAAAAATGAATCGTCGAATGGAGTTAAAGCCATAGCAAAAGAGTTCAAACAGTTGAACTGTGCCGCTGAAACGAGCTTAACGTGTTACGTTTTCTAGTTACACAGATAACGTACAATGTTCGCAAAAGTTAAAAGCGGATTTGAAACTAAATTGGAAAAGCTATTTCCATTTTTTTAAAAGCCTGAAATAAAAATGTTCACATGGATTTCATTGATATTAACAGTTACTGTTTATGGAAAATTATTGATATACACTATTCCTTAAATAACGGAGGGTTGATAATAAATATGATAGGTATAGGACAGTAATGAAATATATTTTTTATACCACATTTTAAATTAATAAAGTTCCTTTTTAATATTATGATAGACACCCCTAAATCTATCACAGTAATAAAGAACTGTCGATTGTTTGTCCTTCTATAACCCGAGAGCTAATGCATGGTATGCATATATGCACTTACGATATATTCAAATATCGACAATTTGTATGATAAAAGGGATTATATATATCTATATAGGATAGAGACAGATATTCTCTACAGCTAAATGACTAGACGTAGTCAGCGTGATCTAGGTTTACCCTTATAGATTAAGACTGGATCACCTTAGTACAAGCTCTTGATTCAAGATATTTGTTATTTCTTTTCTAATAGATATGATCTAATTATTTTCTTCTAATAGATATTTACGCAATAACTGTATACGTATATTAAACAATCGACTAGAGGAAATCCGCAAATGTGATAGCATTTTACGTCACAAGCCACTATAAACGAGGAAAACATTTATGTTCAATGACCACAACAGGACGTCACTAAAACGTCATCGATTTAATATAGACTTAGACCATATACGTTAACTGCCAATTAATCGTACAAAAGCCTAGTTATGTATCAATTGATAATAATAAACGTATGGTTGGTTACTTTCTTAAGTATTTTTTTCATCTTAGTTTTATTTATAACGGGATAAATATCATTGGTTATATTTGACTACATTGTCTTGTGTCAACGTCGTCGGTGGATAAACTCATCAGCTTTCTGTCAAGTCAATTGATCGTATCGAGGGTGAGTCACTAAGAGATACACGAGCCCAATGACGCACGCGTCAAGGGTCAATGTTAATAAAGAAATACACCTTGTTCAAATCAGTTTAGAGCAGTTGCAGTTGACAATATATACACAATATAAAGTTTGAGCTTATTATCACTGTAAAATTTTAAACGTATACGAGATTTTAAATGATTGATATCCGTCAAAATTATAACCGGTTACCGTCTCAAGCTTATCGATTTGCCAAAAATATCCATAGTATCTAATACTTATCAAAGCTGATATGTATTACAAAGCTGCAGCTTATGTTACCATGTGATACATTTTAAAACCAAAAAAGATTTACGTTGTTACAGATTTATTGATTTTAGACTTTAGAAAACGAGTGAAATATGATAATTGCTAAAATTTCGCATGTAATCGTAACAGTAAATATCTCAGCAGCAGTAGTCGTGTAAGTTAAACAAGTTTTGTCACCAGATGACATTCACGAAGATACTTTTTTATATACAATAATTTGTATCATCATTAAGACTAGTTTTTTAAACAATAAAAAATACATTTGTGAACTGTATTTAATAATGATTCAATAATACACATGTCAAGATTCCGATTACACATTTAATCTAATAACCTGAATAATACCAGGATTTTCAGAAAAACAAGAGATTCCTCCATATTCAAATGTATAATGTAAAGTAACAACGTAAACGCTTTGAGGGATATGGTAGGCAGAAGTAAGGCGGCTTATAATCGGTTTCTTATCATGACTCTTCATACAGTGCAGAAATTGTAAGTCAAGCCTGATTTACTTGGTCTTTTCTTACTACATATACCTTACACTTTATTCGATAAAATAACCATCTATGAATAATGTTCATAGACTTTTAATAGCCATTCAGCAAATTCAGACGGACGCTTAGACGCAAAACTGCAAGGATGGATGACTGTAATAAAGCTGCAGATGGATGAAATATGACGGACGCAAGTGAGACGGATAATCAAGTCTGTAGTGTGTTTTATTTAATGTGAGTGAGCGAAACATGTGTTGATAGAGAGAGGCGGACGCAGCAAACTCTTAGGGATGTCACAGAAAGTACCTAAGAGATGCAATAAAGAACTCCTATTGCCTGGCTTTGGAGACTATCTAGATCTCAAGTTCCCAAACTAAGTCCTAATACGATCGCTGCTTTAGAACTAGGGGTACCGTGGCAATGATCTGGAAGTAAGATAAATTTTGTAATCCTCCTATTATGTTCTGTTTTTTATAAGAAAATTACACCAAGAAGAAGACGTATTACAAATGCATCACACATACTAAGTCAGTAAGGTGTAAAGAAATCTAACTTCCCATAAACATAATGGAAATATAAAAAATCATCTCAATAATTTCAATCATTCCATTAAAGGCGACTTAAAGATGCACAATTTTCCATCTTTTCTTCAAACCGTTTTTAGGCTACCTGTACTGCAAAATATTTTTCAACGATGAAGGGTGGTTGGAGCGAATAAAACAATGGTCTTGATTACCATCAAAGCTCTTATTCCTGCCATCAAATAGTAGTGTAAAGCATTACTATGTTCCGGTTTAAACGACGCTATAGCTACTGAATATAATGAAGTAATAATGCTTAATATCTTATATATCAAGGTGAAAAGCACAATATAATGACTTTCATCATCTACAAGCGATCATGTGACAGGTACTAGCTGTCGCTTCGTGGGATAAAAATTAAAAACCGCAAGTACTTATTGTTATAGGTTCTGATTTAGAAACAATACATCACTTGTTGTTTAAAAAAAAAAATATTTTTATGTAATTTAAATAGATATACAAGCTATATATAGAAGTATCACATAAAAAAAAATTGTATAAATAAATTCTGAGACAGAGTCAAATATTGAAATAGGCGGCACCTTCAGAACGGGTTTTGATCTTGATAAATAAGGAATGCCAGCCCTGCCACAATCGCAGCGCTGTGGGAGAGTTACTCTCGGCATTATAAATAAACCGGGGAGTAAACATTATGTGGTCATTCATCGTAACAGTGATTAATAACTCTTTGTTTATTAGGCGCGAGCGTATCTCCGATACAGTTTTAGCACTTTTGTTCAGGTGATGTAATTTCACGGCGCACGTGTTCCACACATCTCTTAACAGATACTCAATAAAACGGTTAAACGTGTCTTTATGCAATTTTAGCCGAAAGGTTAAACCCAATAGAATTGATTAAAAGTATACAGCATCCCTTTGGTGTTTTGTACTAAATGAAAAAAAAAATACTAACTGGTCTATTTTTTTTATATCTATCACAGTCAAAATAAGATAAGTATTTAGAAAGAAAAGAAAACATTTATTTAGTTTATAAACACTTGAATACGCCAAAAGTATATTATATCAAAGATATATTATATATATTGATAGATATCTTTATTATAATATATACATTTTTATTTATTTACATTTTTATTGGTATATCTCTTTATTTCACTGTAGCAATAGGTGACTCAGTTAGTTACTATCTTCTCTTTCTAAACTTGATTTACGTTACAGTTGTCTTTCTTATTATGATTCATCCTCATCTTGACTGATTCAGATTAAACCCTCTAAATAAATCGAACGAACACTCATTCAAAGCTTCTTACTAATATTATATCTATTATTAAGTCCGTGCTTTGTGATATACATTACAAGTGACCTATGTCCAGCAGTGGACGTTCATCGGTTGAAATGATGATGAATCCTCACTTAATGGTTTGTTTGTATTACCACTTTCAATATATTGTCCATTTTCTACTGGTGGTAGGCCTCTGTTTCCGGAGACCGTGTAGGTTACGATTGCAGCGTCTGTTTCCACCGCCAAACAATATTGCGTAAACATTACTTTGTTCCGGTTCGAAAGGCGCTGCAGCTGGTGAAACTACGTGGGTAACGAGATGTAACATCTTAGTGTTAAGGCGACAAGCACAATTATTTTGTGTATATCATCCTAACTAGCGCCACGTTGTTATGGGTGAATGTGTCACTTACAATCAGGTGAACGTCCCGCTTGTAAACAACATATTATATTATATTATGGTTATATGTAAACAGACACAAATTTATAAACAGAAGTAATTTTGCTTGAAATTGAGTGAATGCAAAAAATCGGAACCGCTGTAAATTAACAATAATATAAATATTTTGTTTCCTACAATAATTTAAAACATTAAAACGTTAATTACTATTAATAACATAATTTAAACATATACCAATGCATTTTTTGAATTATAACTTATGCTTTTATATACAATTAAGCAACGAGACAAGCGGAACGTTCACCATATGGTAAATGATACGCCCGTCCATAACAACGTGGCGCAAGTTAGGATGTTATACACTGCATCTCATTGTGCTCGACGCTTGAGACGTAAGATGTTGAGTCTCGTTACCCCAGTAATTACACTAGCTACAACGCCCTTCAAACTGGAACACAGTAATGTTTGCACACTACTGTTTGCAGAAATAGGCGCTACGGTGGTATCCCACCTACACGGTCTCCGGCAACAGACCTATAACCAACACAACATACTACCAACAGTAACGTTAATGTGGTATTGTGTTATAAATAGTTCAAAGTATTAAAAAAAAACAAATGGAAACCTATATAGTATACATAAGGTATAAATATGTGCGCCCCGTCTTATCGTAGAGTCATTATGTCCGCACCTTTATGTTTAATTATCTATATTCGTGTTAATGACGACAACGGCCTCATAAACCTCTAACATCATAAAGAACTGTTATGAATACTATATATATTGATTAGTCATAAATTTAACTATAAATATATTATTATTTAAATACATAACGCATACTGCAGACCTAATCAAAAATAAATAGAATCGAAGTGCATCATATTGAAGAGTTATAGTTTTCCTCAAACACAATTTTTTTTCATTTCCAGGAGCAACATGTTTAGATAAGACAGGACTTACATATTATTTAAATGAAATCATAAACAAATAAACTTTAAAATAAACATTTTTGATGTTAATGCAATCATTATCTAACTGCTAAAATAATGAAACTTGATTGAGGTATTTCATTTTTTTTTTACAATGTGAAGAAAATCTATCTGAGATGTCTGCCCAAATCATGTGCTGCTACTTGCAATTATTTTGATTTTTGGAAACCACTGGTCTAAGTATTTCTTTATACAGGATATTCTCCTTCGACCCACACATAATTTTCCTTTAATCTTTCCTTGTACGATGATTTGCTTCTGTAGATGTTTTCATAGATACATGTATGTATAAGTGTATATATATGAGATTTTCTATGTTGAGATATCACGATATTTCTTGAACCATCCTGGGGACTTGAAACTTGATAGTAATATTCCCTTTGCTCAGTACAGGTCAGCTAATAACGATTTTATAAAATTCCTTCCTCAAAGGGAGTTTCAGGGGTGTTGCTACCAGCAAAACGGGCGAGGAATAACCATTTTTATTTAAGCATTACCCACAAATCTATTTATAAACATAATATGAATATAAATTACGCGAAACGGCTGCTACTCAAGCAGTAACTCCACTTGAGATTTTAATAGTCAGTATCAAGAGTTTTACACACGACCACTGGAGCCAAGTTCTAAATAAGAGTACATAAACGTTGGTTATTAATAGATCACATGCAAATAAACTTCAATACTAACTATTAACTTACTAGCTGTTTTAGTAACACTATTGTTATTACAGTTCTCTATTACTGTATAATTTCTAGTAATCAAAGCAAAGTAGTTCAATTTTGTCTATGAATGGATGACCATTACCATTATTTCGGTTTGATGAATAGGAGCCCTAACCTCGGTCTTCCATAACAATGATTCAGGCAGACGTTCTGCCCAAGTATTACTTTGATTGATAACATCGGAGCTGACAGCTCACGTATCGTTGTGGCTAATGTACAGTTACCTGCGGAAATGAGTACTAAACGCAAATTAGGTACAAAAATAGATTTGTGGACACTATAGTAGTGCCTGTTAGTCAGCTGTAGCTTAAGTAAAACTAACAAAAACTTTGAAAATGTCAGAAATGTTTTTAACAGGCGAATTACTTATAATAATGCAGATCAAAATAAAGTAAGGCTGTTATTATATAGACATAAAAAGGACCCTTACTTTTTCATTCGACGAAGTGGTGGGACGAACGAAACGTTAACCTGATGGTGAGGGATACGCTCATATTTGCTCATCGCCTTGAGGACGTAAGATGGTAAGTTTAGAGTATTCTACACCCAGTAATTTCGCTATCTACAGCGCTCTCCTAACCGGAACATTTTTTTTAAGTCCGCGCTACCTTTGTAGCGCTTGACCACTCACCTGATATTAAGTGATGTGGTCTGTAGTGGTAAAACACATTAATCTAGTAACAGCCTATTCACTCCTCTCTTGAAGACACTCACGTTATATTTAGATGGAAACACCTACGCCGACAAGTTGTTTCACTGTTTTCCTGTTCTTATAAAGAAAGAGGAGTTGAACCTCTTTCTTCAACAACCGGGAATGTGATCAACATAACGATGGTGACTGGCCGTGCGTCAGGTTGTCCAGTGGTGAAACACATTCACACGCATCGGGTGGGAAGACAGTAATAACATTAATTTTTGCACATTCTTTGGCGGCAGAAATAGAAGCTGTAATGCAAATATCTAGACGGCCTCTGGCAATAATGACCAACCACCAATAAACGCCATACTCTTGGATTGATGAGCAGCAGATAATTCTACATATCATGACATCAGTCCATTTATTTTTGTATAGATTATATATACATTTTAATAAAGTTTTGTACTGTTGCTAATGCCAAGGTCTACTGACCAAAAACGTTTGTATACAAAGCTTAATTAAATGTAATTATTAACAAGTAAAAGTGAAAATTTATTTGCCTTCCTTATATTTAATATAAGAAGGTTTACTTATCCAAAAAATTTAAATATGTACACATGTTTTCGTATAATATTTGGGTTATGGGACGACATGTTTCACGATTGATATAACACAGATTATGGCCACGTTAAAGCTACCATATGTTATGGAACTCGAAGTTCATCGCACTAAAAACCAGCTCTGGGTTTATTACGTATCTTGCGAACGAAAAGTGATAGCAAAAATTGAAAAATAGTTGTTTTAAAATAATTATGTCATTTGTAAACGACATTTATCTCCGTGGCATAATGGTTAATGTTTAATGACGCTGAGGTTTTTGGTTCGATTCCGGAGTCACTTGTAGTTTCGTTGTAGGTATTCTTCAAACCTATCTGGCCAACTATGCTGTGCTCCGACAGTCGACATATCACCAGTGTTTTCTAAGCAAACATGCTTCATCTTCCACGGCCTCATTGTCACTTTATGACCATGTGAAATTGAATGATTGTACATTAAAAAATATTATTTGTGCTCTAGTGAAATATTTAGCTGTTGCACTTTACGATGAGCAAAATATTGTGTTCGGATTTGAAAAGTGCTTTGGCTAGAGGAACTACTTCTATTTTGTCTCAAGGCGGCGACGAATATAATATGCTGTGTATATTATCATAACTAGTGGTCAGGTCAGTTATCAGGTGAACGCTCCGCCCTTCTCATGGGTTTGAAAAAAAAAAAAACAAAAACTTATCTACATAAACATAACATGAATTTTGCACATAAAACCGTTGTTATATCCACATACGAAATTTCTATGCGATATTCTCCACATTGTTCACAAGATACATCCCTTTTGATTGCTTTACGCTTCCTTGTAAAACGAGAAAACAAATCGTGTGACACATCCACCGCGTCAGAAGTATGACTCATTGTTGCTTTGCCCTTAATTCCCTACCACATCTGTTCGTTACGTTCGAGGGTCTTATGTCATTCGCAGTTAAAACTATGCCGGATGTAAAAACTCATCGATAATAGTATTGTATTATAACCCTACGGCAATAAGTTGTTTCACAATATCGTTACCAAGTAATAATAAATAAATAAATAACACGATAAATTAAAACCTCTTTTATTTAACTCATTAGGTACCTGGCTTAACGCTTTACATAGAATAACATAGTAAGTTAGCCTTCATATATGATACCGGAATTTTGAACGTTTAAACACAAACTAAAAGTATCACAGTTATTAAGAGTATCACATTTTAAGAGTATCTTTAAGTTATCGAGGTTCGGTGGAAGGGACTCGTTAACCAAACCATGTTTAAATAGAGGGTACCATGGAAATATTTATAACAGATCATAAATGAAATTAAAAGATCTATACTCTATTTATCATAAACATACTAAGATGGTTTAGTATGATGCATTACAAACTGCGATTTCAAAGATCTAAAACACATGAAAATTATGTGGCTAATCAAACACTCTTTAAGGACGATTTTATTGAGTTATAGTAACGACTCATTAAAAGATAAAGGTACATTATAATACTTTATCTTTTTACGAGCGGGAATAAAGATGTTATCATATAAGGCACAAACAAGCTCTCGTTTGTACACTAGAGATTACTTTAGTTAACACTAAGCGTCTGCTGTCTAAGTATGAAGGAATATTACCGTAATATAATAATTACTTGAACATATTCCTATAGAGTATTTATTTCCAGTAAAATACAGGTTGTTGATTATATTGAATCGCCACACAAGCTATTTAAATTTAATCAAAGAAAAAATAATACTAAAAGAAAAATAGCACCGGGTCCAGTTACTCGAAGTATAATAGAATGATCGATTACATTAAGTCGGCAAAAATTCAGCGATTGCGAAATATCGACAGTTTTGCGTAGCGATTTCCGTTGCGTAAATATCGAAAGTTATTGATTGGCTAAGAACAAAAACACTGTATCGAATGAATTATTGATTTGGTATTTAGTGAGAATATAACTATAAAACTCTTTCAGTAGTAGAGCATTCACCTGATGGTAAAGGATAAGACAGCCAATGTAGCTCTAGCTAGGATGATATACATTGCACCATGTAGCTACAGTGCGCAAAGAATGGAGTTGGTGCTACACTTAGCAAGAAGCTACTTGTAAAGTGTACCACCAATAATAACCAAGAGTGTGACGACGAAGATATAGTGCTCAACGCTTTGAAACGTCAATTGCTTGTTTCATTATCGCAGTATAGTCACGAGCTCCAGTGTTTCTCACAGAAAAAGGTGCTACACTGGTCCTGACCCTACCTAGATGGTCTCAGATCACAGATGCCTACCATCAGTAAACCTTTTAACAAAATATAACTACGATAATAAGTGCTGTGTAGGAACAATGGCCGATTCGATTGAGTACAAGCAATTAGGATATTTAGAATCTATTTCGTTTGCATGCATCATGCATGCATACACATCTATTACGGAATGCGACGTTGGTATGAAAGAAAATTTAGATTACCATATATATAGATACTAAAGTTATTTGCGATTACCTTTCAGTTTAGTTTAAACATTATTTTGATAAATTTAATATGACATATATATTTGCTATCTATAAACTGTTAAAATTTTCTATCTATTCGCTTTTAATATTAATATTTTAATATTACAAATTCATATCATGTAAGGGTCTGCTAATCAACAAACTAGGCTCTGGCTCCCACTAACCCGCATTGAGCTAGCGTGGTGGGAAAAGGCTAAAGTCCCTCCATTTGAACCACTACAAACGATGGCCACTGGTGCCCGGCGATGCGAGCAGCGCAGGACCGATCGATGTGGGGATCTTTGGTGGAGGCCTATGTCCAGCTGTGGGCGACTATCGGCTGACGATGATAATATTAAATATAACTGACTTTCACATTACGTCATTTTCAGAGTACTTGCTGTAGTTGTAAGAAACGGTCGATCAATCTCTGATTTTTTTTTCTACCGTCATACACTTTTATTCCTATAATAATAATCGCAACTACCTCCCGCCGTACATACGTAACACTTACAACGGATACATTACTAATCAAACGGCTAGGAGTAAGTATGCCTTTCTCGGATACCGCGGCCGCTGACACGGGCAATTGTAATGCCGATCAACTTGCACTTAGCATGAGTAACTCATGCGTCATGTCAATTCCCATGAACCCAAAGCTGGCCTCGGTCATTGCGAAACATGACCGGGAGTGTGACTTACACCTGTTACGACATACTAAATCGCCTGTAGGATTCAAAGTCGGTTAAAATAGATAATCATTCGTTAGAGGATAATGTTTGACCATGTAAATGCCTAAGATGATTTTTTTCCTAGACGAGACGAGCTGTTCACTTCAAGGTAGCGATATGCATGCAGGGGCGTGCGCGCATTAAAGCTGCTATAGCAGCGACTTAACAGTAGCTATAGGTTCAATAAGACGTTACCACAATCTAATCTCTACCACATATAGGATTTCCGTCTCATGTCAAGTGGTTAACTGCCACTTCAATTAGATAGTTTAATTGTAGATATACTATGGTAACATGTTCACGATTCTTCTACATGCAATCGTGAAGACGCTTATACCAAGTTCTAATCAGTTACATAAATCCGTATAATATAAATCTTAGGCGCTCTGCACGTCGTTTTGAGTGAGACAAACTCCAGCGAGGCACGAGATATTTATGGTATATTGAAGCATTTATTCATCTTCTTTTTAAAGTGCCTCTCCAACTAGTAAAAGTTAGCGATCAGCGTGGTACAGTCCTTTCTGTCTCTGGTCCGCAAGCACATAAAGCATTCATTACGCTTTTATTATTATTCATATTAGTTTATTTTTTATCACAAATAATTATTAGAGAATGTAGTTTTGAGGCAATGGGGCTGATATGCCCCTAAGCGATAAAAGGCTCAAAAAAAAAGGAAACAAAAATATTAATGATGAACTTTAAGAGCCCTATCTCTTTGATAGAGACACGATATAAAAAGAAAATTGATTTAACTGCATATGTACGTAATAATATTTCAAGGTGACCACATTCAATGCAAAAGATAAGGAATATAACAAAAGCACCCTGTTTCTTTCGTTTCCAACGGCGTTCGTTAGGTCTATTTGTCCCACAATTCATATTTAATTGGTCGTTAAAGTTTTATACGCGTCGCATTCATTTTACTGATACAAACAACGCTGACTGTGCAGTGTTGCTCTGCATCTTGTTACCTTAACGAATATGACACACAGAGACAATTACACACAAGAAACAAAGGTCATCTGTTTCGTAAACGATTCATGACAACCGATAAATTTTGCCATTAATTTTTGTAAGTATGCGGACATAAATTAAAACTAATTTAGGTGTTCAAACTCTTTTCAAAGATAAGAGACACTCTCGTCAAAGTGACTAAATTTAGAAATATAATCGGATATGCACATGTCTAATGTGTACATATTGTATATATCTAGTAGAATTGTAACTACCAAACGGCTGAATCGATGTTGACAGTTTGTTTCTATAATAGGAGATTCAATCGACGAATATCTTAGATATAACTTAAAATAATCAATTAGAAAATTATCGGCTCCTATATCATTTTTAACGTTCATACATAAATTTTCTAGATCTCTAGGCAATATTGTTTTGTAGTCTCGGGCTATTAGGAATAGGGGCTAAGGTTAACCTTGTCGGTTGTAGATGGCGTCTAAAAAGGTTTTCAGGCTGTAAGGGTGGGGCTGTTATTGTCCACTATGTGAGTACGAGGGAGCCTTGTGCTTGTTATAGCTATAGAGGGTGCTGGGGAGTGTTATGGCACTCCCCGGGTCGTGCTTAGGCGCGATGCAGATAGATACCAATGTGTTTCGTTGGAGATCCCCGGGGCCTCTAGCAAAACAGTACGGATAACCACCGAAGTGGTTTTAAAGTGTACAAATCCCATATAACTCTGTCTTTTCTTATATCTTTTGCAGATTTCCCTCTCTCAAAAAAAAAGTTCTTTGACAGTAGTCTAATATATCATATATTGTAGCGCCTTTTTCAGATCAAAACTAATGCTTACATAAATCTCAAACATTGCATACAACATTTTTTGTATTTTCAAGCAAAAATATTTTGATGACTCGGCCAAGCGCAAGCATGTATAACCTTATTAATAGACAAGTAACTGGTTTATGTTATGAATACTTCAAGACTTTCTATTGCTTTTATATATAAACCTAATAATGAACACCAAAGGCACAGGTAACTAGTCTGTCGCATGCATGGTTTATTCCTTATCACTTAACAAGTGATGACGCGTCGACATTATAACCAATGGTCCTAGTTTCATATCGATTACAAAGAACAAAGAACAATTGTGTAAGTAAAAACTAACCGGTTTGTGGGTAAACATTTCTATTGCATTTCCTCGAATAATCGGATATTACGGACCGTTTTTTTTTTACTCCTAACGCTTTCGGTCTATTTCTTTTACATTGTAATCCTGGTCAAAAAATTACTTAATAGATTAAATCACTATACTGAAAATATTTTACTTAAAGTAACTTTCTATCAGCCGGTGTATAAATATAATCTGTTGGTTTATACTTGTGAAAAAAATACTTCCATGAAAACAGATGATTATTAAACTTATGTCATTACTACCATTACTCAAACTCAAAATTTTAATCCATTATTTACGCTCAACGAAACCCTACTGGCTCGCAATTAAAAGTTAAGTGGTAAACAAAACCACCCTTTATTTTCGGTATACGGTATCAAAGTGCTCTCTAATGTTCGCGTAGGCAGCAAAACTTATTTGCATATTTTACACTTGACTCATAATCAGTGCAATGCAGTATAAGTTAGTGTTATATATGAATATAAAGATATAAGTAATAGTGTGAGAAGTCTTTTTTTTTACGATCAATGTAAAATCTATAGAGTAGAAATTATTATGGAAACCTTAATCAAGAAAATATTTTTTTATATAGAATATTGGAATAAAGTTTTTCGGTATTAAATAAGTTTATTATAGTCAAACCCAAGTAATCTGCTACTCAAACTTACTGGGACTATTATTGCAGTTTATATTTGTAAAATACGTTTGCTTTACAATACCCCATAAAGATTCATAATGCTTGTATTATACTCTGATTTTCCCAAGAGTACTTGTACTGGATGAAGCATTCAGAACACGATCAAGATCAAACACAAAGACGGTTAGATATATAATAATAATATTATTCACATCAGTAATAAAACATACATATGTAACTTAATTGTTAGGTAAAAATTCCGAGAGAAAATATTGAGATTTCTGTGATATTTTATGATTCTTCTTATTCATTTTAGCGATGGACTTATCTTGTGAGGCGGTCTGCTTTCTTCGATTTCTCTTTCTACTTGGCTCTAACCTAGACATCATTCAGGATCGCTTGTCGTCGAGTCGTTCAACACTATTTTATGATTCATTCTATACTTAACAGTAAATTCTGTTTCGACATCTAGTGCGGTTATCTATTAAGTATTTATTTCAGATGTTTAAATTACATTTCAAATATATATATATATATATTCTAAATTGACCCGGCTTCCTCTGTAAACATATAAAGAAAATAGTGAAAAAATATCCATTGTGCTTCGGTAGTATGTAAATCATCAGTTGATGTATTACTTTCACCAAGTAATATCTGCATGACGCAACGGATATGTGCTTCCTACTAATACGAAGAAATTTGCTTCGAAGTGTTGAGAGTTGCAGAAGGATGTAAGTGATACAATGACGAAGTTAAAGTTTTCTGATTGCCATCATACATGGAAACCAAAGCATTCTGGACGATCTCACTTTGCCATATACGGCTTCATTGTCACATCAATTAAATAGTCAAAATATGTTATCACATAGTTGATATATAAATAGTTACTAGTTCCGATATTGATAACGCTGTCCTCTCTACAGTAAAGGAATAAGTCGCTCCATTAATTTACTATGAAGATAGTAATATAAACCTTCGCTATATTTATACATTTGTTTTAAGAATAAAAAGTGAAGTTTATTTTTTACGCCCCTAATTTTTTATTTCTAACAGCTCTTAAGGTAGTAAACATTTCTATTACAAGTCTCTATTAAAGAAAGAAATTAGTGTTTGGGGTTTCCGAAGGAGCTTGTAATTAAAGCGTTATCATAAAAGAGAATGTGCTGAAGGTACTTTATCAAATTTTCTTATTACAAGACCACGTTAATGTTTAAATATTTATAAGTTTTTTTTTTTCAATATAATTCATTAACAAACCTTATATACCAATAGAAATCATACAACACACAAAACATTTCATTTAATGAAATAGACTTTTTTAAACATGGTTAATAATTACATAAACATTATATTATACATAAATATTTAAGATTAGTTATATTTTAAGGCAAATGTCTAAAAACTCAGTAAACATGTAACAACTATCTTCTGTACCATCCTAACTACGGCCATATATAATACACACCATTTCTATAGAAGTATGTTACTAAGAATTATTACATACTCTTGTTCATTATTATGCGGTAACTTAACGCTGAAGCATCGCCGAGATCATCACATTTTACGATTGTTTAAATTACGACGGTTCCGTCTGGCTTACCTTCATTATCTTTTTTTACAACTTCATGCTCTACGAGACAATGGAAATTATTAAAAACGTTCATTACAACCTTAACTTTTTGTTATAAAAATAATTCTAATGGTTTTAAGTATACAATAACTTGATGATCATAAGATACATTTCGGGGAATGTATGTTGGAAATACATGATATAATCCCCCCTTCTTTTCACCGTCGAATGAACATACGTACGGTAAATCATCGTCCTTATGTTAGAAACATCTCAACTTTGCGAACAAAAAGATTTATCTGCTCGTTCTTCATAAAAACAGTAAGGACTAAAACAACTTGCAGACATCAGTGTTTCGGTCCAAAACAGGACTTTTCCTTCAAGAAATGAGTAAATAAACAGTTACTACGTTAATACGATTCACCACCGCAGATTACATCACCACTTAAGACCAAGTGGAAACGTGATCGAGTACTAACCTTTTTTTAATCAAAAAAATTATTATTACTAAGTTACAAACTAAAATACTTGTGCCGATGAAAGCGACTAGTAATAATAACAGTTTTCTCCACACACTAAGGTCAAAGGTTTAAATTAAATAGATTTTCGTATACTACATGAAAAAAAATAAGCGAATTTACCAATTTGAAAACTTAACAGTCTATTATGATTCAAAACAAAGATAATATTATTTAATGTCGCATTTGTTAACAAACAGGATAATACTTACTATACAGTAATCATAATATTACTACAAAGTATATTTCATGTGATTTTCCGTTTAAGGTATAAATTTAATTATACAAAACATTACTATAGTACGGCAATTTATTTTAGAATCCGTAGACACGGAAGGATAAAAATAATTTAATTTTAATAACAATAATAGGAAGAAAAAAATCCTTGAGTTGTTGCTACAGTATATTAAATTTTATTCTTCGCGGAAATATCTAACTGTATATTTAATAGAAAAGGTTTAAAAACGAGATCTCAGGAAGCGATTTTCTACCGACATCCCATGAGATGTTTTATATCATTTTCATGCGAGTTTATGATGAAGACTGCCCGCCCTGAACACTTGCTTTTATACATTAACAACCGGAACACTGCAATGTGGCTATGACGGCAGATTAATTAATGCAATACAAATGAATCATAGATCGTAAAATCTCAGTCACTTTGAACGTACCAATAAATATTGCCATTTATAATATAATAATATCGTCAGTGATTCTATTGTAACGGAAACTGATTGTTGAAATACGGGAATTATTCCCTAGGATATGAATCAGGATCATGATAGCTATGTATGTCTTAGAAAGAAAATAACTAAAGTTTTTATTATTATTATTATATCTGCAACATTTTCGCAACACTAATCAAACAACTTTACTAATCACCCTTAACAGTCTTTTGACTCTTTTCAGCAAAACATTTCACCGTATAACATCCGCTCGATTTATTTACATGACATCGAGGGATAAAAGTGGGCCCGTATTTTCTCTATGTAAAATGGAGACCTCGAGGGGTATTCGCGGCCACTTCAGACGTTAGGGACTGGGACAAACAACTGGGAAAACACTATTTACTCGTAAACATGTAGCGGTGGAAAAATAAAGAGCCACGAGCGAATTCACAGCCGCCTGTTTGAGTTGCACTTATTAAACAGGCTGAAAATGTTACCAGAAACTGAAACAATGGCGATTTTAAATTCGTTATTAAAAGAAACTAGAGTGGAAGTTAACTGTTCT
Organism: Ornithoptera priamus; assembly: GCA_029034505.1. Taxonomy (NCBI): domain Eukaryota; kingdom Metazoa; phylum Arthropoda; class Insecta; order Lepidoptera; family Papilionidae; genus Ornithoptera; species Ornithoptera priamus. The sequence continues at coordinate 3,096,489 of JARDWD010000834.1, forward strand.
TCATCTACGTTTTCCTTAAAAATACGGGAAAATTTTTCATTATTTAATCTTTATACCAGTATTCCGTATTGAAGAGGGTTTAGGTTAGGTTAGGTTAAATACACGATTAAGAACCATTCGTTTACCAGTTAAAGTTGTGGCATTTGAACAATATTCATCTTAAAAAAAAAACATAACCTTGCATGTTCTTTACCTAATATAAAACAGTTTTTCCTCGATTCATTTCAAAGTCAAATGCTATCTCGGGAACGCTAAGTGAATAATTCCAACAAGGACTTTCGATTTTCCCCAATTCACGGTGCACGCTGGTCATACAAATTTAAATTAAATATCCTACCGTTTGAAATGGAGGTTATATCATGTTTAAGATAGCAAATCGCTTTTAATCGGTAAGGTCACCTAAAAAACAAGGTGATATTTATATAAGAGATAGATTATCACATAATGTATATTTCTGTATATCCCAGAACATAAACATTGTGTTCTCAATACATAAGGGAGGATATGTGTCAGTGTGTTAATCAATAATTAAATTTACCGACATATGTAACAAATCCTTTAATAGTGTACTGACATACATACTTCTTCATTGGAATCCCTGATCATGTTTTCAAATAAATATTTAACTGTTTTTCATTCTTATATTTAGATTAATTTATAAGCAGTAATATTCAAAAATAACTATACAATATAGTAACTAGAATAAACAATATGTATTGCAGCTAATTTTAATGAGGATTTTAAAAATAAAATATTTTATCATTATTATATGTTGGAGTTACCACTTGCCACACAGGAAAAGAATAACTAGAGTTCTACACATTAACATCAACTCCCTAATAACGGTGAATTTAATACATCTAAATAAACATATAATGATCAATCTACTGACATTACTTTTTTCTCATTTATCTATACACATATACTTTAGTAATGCGAAATTTTATAATACTCTCCAATTTGCAATCTGTGTTGTCTTATATAAAATTAGTTTATATGAGAACGAAATCAAGCATTAACTTTTATATTTCCTAGTATTAGTTATAATTAAAAGTAAACATAGTAACGTTTTGAATGTTTACAGTGGTGTTAAACTAAAAACTTTATAACCTTTGTATGTTCGATGGATGTTATAAACAAACTTTAGAAATTGTTTATGATGTATAACTTCAATTTCACATTGTTTTTCAAAAGATAATATTATTACGATAGATCAAATGTATCAGTTTGAATCTGTAATGAAACGTCAATGGTATCAGATTAAAAACCTCCGTGGACAAACAATCTACTAAGGTATTGTTAGTAAGCAGGTCGATGGACTCCGCACTCTCACGTTGCTTGGAATTAGGGCAGAATAGTAATTACTCGGAAACGGCGCGAGGGTTGCAGCCGGCGGAGCTTAAAAGGCTTTGTGGGGAAAACGTCCCGGTTATGGTTTGTTTAGCAAACCGTACGCTGTGTTTGTAGGACCGGGAGACGAAACCAGTTCGTGTTTGTCTCAGACACTACATTGTTTATCTTTAAGAAAAAAATATCTTTCTGAATCATTAGATTGTTCTAATTTCAGCAGATGAACTATTTTATACATATGCTACATATATAATAAAAAAAACTACGTGTGTAGGTAAAAGTTTTTTTCATTTACATCGAAGATGATAAAACCATTGCGAAATAGTTGGTTCTCTTTATCAATATGCGAAAGGTTGGATAAAACTGCTTTTCAGCGTAACATAACGAAACTAGAACGTTTCGATATTCATCTACAACTTTCCATGCCAGGCTTCCCTCGAGGCTTTGTTCGAAGTTTCTAGATCGAAATATCTACAAGAATAGTTAAATAAATATAACCAAAGCTTCGAGAAATAATTCAGAAAATGAGATACACGAAACGCTGAACGCTTTTCATTGTATATCTTGAAAGTTCAAAAACTAATGTTTCCCAAATTATACAATTTATGTTCTATGTCTAGAAGTGGATGTTTATTGGCTGATGATGATGATGACATTCTCTGTCTTCACAATAAGACAATCGTTATAAAATACCATTATTGAAATGTTTAATGAAAGTTAATACTGGACTGCCTGACAAGGGAAATTTTAAACTAAACCTATTATATTTCCGAGGATTGTTACTGCAGAGCCATAAAGTTTTGGGTTAATTGCTGGAATTACGGCTGGCGGAGGCGTAAATACTTGAAACAGATAGGGGTCCAAGTTACAGATTAATTTTGAGCTTTGCCAATCTAGCGTGTCTAGAGGTAAAAAAAAAATTAGGTACACGGGTATAGAAATGACGACGAAATAAGATATATATAGTTATTGGGAAAAATAACTGGAGAATGGCTGAAGATTGTGCTATATTCTTTTAGGATATCTTGGATTAGCTCGCAAATTCTGTATGACAGCTTGTAATTTTCAATACCATAGTAACTGGGCGGTCTTCTTTCCGTCAGTAATGATTATATATTTTACCAGATTCATTTGAACTCATGGTTAGAACTTGAATTACAAAAAGATAACATATCCCAATACACCAAGAAAGGTTAGCAATATCTACTTGTATTTGAACCGTCTGCGCAGGCGTGGGAATTGTAACTTGGGGTCTGAATGGTTGGTTTTAATAAATCGAAACAAAATCTCGCACGCCGGATAGACCGGTTCCGTAGGAGGGGAACACAAGGTTGGCCAAGTACCCAACATGTGCGAATCGAGTACAAGAATCCGATTGCTCAAAATAATGCACATATGAGAGATCTCTATATTTGATCAGACAGTTAATAAAGACTTAGACATTTAGTATGTTAGGCACGACTGGATATTATTTCTTATATACAAGTATCAACACAATACAACGAGTAGTCAATGATATCAGTAGTTCAAACGAACATTTTCTAACCTGTTACCTGGATTAAAACGTACAAACTATGATATATAAAAAAAAATATAACGCTTTTCATTTCGTGTGAAAAAAATATATTTTGTTTTTTACTGGAATTTCATAATAATGTGCAGTATAATATATTAAGAAAGAATAGAGAAACAATGAATCGTTTGTATAAAAACATCATAATTTACATAAAGTCAAGATAATATTTATAATTTAATTCATTGGATTGATATCGTGGGTAGTTCAAAATTCTCACACGGGATTGATACGAGACATCCGCCAGCCCGCACTTGGCCAGTGTAACTGTTAAAGAGTGTGGGCTCTATTCACGTGAAAGAAGAACACAAGCCCCAGCAGTAGGAATATTTAGTGGGCTGTTTATATTACAAAAAAAGTGTATTCAATCTGTTACTTTTCAGAGAAGCACTTTGGTGAAAACGTGGTTATACTGATTATATTATAGGTAATATTAAACAAGATGCATTCAATTTTATAAGAAGCGATCCGTTTACAAAACACGGTATAAAAACCGTAAAGCGGCCATACACAACTATCGATCATGCCTAGCGTCTGCGGATCGTAACTTTACAGTTGATACATGTTTGTTATTCATAGGTAGCGGATTTGTTTTTATACAGCACATGCAATCTTCGTACCATATGCAGTGTAATGGAAACAGCTACATCATTTCCAATATACCGTTCACAATTCTACATCAATAATAATTTAACTTTATATATTACTTGTGGTAGATCTCCGTTGGCCAAAACCACATACTAGCTCCGTATAATAGCAGTCACTATTCCAAACCTTACTCCTATTGTAAATATTAGTGTGTTCCAGTTTGAAGGACGTTGTATCTAATGAAATTACTGAAATGACTTAACATCTTCAGTTTATATCGTATTAACTAGTTCTTCGTTGGTGAACGTCTCTCGCTCGTCTTCTGTCTAAAAAAATAAAGGAATGGAAGTGTTTTTGTTCTATTCTGATAAAAAAAATACGGAACATTGAAAAGTAAACCGTTTAAAGTTTAATTCTATTGAATTTAACGGACTTGTTTACAAAAGACTAGTAATACTAGCGTTTCTTGGAAGAGGAAGGAGAACGTTAATAAAAAAACTTCAAGATAAACGTACGTACATATATCAAAGTTAGATTCGAACAAATGTAACGGACATCCATTATTAAATTTTCTACAGTTTATACATGGTGAAACGCTGAACAAGTGTCGAGTTAATGTCAAGGCCCACAGATGAACACGGCTGGAGTTGGTTTGGGGAAGCAATTAGTGTCCGGTGTTTGATTACGTGGTTTACGTTACAACTGCGCCTTTGTACCAATTACTGTCTGATGTTACATTCGATTGTTTCAGCTTTTATATATTCATATAGACTAGAAACAAAAAATACTATCAAGTGCTTCCATAACAGCCAATTTACGTCCCCACTGCTGGGGCACAAGCCTACCCTCAATATGAGGGCGATCGGGCCATAGTCACCACACGGGCCCTATGCCGATCGGTGACTTCACACACACCTTAGAATAAATTCTGTCATGTGCAGGTGTCCTCAAAATGTTTTCCTTCACCGTTTGTATTTCACTGTTGTAACTAAAGTTCACAAATGTACATAACTTAAATATTAAAGTCATTGCTACATGCCCAGATTCGAACCCGCGACCTTCGGAATGAAAGCCGCACACTCTAACGATTAGGCCAGCGAGGTACTTAGCTATCAAGTGCTTAGTAACATATTTTTTGAAATCACTCGCACTCGTATTTTGTTTTACTTCGGGAAGTACTAATATAAAGGTACAAGAAATAATATTTTTTTTTAATATAAATATCGGCGCAAGGACGTTTTAAAGTCATCTGTTTGATAAAATTTCATTAATCGTAATTTTTAAGTTTCATTTAAATTTTTTTTTAATGCAAACATGTTTTTTTTAGTCTTGTAATGGTATAAATAATAACGCACTGGCGTCACCGACACTCTCGTTCCGACCACGGGAGTGTTCGAATCTTTCAAGAAGTCATTACGCTCCCAGAGAAATATAAGAGGATTCTTATAAAACCTTACCGATTTTTCAGATATGAGTGGTTATTAAAAATATATTAGTGGTACCACTGAACACCCTTTTTGAAAATATATCTGGAGTCGTTTTTCCGACGTTAAAATAAATATTTACATCAAAAATATCTACATTCATTTTACAGCCATTTCATTAATACGGTGCTCCATAATGTTCCACTTTCATTATGCCATATTCTCGAATGCAATTCTACGAAAGAGCCCTTTCAATATTCCTGAAGTCAGACGTGAAAAATTTTTTAAATCTTTTTTTCTATAGATTGCTTGTTATAATGAAAACAGAGTATATATCTCTTTGAAATATCGAATGGTTTCATTTCAAATATATTAAAAATTTTACAAAATCAGCAGCGAATTAAAAATAAAATCTATACGTAGCGAGTTGCAAAATAAGTAAATTTCTGTGACCCAGTTAAAATTGAAAAGATCATACTCGTTATTTTAAAGCTTTACAGCAACTCGTTATTCAGGAGCAGCAATATGAATAAAATACAGGATAACATATTTTTATTATACATTGTTAAAAAGCCAATATAATGACAATGGTATTGCAAAACTTTTTTTTGAAAATATAATAAAAAAACGTGAGGCCAAGTGACAAATTAAATAACATCATATTACCTCCAGTTTGTGGGAATCACACCTATTATTGCTATAAATAACTTCATAACGTCCCGCAGAAAAAATGTTTCGTGTGCTTAAGTACGATTTTTTTTTATTCAAGGAAGAGACGAGACGACTCATAACAACGTGGCGCTAGTTAGGATGATACTGCACCAGATTGTGAGTTGTGTCGTCTTGAGACATAAGATGTCGAGTCTCGTTTATAATATAATATATATATATATATTATATATATATATATATATATATATATATATATATATATATATATATTATATTATATATTATATATAAGACATATTTATCATATATTATATATATGATAAATATGTCTTATAACCAAGAAAATAATAATATAATTATAAATTTAACTTGAAATTTATTTCCAGTAAATGAGCAAATTAGCAAATGAGGACTCGCTATATTTTAAGTATATTACACATAATAAGGGTTCTATTCTACAGTTAAATTAATTTAAAACTAGCAAAGTATTTCTAAACAAAAAAAAATATATTTATGTGCAATCTAGGTTAGTTTTGAATCTAAGACAGAAATCGCACAGGAATTGCGAAGCCGCGAATTGTAGTCATTAGCTCCTAACGTTTATGAGGTACGTGGTAATTCCCTGCGTACACACCGCCGTTTTAATCAGAGGTTGCCAGAGGGGAATGAGGTCGAATTCCGAGATACATTCGAAACCACTGCCGTGTTACTAGTAACACATATTTATACGAGAGATCCTCATCAATAGTACCCGCCGTTTTTCACTTTAAAAATACTACTTTTTTGGATTACAAGAGCATCTACATTCAAGTGTATAGCAAAATTTTTTGTAGTTTTGAACAATAGACATACATTATGCATAGCTATATCGTTCGGAAAAGTGAAAGAGAATGAACAAAGTGGCGTGTAGAAAGATATCCCACTGGTTTTTTTTTTTCTCTTTATTGTATAAACCTTACAGCGATGTATACAAAAGGCGGGCTTAATGCCTGGTTGGCACTCTATCAGCCAACCTTCGGTGAGGTGAGATGTTGTGGTAAGTGATAACTTAATGTATTGTACTGTTATATGTATACAGAGCGAAAGATTAAATAAAAATGTAAGTATGACGCCTTATTTTTTACTGTTACCACTTTCAAAGAACCTAATTTAAAAGCTTTAGCCTCTAAGTGATGATTATTAAATTACTTTAATAAAACCATGATTAAACAATAAATTTTACATAAAAATTGTGTAGAAATAAGTAAGAAATAAAATCATCGAATTTTTACCTAGAAAATCGGTTTTTGAAAAATATTTAAGAAATTAACAACTCCACAGCCCTTATTTTTGGATGGGGTATTTCATACATAGATAGATGGGATACAAACTATACTTTAGCCCCTCCACATATTTTACACCTATTACCTTTCAACCTATATAGATATATATATATAGTAACAATGTATTAGTAGTAGAGTGTATTTTTGTGAAATATTTTAGACAATATACATCTAAATAATATTGTAACGATAAAATAATATCTTTATCATAAAAAAATCAATTACAGCAAATAGCTTGTGTAGTAAAAGACAGTATGCCCGCATCCCATTTGCCTAACACTTTCAACGAAGGCAATTAAGATAAAAAATTGAGATATTTGTAACAGTTAATGAGATGATTGCGTAAGTGTTTACTACTTTCAAGTTTACCGCTTTAAGAAAAAAAATTATGACATTCCAGCAACTTTTTCTTTATTCCGTTTCTCATATTGCAATCTATCGAATATGTCAAAATTAACTATTAATAAAAAACCTTGGGACAAATAATTAAGAGCATAGTTCTACATCAGTACATGAAATAATGAAGTTTCATCATCATTAACCGATAGTCGTCCACCGCTGGACCTAGGCCTCGCCCAAAGATCTCCACATCGATAGGTCACGTGTAAATAGTTTAGAATTCCAAATCCCTATCAATATATACAATTACGTATTTATCTTTAATAATCTCTTGAAGCTAAGCAGTTTAAAAAGACAATCAACAAAAAACTTCAAAAGTTTTTTTATAAGTTCAGTTATAAATAGATCTTAACAAGAATTTAGATAGACGGAATAGATAATAAATGAGTCAAAGTCAAGACATTATTTCTTATACCTGGAAATAATTTAAAATGCTAGTTAAACTAAGGGTAGAAATCAATAGATCAATTTTAAACCATTTATATGTATTAAGTATTCTATTACCAATATGATTTACAGTGCAGTATAGATTAATAAGCAGTTAACGTTACGTTAGATGTGTGTATGTTCGTGTTATTAAATTCTTTAATAGTTGAAGCGTTGAAGTAATTCGCAAAAATAATATACATCATCGTCGTCATTACTGTAGAAAATTGAAGCTTTGCTGGAGTACCGTAACAAAGTCGTGTCTCCGGTGACATTGCCTACAGACATTGCGATATTGATTTTGCGGTAGACAGTGCTCCGTCGCCGGCACAGACAAACGGAAAAACTAAACACAAGTTGGTTACTTCACTGCCGAGCACAAATTGAGAAATTTGTTTTTCAGCTACATTGCATCTAAAATACGCAATTTCAAAAAAACTAGACAATAAAATCAAAGAAAAACTTCCGCATAACACCTGAGGAAATCGGGAGAGGCTGAAAATTAGCGTTGATCGGAATTACTTGTCCCGGTCTGTATTAGCTGATCTGATCCGCGTGGTGTATCCTACTAATCAACAAACGAGACTTGGGCTCCCACCAACACGTATTGGGGCAGCGTGGTGAGAAATGACCCAAATACCTACTCGATCAATGTAGAAATTTTAGGATGCCTATATTTAGAAGTGGACGTCTATCGACTGATAGTGGCGATGTTCATTTCTTAATTTACACACGCTAAAACACATAGAAATTATTAAAAATATATGGGTCAAAGACGAGCTGAACCCTAAAAAGAGTTTTCTTCCAACAAACAGTGTCATGGCAAAGTAGAAGGCAATAAAGCAATTTATTTATTTAATTTTAAAACGATTAACTATACACAGACATGAAACGAAGAGCGAAGAATCGGAAAAGTAGACTTCCGTCATTAATGCCGACCATATAGGAGGTGCGGTAAGAAGCTTTAAATAGTTTTACCATCACAGACTACATCTCTATTTACTATCGATAAATTATTTAAAATTTATTCTTAGCTGACCTCTAAATAGCAGACGCAATATCTCTACCAAATATTGAATGTTTACGTCTAATAATTTGAGGATGACGTGACGAGTCAATGAATATCAGGATATCTCCTATGTAAATATTAGTATAGAACATTTCAATTATTTTTAAGCATTTTAAATAAATTAAAGTATTTAATGAATACATTAATCACACTTCATATTTATATTTTTTTTACCCTTACAATAGGTTGTAACCTTTAGACTACGAACGTTTTAGACTTAAATATAAATTATACTAATTAAGTAATTCACATATGGCTATTTTTTAAATCGTTCTTATTAAACTAATAACATTATTATTAAAGCATTTTTTTTAAAGATACCATCTATAAAATATGGCGTTGAAAATTGGAATAATTCAAAGCATTCATCTCAAGTTTAGCAGATGACTGTACCAATTCATCTGCCTAAATTTGATTAAATTAAAGCTGAATTCCATGCGGGCAAGTTGTTCTCAGTGAATGTTTTACTAATATCCGACGGAATGATAAATTTATGGATTGGGAAATAAATAGAGGAATAAAATATGTTTAAGAAAGCTTATGGTCAACATAAATTTCAATGGAAAAAAGTTATGTATAAAAATTTTTATGAAATAAAGTTTACAATTGTCGTGTGAACCAAAGTCTGGGGCTGTACAAGAATGTTTAATATGTTGTAACCACAGTATTGGCACCCTAATTTTTTTTGTGTTGTCTTTAAACCCAATGGGGCTGATATATCTCTAAGGTATAAAAACCCCGCCAAAAAAAAGTTTTCAATGTATAATTGTTTAACATGATATTTGCTTTTATGATATTGTTTTACAACATCGAAGTGCCTATAGAGGTAAAGCAGACTTCAATAAATAGTAAGTTACAATACCATTTGATATTCCTCGACCTTTTTATCTTCGCCGTGGAGTAGCAATCAAGATGTATAAAATTTATTTAATATCGTTATTTTAATAGGGTGATATTGGCAAATAAGTTTAATAATTTACCCATACGCATTTTCGTCTATAATTAATAAACTATTGAGAAAAAGGTAAAGAAAACTATATACAGTAATATTTTATAAAAATACTAAAGTAAGTTTTTTTTTATCCTACCAATCAACGGGACGAGAAAGACGTTCACCTGATAGTAAGATACGCCTGCCCATAACAATGTGGCGCTTGTTAGAATGGTATAAACTGCACCACATTGTGCTCGTCGCCTTGAGATATGAGATATTAAATCTTGTTGCTCCCGTAATTTTACTATTTACACCCATCAAACCGGAACACTACAATGTGTATTTTGCACAATACTGTTTGGCGGCAAAAACAGATGCTGTGGTAGTACCTACTTAGACAGCTCAGCAACAGAGACCAGTGATATACATAGGTAAATGACGTAGTGTATTATCAAGTATTTTTGTTGATCCTCCTTGGCTGGCTACTCTCATATTATAAATCTACTAATCGATATATGAAATGCAAAGTATTGTATACATTATTGGCATTATCATCTAAATTCGTATAAAATTAAAGACAAGTTTTATAGCCCTTTGTTGATAACAACACTTATCATCTACGATATTTAAAACATCAAAACTATCAGGTTTATTGTCCAGCACATTGTTCCAACATGTTAAATAAACCTGGCGTTTTAAAAAACATTAAACGCATATCTAATACAAAGTTATTTCTTCACTTAACTTACCATAAATATAACTTTGAACAACCTCGAAAACCCGTTTGCAATCAACACCGTGTGGCATTGTAATGCGAATTAACTTGTTAAATTTAAAACTGCGTAAAACAATAATCATGATATTTAATAGTTAACTCGTTTTAACTATCTTCATTAAGTTAATTATACTTAAAGTATTATATTTTTTTTTAAGACCGCATTTTATGAAATACATTATAAGAGACACTGTAAGTAAGAGTCCATGAATAAGTATAGGCATCGTTGTTCAGCTGTGGAGTAAAGATAACGGTGATGATTTATTTCTCCAAGTTCACAAATTAAATTATTACTACCCTCTACTATACAGGTTTAACTTTCATATTGAATCCGTTTAACCCTATTAAAGGAAAACATTTTCAACATTCATCAGCCGATAGACGTCCACTGCTGAACATAGGCCTCCCCCAAAGATCTCAACATACAGTTAGCATGCCCTCCGCTGGACGTTAGGGACTGTCGTATGTAGGGATCATGTGGGGAGATTTTGGGCCATTTCTCACCACGCTGGCCCAATAAGAGTTAGCAGGAGTCAGAGCCTCATTTATTGATTATTAGGGTGCACCACCACGGGCAGGTGGGTTTATCTTGGCTCCCGTGAGTTATTGTGCGAGACCCCTTAATGCACATACTTCACTCTTATCTCATGTTACGCCATTAAACAACGCAATGTTTCCATTTATTAGCCGAAGTTATTTAAAGTATTGTTTTTACAAGGTTTTATTGTTCAACACATGTATGTTTAACGTCCGTACGAATGGTGGTTTTGTCGAATATTATTTATTATTACTGAGCGGGCCACAAAGGGGAGGTCGTGTTGCGGTAATCGCATTCCATTGTTGTGGTTATCCGACAAGTCAAAAAAAATACAAAGTAAAAGAAAACAGTGTATGAAGTTCCAACAGCGATAATAAAACAAAACAAAAAAAAAACAATTTTTTTTTTCATTCTTTGGGATGAGTAAAGTTTTTGTTTAAATAAGTAATAGAACAAATTTCTAGGTCTTGAATTTGGATCATAGTAAAAATATTATGAATTAGTAAACATTTTACTTTCGAAGATGGTGAAACGTGCTCGCTAAGAACACACTAGATCTCATTATGATAGTGGTATCTAGCCAGATGAGTTGGAAAAAAACTACCACCGTCCAAACTATATAATAATGTAACTCCAGAATCGAACCAAGTAGCTGTGTGGCGCGACGCATGCAGACAGCCAGAACGTCTTCCACGTAAGGTAATTAGTGGTAGGTCTCTGTGACCGGAGACCGTCTAGGTAGGTACCACCGTAGTACCTATTTCTACCACCAACCAGTAATGTGCAAACATTACTGTGTTCCGAATTGAAGGGAATTGTAACTAGTAAAATTACTGGAGTAAGAAGAATGAAATTCCCTTTCATTTTTGTTTCGAGTGGAAATCTTCGAAGAGATACTCTGCGGTGAAGTCAGTTACATCCACTATCCCCTCGATGGTCACCTTCAGCGTTTAGAGAAGTCACAGGATCTCCATTCGGAACACAACCGCGGCCTCGGAGACTTAACATCCTGTCCCGAGACGACGAGTATAATGTGTTGCTGTATGTACTATCCTAACTAGCGCCATGTTGTTATAGGCAGGCGTATCATCTAACATCAGGTGAACGTCATGCTCGTATCGTCGCTTTCTTGAATTAAAAATAAATAGTTAAGAAATATACACAATTAAAAAAAACCTTCCTTTCTTACTTTAATAACATCTAATCTCTAGTAATTGATATGACGTCAGCTGTATAAGCTATTATAAGATACCGCGTTACCGTTTATTGTTATGTTAACTGTAAAATATAATAAAAAATATTTATATAATACATAAGTATTATATAAATACTCTTTAGTAACTAAATATAATACTAATGTATTCAAACTTTGTATGAAAAATATTTTTTTTTGTATTAAGTTTTAATGATTCTTCCTTTGTGCATAGTTGAACACATTTGAAACATTGTTACTCCTTTATTCCCTTGATGTAGATCTTAAGTCTTCATAGGATACCGTTAACCGCTTCCAATATATATTACTGAGCAGTTTTCACGTTAACACTTAAAAAAAATGTATTCTATGGAAAAACGACGAGTCATATTCTCAGCCGGTTATAATCATCGTTGCTGTATACAAGAAGCCTGTACACGTTACTAACTAATGTTCTTCCTAGTCATCATACATTGATAGAAGACAACAATACAATGTACCGAAAAGAAATATGACCTGGGTGGGTATCTTCAAAAAAATTGAATAGACCTGTTGCTGGAATAATGCGCTTTACCACAGCAAACCATACCCAACTATGTTAACACTAGGTGGGATCATAGTGAAGAACTTACCTTTTTGATTTAAACACAATCATACATCTCATCTACTAGATCTAAAACTAGATATTAATGAATAATTACAAAACCTAATGAGAAATAAGAACATAAAAAACAACATGCAGATTCATTGTCCAGAAACTGATTCTTAATGTAAAGTATTGTTTTTTTATTTCACAAAGCGACGTGATGGACAGGAGGTTTACCTGATGGTAAGTTATACATTTATCCATAACAACTTGGCGCTTGTTAGAATGATATACATTGCACCATGTCCCCGTCGCCTGGTACATAAAATGTTATGTATCGTTACCCCGGTAATTTCACTGGATACAGCGTTCTTCAAACCGGAATAGAATAACATTTGCACAGTACTGTTTGGCCGCGGTAATAGTCGCTGCGGTGATACTTACCTAGACGGTCTCCGACATAAGATACCTACCACCAGTGATAATGATGACGATACTTTGTATATATATATAATCATAATAAATGGTTAACGGTTATAATAATTAATAGTCGTAATAAAAACTCTGACGGATGTCAGTTGAGATAGAGTGAATTGAACAAAAATAAAACCACCACCTCTAGTACAACCTGTATGCCTCCCGAATAGAAAATAAAACCTTTATTCCGGTGTATTCAAATTTCTACGTACACTTGAGCCGGTCACCGGTTACCGTTTCGTCGGGACAATATCCCTTTTTCATATCTACATTTATAAACCGAGTCCTTTGTATGATAATGTTTTATTGCTTTTGATCGTCCACCGCCTGCATTGAGAAATTGAGTGCTGAACAATTTTTTTTTTGTCACAAAAAGTTATAAACGGTATTTAACACACACATAAACGTTTCCATCATTCGACAAAAGTATTTTACTAGTAACATTTTTTGACTTTTAAAATAATATGATTTATTTTATGAATGTTATGAGACCATTTCATTAAGATTTTGGTTCTGTATAAATTTTCGTTATCTTAATGCTCTTTATTTAAATACTAAAGAACAAAAAAATACTATACTAAAAAGCGTTTAAAATATCTGAATATCTAATCTCTACTGCGAACATAATTAACCGAATTTCCGTTCTTGCTATATTTACACGGGAAAAACATCTGTTGTCAACGCCTGAAGTATGCTTAACATTTTCAAAGTAAATCAAATTAAAACCCACCACCACCCTGCTGCTGAATTAAGCATAGCGAAGTATTACTGAGCTGTTAAGTATATTTATATACCTATGAAACATCGTAAAGTTCAGCGAGCGCATACCAAGTTCATTTCATGAAAAATTTAAAATAGTATTTCCTCGAACTTTTCGCAATAACATGTTTTCAAAGAAGTTTCTTGGGAATTTTGAATTAAATAACAAGTTACAGATATTGATCTTTCCCAGTAAGAGGCGAGTCTCGATAACAAGCTGAGATTTAAAACAAATTTTCGCTTTAAATTCTAAAGGTAATTCGGCTAAAAAATTATATACAATATATATGTATATTATGTGTACGTATATATATATATGAGAGGGACGACAAAAGTTGACCGGTGTTAGATCTCTATAGCCAGAGGCCGTGTAGGCACCAATACAGCTCCTATTTCTGCCCTCGAGCAAATGCTATGAAAACGAGACTTAATCTCATGTATCAAGGCAGCGAGCTCAAAGTGATGCAGTATATATCATCTTAACTAGCGCCATGGTTTAAGGAGGCGTATCACTTACTATGATGTGAACATCTCGCCCGTCTCATCGTTTCGTCTAATAAAAAGGAAGAAATAGCTCTTTCAAAGTTTTAGTCTTCGTATTTTTTAGTCCTGTTGGTCGTCGGTTAGATTAATCGACATATAAGCAACATCCGGACAAGATAATAGTACCTACACTTACGTGTACTATTAACGGAGTACACATTGTTTCAGTGTTAGTCACTGGTGGTATATTCACAGGTTTGAAGAAGAAATATATTTCTTATGGATGAAGCACAAATCTTTTCACACCACCACATTGTCCCCGTCGCCTCGTGATATAGGAAATTAAGTCTCGTTACAATAAATCCTTTTCCCAAAAAAAGTTTTTGTGTTGTTAATGTTTTTGACGATTTTTAAAACTTCATCAGACTCATAGCACTCGAATCGGAGTGCCGCGCAAGCTACAATATAATCGACCAATTAAAAATCCTTTCAAAAACCACATTCATAATTAAAACAAATTTTGAACAATGGATACATAAATCTGTTCGTGATATGTTATAGTAGCGATAGCTCGATATATATATAGGAGATATCCAGAGACTCATTGACTCATCACGAGATATCCGAGTTGCGGGATTGTATCGGTCTGCAAAGCCGGTGGGAAACAGATAGTTTATTTCTATATTAGTAGCGATTAACTGTAACTTTACACGCATATAAAAAACAAGCATAACAATTTAAATTTCTATCAACACCTAAATGTGAAAGTATACAGACAGACAAACATTCATATTAATACAAACGCCTCGATTAGAGACTAACCACCATTGATGACGTTACGAATCTTTTATTACAAATTAATTCTATTGTATAATTTATAAACTTTCTACAAAATAAGAAAATAATTACAAGTAATAGTAATATTAAGAACTGTGACTACTGTAGATACTAAAATTTATTATTTCAATCGAATGCTTACGATCTGATGTTCAAGTAGTATCGTTAAGAGGGCCACCACTTTCTTCACACGCGCGACTTTCTACACGCTTAGATTAGCAACCTGATTGCTATATGAGGGCAACATGAGCGATGTTACCCGATTACCACCATTCATTATGAATATGGTAAAGCGATTTGCAAGGGAAGTCACTCTATGGTCCACATACGAATAATAAACATCGAAATCTTAAATCCTAAGGAGAGGTAATAGATTAAGAACTAGAAGACAGTCATTCAAAGAGCAATATCATGAAAATTTAAGGCGGAAGACTGAGAAAAATATTTCTCATGAGATCGCCAGATCATGTGAAGGTTGTATTGGGAACTTCAGTACGCGAATATCTCTCATCAACGGTCACCGAGAAGAGTATTGATGAAGGTGGGAATTAGTATGGTGAATGCTGCATAATTAACTAGAATGTGATAACAAAATAAAACAAGTACATACATTTTAGTAATTTTAGAAACACAGCAACAGTTTACACAATGCAGTGTGTAGTGTAAAGATTCTGTAATATCGGAAGGTATGTCTCGCGAACGTATACACGAAGACCTTGGTATACAGCGGGTGTTTCAGCTATAAATAATATTTTTTATTAGCGTTCACTATACTGGCCTAGCTTATGCGGAATTTGTTGAGGCCGCGGCTATGACGAATCGATTATTTTTATAGACCGTACACGATTGTAAAATCGTCTTACGCAACGTGTGATCACTGGACTTTCTTCTACCGCCTTCCAATTAGGTGTAAACATTAATTTCACTTTCACATAACTATAAAATAATCTATCAAATATACCTTGTAACGATTTGAGATACTATATTAAAAAAGTAGCTGTTCCCTGTCTGATTTGCTGGCTGTAACTTACCTACTGCTTTTCGAGAAGGAATTTTGTAAAATTCATTCTTAGCTGTCCTTTAAATGGCAAAATCAATATCTCTATCAAATTTTGATTATTTATAGCTAATCGTTTCAGAGATGTCATGAATGAATTGATCTCCAGATATCTCCTATATATATAGCTTACAGATTGCCTTTCCAAATATTTGACCTATACTTGTGGCATACAGCCTAATGTGTACTGACTTAATTAAATCATATTTTACAAATCAGAAATATATGAAAAATCATTATATTTATTTTGATCTATCAAAAGACTAGTCTATTAATAAACACAATTAGTTAATGAGTAGTCGTCACCTTACACTAGACAGAGAAGACAGTTACTGGAGCACTCACAATACAAAGATGCAATATAAATACTAGTGATAACAATGATATCATTATATATGTTATCAAAGTCGAAAAAGTAAATAATAATGCTATGTGTAAAACAAATATAAAAAATATGGACATTTTGAGAATGTGATGCATGATGTAAATGCTGGAAGAGATTATAAAAAAACAAGAATATCTCAATATCAAAATGATTATGTCATAATGACAAAGATTGAAATCTTGCACTAAGTACTATGCAATTCTATGAAACTAGACACATTAAAACTTAGGTCATCTGACATCATAATCAAGTATCTTCATCTATATATTTTATTAAACAGTTAATTTAAATTAAAACCTGTAGCAATATTTTGTGATCTACTAGAAAGGTTTTCAAAGCAAGTTTTTAATTAGTATTCTTATAAACCGTCTTGACAAATTATTTTGAATAGAACCTTATAGATCGTCATCCATAAGACAAAAAATTTACATCAAACGTTCAATTAAAAATGTTACACTACACACCACAACATTATTGTCTTTTGCATGTATATAGGAAATATCTTTTATAAATTGATAAAAATAAATGTAGAAACATATTTTATTTTATATTTATTAATACAAAAGTAAAAGTACACTTGTAAAGTTATTCTATATTTTTCCTTCCTGCTTTGATAATATCATTTCCTTTCACTAACCATGTTATCTATTGAAACAGTCAACAGTTTACCAAATTGCTTAATATCTAGCAACTTAAAACATTGAAAGAATTTATGTGTTTGTTTAATCTTAATACAACAAATAAGTGAATGAGTGAATACTAAATTGTATCTAAGAAATAAACACACATTAGATAAAAATAATTTTGGAAAATATATTTCTGTTATTAGTATTTACAAAAACAAATATATAATATGTAAATTATAACCAACAACAGTTGTTTTTTTTTATAAAAATTTTCTATAATAAGCAATTAACTAAAAAACATTTTCTTTTGTTAATTCCTTATATCAATTTTTTTCAAAATTAAACAGTTTTATAAATATATATTAGACAATTTAGATTCTCTTACTAGTAGAATACAGATCCAAAAATTTCACATATTGGTTGAAACATATTACCTTTTATATTAAGAACAATAATAATATTTTTTAATATCTAATTTACACCAGGAGACCACTTCATTTTAATTTAAAGATACAAAATAAAATTACATATTTAAAAGGTTAAAAACAAAAGACTTTGGTAATAAACATGATTTAGGAATAATTAAAGCATAAGCCTAGAAAATTACACCAAAATAAATACGTCTCTTGCGTTGTTTTCGTCTATTGTTTGTTATATATATTGCCAAAAGTTTAAGTCAAACGGGAGAGCTGATAAAGGAAACGTGCATTATCATTTCTCACCGGGTACCTCGTTTATGTCTGGAAGCGGTACAAATTTGTGGACATGACGTCAGATAGTTACTATTTAATAAGCGCTTCAAAAAGATATAATTAAGTAAGCGAATGATAATCTCAAACTTACCCATCGCCAACAACGACACACTTGATCGCTTGCATTTTGCGTTTTGGGCGACCGTTGTCACTAATAGAACACGAAAATCACAAGGCTTCGCAACCAATTTTAATCGGCAAGCACTGCAATCACGGCTAATTGTAAAAACACAACAGCATTACAATCAACAAATAAGACAAAATAGCACGGTTTTAGACTATAATATTAATTTTCATATCTTTTTATAAGCGATAAGAACAAACAGTATTCAAAAAAATAAATCGTTCACTACTGAGATGTTTCGCCGATGGCGATTACGTGCATAGTACACACAGTTACAGTGTGACCAGAATTTAAAATAAAAAGTCTTTCCAAAAGTTAATTAATAGATAAATTTACCTATGCAGTCAAAAAGTTTATTGTAATAGAAAAAATAAATATTTCTGTCATTTAATAAAAAATATTAAACCCAAAAATAAATTCTACAAATAATAATAAATACATGAATGTTGCAAAACGACTTGCGATAACAAATAAACAAAATCAATCAATTTTTTTACTTTAAAATCTCGTTATAGATATAATCTTCTTTTTCCATAACCATCAAATCAAAGTTTAATTCATGTGCAAGTTTCCTCACGGTATTTTCCTTCAACGTTTGTATTTCGTTATTGTAGCTAAAGTTCACAAATATACATAACTTAAATATTAAAGTCATCGGTATATGCCACGATTCGAACCCGCGAACTTCAGAATGAAAGCCGCACGCTCTCATCATTAGGCCAGCGAGCTAATCTTCTTTCTACCATTTCAAAAATTTCATCACTTATAATATTAAAGTATTAAATATCCTTATAATTATTTTTTTTTATCTACTGACAATAATACTAAAACGGTAGGGTTTTAGTTCTCTGCACATTTAACACGGCAACTACTTTAATCAAACCAATGTTACTAGTGGTTAAAGGTGGTTATAACTAATTACTTGTTGTTAACTACCATATTTTTATACAATTCAAGTAAAAAAGAAAATCTAGTGTATTGAACTAAATTAGTTAATTCATAATATAATTGTTTTTTGAATTTATAGTTTTCGCAGAAACCGATATTTTGTTTCATAAAGTACGTCACTGGGAAAATGCAGGTTTTTGCGCGTTTTGTTATTCTATAGTCTATGGTTCATCATGGCATGGCTACTCTAATAAACTGTGTTGCGCGGTATTGCGTGATTCAGTCAGTTCCGTGTGTTTTAACATGGCAAAAGGTGATAAGGAATTAGACAAACCAATACTGAATAATGAATTGCCAAACCCGGAATGTAGGAGTATAGATCACGATGATTCAGAATCGGCGCAAGAACAGCCTTTGGATATCGGAGAGCATTATTTAGTACGGCGTTCCGATGAGTCATGGCACCCGGCGGAGATAATACAAACGCGGTACAATGCCGGCGACTCTTGCTACGAGTATTATGTACATTATGTGGGCTACGATCGGCGGCTGGACGAGTGGGTTTCCCGCCACCGGGTTATGTCCGACAGATTTGACGTATGTGAACAGTCTAATAACAACATAAACTCTGACCATCTTCTCACCGACAAATCAGGACGCAAAATAACGCGCAATCAGAAACGTAAACATGACGAAATCAATCACGTTCAGAAATCTTACGCTGAGATGGACCCTACGACTGCGGCCTTGGAAAAGGAACACGAAGCGATCACAAAAGTCAAATACATCGATCGTATTCAAATCGGCAAATATGAAATTGATACCTGGTACTTCAGCCCCTATCCCGACGAATATGGTAAACAATCTAAGTTGTGGATATGCGAATATTGCCTAAAATATATGAGGATGGAAAAGACATACAGGTATCATTTAAGTGAATGTACGGCACGACAGCCACAAGGTAGCGAGATATATAGAAAAGGTACCATAGCAATATTTGAAGCCGACGGGAAAGAACATAAAATTTACTGTCAGAACTTGTGTTTATTAGCGAAATTGTTTTTAGATCATAAAACGTTGTATTTTGATATAGAACAGTTTCTTTTTTATATACTTTGTGAAGTTGATAAGCATGGAGCTCATCTTGTAGGTTATTTTTCAAAGGAAAAAGATTCCCCTGAAGGTAACAATGTTGCTTGCATATTAACATTACCACCATACCAAAGACAAGGATATGGTAAGCTTTTAATTGCATTCAGTTACGAGCTTTCAAGGCTAGAACAGGTAGTGGGTAGTCCCGAAAAGCCATTATCAGATTTGGGAAAACTTAGTTATAGGTCTTATTGGTCATATGTCTTATTAGAAGTGTTAAGTGCTAGTAGAGGTACCCTGAGTATAAAAGATTTAAGTCAAATGACTGGTATATCACAGACAGACATAATATCCACTTTACAGTCCATGAATATGGTGAAGTATTGGAAAGGACAGCATGTTATTTGTGTAACACCAAAGATTGTTGCTGAGCAATTAGCAAGTTCACATTTTAAAAAGCCCAGATTATCAGTAGACCCTTCGGCCTTGAGATGGACACCACCGAATAGACAAGGTAACTCTGCTAAAGCCAAGAAGTAGTACAGGCTTACAGGCAGGGCTTAGAGATTGTTTCGCTATATGTTCCAACTTTCTCTAGGTACACGCCTGTTTATGTAAACATGTCTAGATTACAATTGTGTAATTTATAATTTGTTATCAAATTCAGTGATCATTTTAGAGTATTACAACTTCAATTTGTTTACAAATAATTTATATAGTTATAAATAATAAGAGTAAATAATGTAATTTTCTATTGCATTTCTCACTATGGTGAAGTTTAGTTTAATTATTATAAAGACAACCCAGTTAACAAATAAGGATAATAACTGATCAACTCATGAAATAATACAAATGTGAATAGTAATGAACAACATCGGAAATAAAATATTTTTTCTTGCTAAATTGTTAGCTACGGATATGAATAACAATTTTAAGGCATTATATGATATCGTTTTTAAATTATTTATCAATTTACAATGGGCATTTGTTGATATCATAATTTTTATAGTTGTAAGTGATGTTAATTTTGTTTTACTTAATTTGACTATAACATTGTTTTGAAAAATGTGTGATTCCTTATGCGTGTATTAAGCTGCGGTAGGATTCTGAGATCTGTCATTATACAGCTAAGCCGTTCAGTTCCTTTTCATACTGGTACAGTGATACTAATTTTAAGTTTAATTTAGTTTCTTTATACAAACAAAAAATCATTAATTGTATGTGAAATGTTAGTGTTTAAGTGTAATTATAAATGTTAGGTTACCTGTAAATCCAGGTATTTGTACACAATTTGTTGAGGTTTTGTGTTATAAGCAAAACAATGCGCCTCGTTGGTTTAAAACCAAATTTATTGCTAAGAATATAAGTTGAACCAAAAAAAAATTGATTGGCTGGTAATATTTTATAATTCGACAAGCCCAAGTTGTTAATGGGTGATATCTTAACTACCTTGCGTGTATATATTTTTTTTATCAGTGTAGTATAAGTTCAATAGGAGTCTACGAAACAGCTGATCGAGATTACGATGTTTCTGTAATCAGTTTGAGTGTCAGTCTGGAAAGTATTTTTTGATGATTAATGTAAATATAATAATTTTTATTTAAAGGTAAAAACACTTTAGTTTCATATGGAGTTCGGTGACAATGAGCTCGTGAATAGAAAAGCTCTCACTTTTTTTTTTATGTGGGGAAATGCCTTCGTATACCTATCCTCGCGGGGTCAGACAGGTTATGTCGGACTTGCACCGACTAAAACCGTCACGATGTTCCACCTTCTTCGCTTTACAGCGGGGCCACGGGAACGCTTTCGTACACCTCCGTGACTCCACTAGCGCCAGCTGTACGGCGCAGCTCCATCTCATGGAGAGAGACCTCCTCCTTTCCACCTTTGTAAGAGCGCGCCAAAACATACAGCGCGAACTCTTATTGTTACCTGGGCAACGGATTCTCCTGAATCCGTCGCCTAGAGGCCAAGAGAGAAGTCTCTCGAGGCTCTCTGCGACAGATCTGTTCTTGGGACGCCAACCGTTACACGGCCGCGGAAGACAGGAAGAGCGGCGGAACAACTCTTTTTCCCTTGTGGCTCCACCGCCGCCGCATTAGCGGTACAGCACTACTTAGTCGCGGAGGGTAGGGAGAGCGGCAAACGGAAATACCGACACTCTTCTCTTTCCGCGATTGCAACACAGCTGCGAAAGGCAATGCGGGTCTGTTCCCCTGGCCCACCGGCACACATCCAAGATGAGCTCAGCTGGGGCCACCACAAGCGGGTCAGATGGTTCCTCTTAGCTTCATCGTGGGTGATCAAGCCACGACTACTGAACCCCACCGCCACGACAAGGCGGGAATCTATTCGGGGGTAGCACGCTCACCTAGACTAATCCTGGTTTGATATGTTGCCGGAACACGGCAATGTTGTGACGGCATACTTACAATATAAGAGACTATTAAAAAAAAACTCATAAATAAAACTCCCTTTAACTTAATCGAACCTGGAACCTCCCCGCAACTGAACATACAGCCACTGCGCCATCGAGGTAGTTAAGTCGTGGACACCTGAAAATATTGAATACAGAGAAAAATTCTATCCATAGACAATTCATACATTGAGTATTTAAAACGATAGCAAAGCTATGTTTTACGACTTTTAGAATAATGTTCCGATTTTAGTTTAGTTTTTGTTTTAGCTTGACGGAAGTCATTGTATTGCAATTTTTTTTTATACATGCAATCGAATAACGTGCTCTAGTGTTCCGGTAATGTGAATATTGTAAAATTAAAAAACATGTTACTGTGTGTGATTTTTTTTCTCATCGGATTCTGTGAATCGTCGGTTCTCACTGTTCATTTGTGATAAAACTTTTAGGCTTAAGAAAAAGTGTTGAAGTACGGAATAATAAAAAAAATTGGAAGAACAATATTTCGTTTCATTTATACAAAAAATATTAGGTTCAGGTTCAAGCATACTTTGGTACCCCTGTAAGGTTAAAACTTGGTTAAGCCGGCTACGGCATTTAACCATTAACCTTAGAGGGAATAAAAAAATGGAAACAAAATTATTTCGCTGTCGTTACATTTAAAATGTGGATTACGAATTCTGTGAGAAACAAAGATTCATGTCTACCAGACAAGTCACACACGCACACGCTCACTCGCACACACACGCACACGCACACGATCACTCACACACGCACACGCTCACACGCACACGCTCACACACGCACACGCTCACACACGCACTCGCTCACACACGCACACGCTCACACACGCACACGCTCACACACGCACACGCTCACACACGCACACGCTCACACACGCACACGCTCACACACGCACACGCTCACACACGCACACGCTCACACACGCACACGCTCACACACGCACACGCTCACACACGCACACGCTCACACACGCACACGCTCACACACGCACACGCTCACACACGCACACGCTCACACACGCACACGCTCACACACGCACACGCTCACACACGCACACGCTCACACACGCACACGCTCACATATGCACACTTGAGGAGCAGCCCTTTCGGGCCTCAGTATATCTTTCCACTCCTTTGCCACACTTATGAAAAACGAGGAGCTAAACCGCTTTGACTTTAAACGAGCCTTCATATTTAGTTTCAAATACTTAATATAGCAGATGATGCCTAATTGAAAATTTAACTATTAATTGACATTGTTAAAAAAAATATAACAGACTATAAAATTTTACAGTCACCGCTGGTGGAAAAATCATAGATTTCATCATTGTTAATATTTACTATTTAAAAGAAAACTTAAATTTTACATTTATCTATATTTAATCATGTAGGTTCACTTAGGAAGTAAATAGTCACCCCCCGAACAGGTTCCTGCTTTGTCGCAGCGGTGGGACTCAGTAGCCGTGGCAGGGTACCCACGGTGAATTGAAGGGAAACCTAGCCCACCGGCCCAATGCGGCCGCTCCAGGTTAGAATTCCGAAGCTCAGTGAGCTCACCTCCGATGCGCGGCGGCGGGCTGCAGGGGCAGGCTTATACTTTGCAACCGAGATGGAGTCGCGGAGTGAGAGGAGTATCGGTATTGCGATTCGCTCCTCTCCCCATCCTCCGCGGCCGTATAGCGGTTGGAGGCGGAGCCCAAGGCCGTATCCGCTACAAAGAGTCGGGAGAATTTTCTCTCTTGGCCCTCATGGCCTCTGGATGACGGATTCGTGGAAATCCGTTGCCCGCGTGACTGTAAGAAGTCGAGAAGGGTGCGCGCTGTGTGTTCCTTCGTGCACAGAGGTGGAAAGGGGGCGTTCTTCCCTCCCTCCCGAAGTTGGGCTGCATTGTGCAACCGGCGCTAACAGGGTTTTGGATGTGTGCCAAAGCGTTTCCGTGACCCTGACATAAAGCGAGGAGGTGGAACATCGTAGGGGCTTCAGATCATTTCCCACATAACCTTTGATTTACCGAGGGCAGGTATGTGCATTTCCCTCAAGTAAAACAAAAAAAAATAACAATGAAGTAAACCGCCAGACAAATTTTCGCATTTAGCACAAATTTAGCTATGTAGTATTAATAATTAATAATAGGGCTATATATATATATAACCCGTAATTACAATAGGCCCACTTTGTTCTTAGTCCGTTCCTGATAATTACTATTAACGCTGGAGCATGAGGCGGGCCACACGAGCACGCCACACTTCTGTGAAGTTCCTTTTATTGATATTTCATAGTTCTCTCTGGATATAGCGACTATAGTCCGAATTTACTCGTGGTCAGTCTTTGTTGCTGTGGACTGTTTAGGTTAGGAGCGCAGCTTATATTTCTGGCGCCAAGCCAGTA
Source organism: Ornithoptera priamus (assembly GCA_029034505.1). NCBI lineage: Eukaryota > Metazoa > Arthropoda > Insecta > Lepidoptera > Papilionidae > Ornithoptera > Ornithoptera priamus. The sequence goes on from JARDWD010000834.1 coordinate 3,121,644, forward strand.
TTGTGCGAACTTTACTATGTTTCGGATTTAATGGCATTGTGGCTGGAGATATTACTGGGGTAATGAAACTCAACGTCTTACGTCTGAAGAGGACGAGCATAATGTGGTGTAGTATACACCATACTAACAAGCGCCATGTTGTTATGGGAGTATTACTTAGCATTAGAACGTGTCGTCGCTTCGTAAAATAAAAAAAACTTGCAATTAATAGAAAAAAATTAAAACATCCTTTTAAATAATATACTTATAAGATACTTCAGTTTCAGTAGAATATTTTAAACATTTCATGAGAAATTAATCTATATATATATACAATGCAAATGGGTCTTGTTTGCTCGACAATCACGTAAAAACTAGTGAACGTATCGACGTGGAAACGTGACCATTCGACGCGGAACGATTTGTAGATGGTCATAGAGTACTTATGTTTTGAATTTCATAGACACTTCATCGTTTTATTTCCACTTGCTATAGTTATTTGCGTGCATTATATAGTACCGTCGGCAAGGAAAGCTTACGAGGAACAGGCGGTAATAAATAAAAAGAAACGTTTTTTTTTTAATACACATTTATTTCTCAGAACATTCTATTTGAAGAAAAAAATAGATATACCATGTTGAGATTTGCAGTGATTAAGTACAGCCTCAATACATCATACAAATGAGTTTTCATAAGAACATTTCGTATCATACAGTAAAATAATAAAAGTAAGTACATTAGTTATTTTTTTTTTTACTTTATATTATATAACCGAATACACACCGCAAGTGAGAACATTAGGTAATTCACCAAACACCGAACAATTTAGCATTAATATTCAACACTTATTACGATACATTTTTTTTTTAATAAATTTTTTAATCTGTAGTTTTTTTATTTGTGTCATCAGAGCAGAGCACTAACCAATGAACGCGATATATTATCTACATCTAACCTATGTCGCTAAGATACACAGTGTACACAATCTGTTTCAGCACTGAGACAATCACTAGTCGTATATTTTCAGGACATTGAATACGATGAAGTAAACTATAAAATAACTAATTTCCGGTGGTAGGTCTCTGTCGGCGGAGATCGCCTGGGTTAGTACCACCGCAGCTCCTATGTCCTGGTGGTAGGTTTCTGTTGCCGGAGACAGGTGTAAGTAGATACCACCACAGCGTATATTTCTACCGTCAAGCAGTAGTGTACTAATATTACTGTGTTCCGGTTTAATGGACGTTGTAGTTAGTTTAATTACTGGGGTAATAAGAAGTAACATCTTATGTCTCAAAGTGACGAGCACAACGTGGTGCAGTGTGTAGTATTCTAACTTGCGTCATTTTCTTACAGGCAGACATTAATCATCAAGTGAACGCTGTTAGTCTAAGCGCTTCGTATCTTAAATTTTTTTTTCTTAACTGAGCGATATGAATTTTGCTTACCTGATGCCACGTCTATATCAATGTGGCGTCCATCATTGGACTCATCGTCTTGAAACAAAACGTTACGTTTCAGTAGCCCAGTAATTTAACTAGCTACAGCGCCCTTCAAACCGGTTCGGCGGTAGTAGTACGGCCTCCAAGAACAGAGGTCTACCAATTGGCGCGCCATAGAATAACTATAGACAACATTACAATTTTATATTTTTCATTTGTTGCCAGATTAAAAATATTAAACATGACAAGAGAAGCTTTTGATCTCGCGCCTGGTGAAGTCTCAACATTTACAGAACATATCTATTAGGTTAATGGTGATCCCAGCACGCCCACTCTAGATTTTGGGGCGCCATAAATATATTTTGATTTTCACTTCCCGTCGGCCGAATATATAACTTAAGTGAAACATAGACATGTTTAGCGACTACTTTAATGCCCCACAACACGACTGATATGACCGACTAATGCAGCACGCGTGTACTGCTCCAGTTAAAACACTAACCACCGGTTAACTAACTCAAGTACAATGCATTTACTGATAACTTTCGTAACAAGGCATTATGTAAAAAAAAATATATTGTTGTCTATGAAAGCGATATACACAACGATTGGAATATATATAGATTAAAAACAGTACACACGCGGACATATAAATATTTTTTTTATTGCTAACAATCTTTACAAACAACAGTGCAAGCTATGGAAGTGAAAACTCTTATTCGCTTACAAAAATATCAACCTGTTATTATTTAAAGGATGCGGATTAACATTTGCTACGTCGACAGACATTTTTTTTTATTCGTTATATCTACACGTCGTCCGTTAAAAAATTATAATCTACCGATAAATATTTATTCTCTCCGCTGGCAACACCAATTAACGTAAACCTTATACGCAGCCGGTGACAGTCGGAAGCGTCTACAGTTATTACACCGGTAACTACTTACTAGTCATTAGACAATAATTATTACTGGAGTAACAAGCGTTTGTACTAACTTTAGACCTTAGCACATGACAATTTAATTAACACAAGACACATATAAGTAATAAATAAATCAACGAAATAACTATTGAAGTTATGGCTCTAATTAATAAGTTAATTATTAATATGATCCGTTTAGCAACAATCTTAAAATATACATCTTTTTTTTTTTTCCTTCAAAAATACTATGACCTTCGGTTAAAGCGCTTAAGTTATAAATATGTATATACCTTAGAGCGTTTCTGTAATACTGAATGCTTCAGATTACAGATAACGCCGAGATGTTATCTCTAATACAATTGGGTTAGAGTAACTTAAAAACGATTATTGCACATGTTTAAGTAAACCTACAACAGCGCCCTACACCCAGCAGTGGGAATGTCAGAGAGGGCTGTTTGTTATAAGTGAATCATATGGTCAATTAAAACATCGATATGCGATTTTATATTTAACCTAATGTTTTTAAGTTATGACTCAACATAGTAATGATTTAAATCAGTGTTGCCCAACTTGGGGCGTGCACCTCACAGGGGGCAATTTGAACATTGATAGAGACAACTTAACCTTTTCTCTATAATTTAATTAATTCATTATAATTTTTTTTTGAAATAGTTACAAATTTTAAGTATTTTCTTATAAAACTTTTGATTAATGTTAATTAAAAAAAAAAAAATTACGTTTTGAAATTTATAAGGGGACATGGATTTTTGAAAATTGCTAAACTGGGGCATGGCTTAGAAAAGTTTGGGAAACAATGATTTAAATCATCGAGTTGGATTATTTATGAATTACACATGTTAAATAGTTATGACTCTCCTTGTAAGAAAAGACTTAGTCCCAGCAGTGGGAACATTAAGACTGTTTATAATAACAGCAGGATTTTAAGCAATAACTTGGATTGGTAACATTTAACGAAATAAAATTACGTTTTGTGTTGTAAATTTAAACTTGCTGTTTTTTTTTTTTAACAGCAAAAGTCAAAAGTCCATACAGCCAATAACCTAATTTTATTTTGTTAAATCGTTTCATCCAAGACGGTCCTATATAAATCAGTGATATTTTAAATATTTTGTTTTTAATTATTGGGCAATGGCACAATTGATAATGACTACGAATAAATAAACAACGAAACAAACAAAATATCACAATTCATAGCTCACTATTAAAAATAAAAAATATTTTTTGTAACTTTTGAATAATTGAACTATTTACATATAAAGGTTATATTACATATGTGATATAATGAGACAATATTGTCATAGATATCTGTTTATACCTAGAAGCAGGTACAATCATGCGGTTACACAGCTATATATATATCCTATATATTATAAATAAAAAATACTTAAATTTTGTTAAAGGAGAGGACTTTAACATAATTTCTTTGTCACTATTATAAAATAATTAAATTCACCCCTACATTTACCCCGGGAAAAGTAGTTTAGTAAATAAACTTAAATAATATATACTGCAATGACTTCTTATAAGAATAGTAAATGTTTTAATGTTAAGTCATAATTATAACTTTGTTTAACTTTCACCTCTTTGGATAGTAAACTCTTTAACTGCTTCAAGTAACTTAAATTTTTCGTAACTACCTTCAGCTTAGAGCCACGCAAGAGACTCGTTGATGTTTAATTTTTTTTAATTATGACTTAACATTGTATAAGTAAAACGAATGTTAAAAATATCCCCGCTTAGTATGTCGGTGCTGTGTAGTCGATGTTACCTGAAAAAAAAATTATATTTATATATTTAATATAGTATATTCGCATGTATGTACATATGTTTTTTTTTTAATTATCCAATATAATTGTTTCGCATTTATTCATACAGCGTATACGTTGTGTGATGGAAAAGCTTGCTCGTCTACAAACTTCTGGTCTCATCATACCAATAGGCTATGAGGTCGTTGTATTGCAGCTAGCCACGAGATTTCGAAGACTACTACCCTTCAAAATACGGTCCCGGATTCGAACCAGGGACTCGTGTTATAAGGCTAATGATCCTCCATTGGGCCACGGAGGTAATGACAAGTTTTAAAGTCAAATTAACTGTTAATAGTGTGCTTTGTATAAATGAATGAATGAATTATTGGATAAATGATGTGAAAGAAAACATTAATGCGTGAATGAACGGAAATAAAACTCGAACCAATGTATTAATGAGCGGATGAATGAGTGAATGGATGACCTAATGATCAGATGAATGGATGAACGGATGGAATGAAAACGATGATTGAAGGAGGGAAAAAAAATATCAATGCGTGGATGAAAGGGGTACTAGTTGAACGAATTAATAAATGAGCACATGAAACAGTGAATGGATGACCGAATGTTTAAATGAATAGATGAATGATTCAACGAGGGAAAGAAAACTTCAATGCGTGGATGAATAACACCATTTATGAATGAATGATTGTTTGGAATAACGAATGAACGGGTGGACGGAAAACTTTGTGTTAATGAATGAATGTATAAATGGTTACCGGTGTGCGTCTGCGAGAAGGGCGGGTCGCTGTAGGCGTGCTGCGGGTCAGGTGCGCCGGGGTACGCGGGGAAGCTGCCCGGGCTGCCCACGGAGCCCTCCACTTCGTATGCGGGCGCGAAGGCCGCGTCAGCGCCCATGCGGAACCGTTGGAACGCGAACAGCGAACACGCAGTCTGCGGACGTACACACGAAGACTTCTTAAGGACGCAGTATTATTCTCACTAGGATAACTTTTTTTTACTAGTGGTAAGTCTATAATGCTGCTGAACATTTAAATCAGGTATACCTAACCTGCGATTTACGGAGCTCTTGTATTTCAGCCTTGAAATCCTGGCCTACTATGAATAGGACTAAGGTATTCTCTGTCAGTCGTAGAAAGCGAGTTAAGAAGTCTACAGGTTTCATGATCCTTGAGAGTAGGGACTTTGCTCATCAAGCAAACCCGGGTGAAGCAGCAAATGCAATTTGGTATAGTTGAGCGATAGTACGTAGGAGGGATTAGCCCATCCTTTAAGACGTGCTGATAAAGAGTTGAGGGGTACTGGTTCGTTCTGTTACAGATGCCGACGCCGCCGCGAATACACTAATGCAGACCACGGAATGGGCTTTAGTGAATAAAAATCTCATATAGACTTCACCATAAAAGCAGGATATCTATGGAAGATTTTGCCCCCGAATAAAAAAAAAGGTTCTTTACGGTTGGCCTATATGATATTCTTTATTTTCCATTTGGATTTTGATGCCCATTAAAAATGTTGAATTATTATATAACGCGATAAATCTCCGTCCATTATAACAATTGCGAGGACCTAAGAAATCATTGTCTAACACCTTAGTATGTTCCCCATGAAAAAAGGCTGAGTTCCTCTAGATCATAAATTCCCAAACTTTTACCAATTTAGAAAAAAGTCCAACGCCTCCTTTTCCATAATTGATTATATCAATTGTCTATTACCTGTCTATTATCTATTAACAATCATAAAAGTTGATTCTCTCTCTCTCTCTCTCTCCTTATAATCATGCTACTCGCTTTATATCCGCCGCCAAACACTACTGTACATTACTGTTCCAGTTTGAAGAGCACTGTAGTTAGTAAAGTTACTGAGATACGAGAGAACATTTATATCTAAAGGTGGCTTGCATATAATTTGATGCAGGGTTATTTTGTTTTCGTTTTGCTGGTGGAAGGTCTCTGTTGCTGGGGACTGTTTAATATAGCACCACCGCAGCTCCTCTGTCGTCTAACAGCAGCGTGTAAGCATTACTATGATCCGGTTTGAACGGAGCTGTAGCTATTGAAATTACCGAAGCGATAAGAGAATGTCTGTCCCAAGACGGAAGTATAATTTACCATAAAGTGACAGCTATCGTACAGTTCAGGTTATGCCATTAATTTCAAAAGAAGGTTTAATAGAAAGAAATACTTGATTACTACAAGTTTTTCATAGTTGTATCAATTAGAATAAAGTTATACAAGCCTTATCAGCACTGTAGCGAGCAGTTTCGCCAACAGATGTTCATTCCTCCCTTGATATAAAGGTAATATTTCTTCAATCTTAAAATATTTAAATATTTATACTATTGTACTTACCCAAGCGAAAATGGAGAAGAAACAGAAGGCAATAGCGCCTTGCATGTTGTTAGCAGTGCCCACCGGTGGGTTGTCGGTCTTGCCCCACGCGTTCGACAGATAGCAGAATCCTATGAAATACAAGAAGGCCCAGAAACCTGGAAAACAAATAATTAATTATTTATAAGTTTTGGTCAAGTTTATTACGGTAAGAGTAACCAATTGTTTAATTAATAAAAAATTTATGGGTTAAGTTTTGTTGTTTTAATAACACCTTGTTATAAGCTTATGGCGCTAATAAACCATTCATTATTAAACAGAGCATAGATTGCTTCCTTTATAATAAAACTCAAAGATTATTCTGTATATTTAAATAAAGGTGATTTTTATCTACAAGTTATTACGTAAAAATAACAAGAGGACATTACGTAAGTCATTTTCAGTTAACCAGGAACACTATTAGCGAGTTTCCTAAAATATTTTTTTTCAGCTGCACATTATTATCTGGCAACATTATTTAGCACCGAGTATACTATAAAAATATCAATCAATAAATGATTTAACTAGCCGCTTGTTCTAGCGACTGTCATTGAAATGTAAATATATTTATAATGTTATACTTAACTAGTTTTTAAGGTTGTTGTTCTGAATATATTACTGTTATTTTTTAACACCATTTTCGATATTTTTTTTAAATACCTGTTATGTAAACATAAAATTCAATCGAAATAAATTCTCACTATTCAATTTTGAATACTAAAAGTTAGACAATAAATATATATAAAATACTACATTTTATTTTTTTAATGAAATACTATATATTTATAAATTACTATTGAATAAGACCCTTAAAATAAAGCTAAAATGGCCAAGTAAATACAGAAACAAAGTTAATGGTAAGACAATACAGTTTAACACCTATTGGCAATTGTCATGATCTCGTAAACATTTTATTGCATGCAATACAAAGCTATACAGGACAGGTCTCAGGTTCAAAATAATTATTGGAAGGTTAATGGGTCTCCATGCTCAACCAAGGGTACGTAGTTTTGTGTACAGATGATTTAGATTTAATATCTATTAATAGAGGTCTGCAGTACGAGTAATACAACAAAGTACTTATTATATAACTGATGCAAAAATATCTTTTATGTATTCACTTATAGACTTTGTTGAAGATAACCTTCTGTTCAATATTTAATATTATGTAGTTCATAATGTATTCAACATTTGTCAAGATTTGAATAACAACAACTATTTTTCACATTCATTTAACATAATACTAATGTAAAGCACTTTACCATTTCTACAAACTAATTTGTCAGAAAAAAATATCAAGTAATATATTTTAGTCATTTATCAACATATAAATGTAGGAGATATCCAGTGATTCATTGACTTAACAAGAAATCTTCGAAATTAATAGAAGTGAACATTTAAAATTTGGCAGAGATATTGCTTCTGCTAATTAAGAGATCAGCTGAGAATGGATTTTACGAAATCCCTTCCCCAAAGAGAGTTGCAGGGGTGTTATAGCCAGCAAAGCGATCAAGGAACAGCTATTATATTCATGCAACAGAATCTTTTCTACATTTTAAGTTTTATTGATTCTTAGTTTAATCAATAATAAAAAAATGTTGTGAAGCAAAAATTCAAATAGAAAGAACTATACCAAAAAAACTTCAAAATAACTTCGCTAGAGTAATATTTTATATATTGATTAAGGAAAAAATGACTGTGGATTTTGTGTAGGTTATGGTATGGTTCCCATACAGGGGAGCAACCATTCCCGTACAAAAACTCACAGAACCAAAGTCAACCTCACCTGCTCGTGATGCACCCTGCTAATGAACATAAGAGGCACTGGGTCCAACCAGCCCCCATTGAGCCAGAGAAATGGGAAATAGCCAAAATTCCCCTTTACATATCAATGAGGGAATCTTTGGAAGAGGCTAAGTTCAGCAGTAGACATCTATGGACTGATGATAATGAAACAGATGACTGCATAATTTTACAAACAAGCATCTTATCCACATTATCATATAGAATCATATCTAATAGGAAACAAGTTCAGAGTTCATTCCAACAAATGAACTGCAAGCTTATATAACTCTAGTTCCATTAAATAGATCAATGAGTAACTTTTACGACACGCACCTGAGAAGACCCAATCAGCAAGCACATAATGTTTCCTAGTTTTCACCGATGACATCTGCTCGAACAGGTATTCCCCTATGATGAAGGCGATAGATGCCACAAAAGCTATCACCGATATCCCAACACCATAATTGCATGCATTAGTATCATTATTGTAGACACAGTATTCTTTGCCATCTTCTTTGTTAATATACCAGCCCTTAGCAGATATGCAACCCATTACTATAACACTGAAGAGCTGAGGAAATTAATGTTTGTTACAGTTTGTTTTATAAAATACAATATAGATTATGTAACATAGTTATTTGCATTTCAGATATTATTGCTCTGAGGTGTTGAACTCAACAGAGTTACTTAATAACTAATGAAGAAAAATAACCTGAGATTAAAGTAACAATGAAATACATACAAAGTATCTTTTTTTTTTAAATGTATGAAATGTTTATTGTTTAATCAGATCATGTTGTAGAATAAAATTTATGACAATAATCATAGAGACATGTTATATTCAAGAAGGTACATGCACTCAATTTTCAGTTTAAGTCAACTTAAGAAATTCAAATTTTTCTATTTTAATGTAAATTGCATATTAACCTTGTCTGTTTTAAAACGTAAGTCAACAATATACACATTTATTAGGTATTTAAATTTACCAGATACACTTAAATAGCTTAAATATATATGGTTATCATTATTAACACAGCTCATTATTAATATTGGTGCACTATTTTCTACTCTTTAAAGTAGGTTAAAATTTAGGACATTGTATTTGATAGAACAGAGTAATACGATTTTTTTTATTGTGATAATATAATCTCAAGCCATTCAATGAACATAAATTAAAACAATAATAAAAAATATATTTTAAAAGAATATGCAGCAATTAAAATCACATATTTTATATATTTTTTAATACATATTTATCCAATTACAAAAATTGCAAATGGATATTTTGTTTGTACTATGGTATAAACATACCCAAATGAATTTTTTTTATAAGCAAATGATTTTCAATAATGGTGGAATATATCAGGTGTAAAGATACATAAATAATTTAAAGATACGTAAAAAATATTTAAAACCATGGTTTTAATTGAAATGATAACGACAGTTTGGTACAAGTTGCACAACACCAATAGTGTGATTGATATTGATATATCGACTTTATAGTTACTACATTAAAGGAATACATAATTTTTTTGTATTCTTCAGAATATTTAAGTTTTTTTTATGTCTCAATAAAAATAATTTATTTTATACAAGTTAAACCGTAAGTATTGAATATCATATTTAGGTAATAAAATTTTTCATTTACTTACCCAGCATACCGCCCTAACGATCACTGGTGGTCTCTGGATGAAGGCTTGAGGATCAAAAGCACCCCCAGCTTTTCCACCGCCATAAGCACCACCAGATTCCATTTTTACACTTCAATATTGGTTCACCGACTGTACTGCTAAACCTTGTCCATCAATAACTCTGACCTCCGCAAACTCCGAATCTGCCCAATTTATGTTATCGATCGCGCAAGGCAACTTAAACTCAATATCAATGACAACTGCTACAGAGTATAAATATATAAATATTCTTTGTCACAGAATCAAAATCGGTATTTAAAGTTTTTTTAAAGCAAATAAAAAGAAATCTTCAACTTTACAATTTTAGAATTTAAATTACTCTAAATAATATGGAATAGACGTAGCAATATTTTATAGATGAATAAACGTGAGTCACTGAGTACAAGTAACCTGTTAACCTATTTCAGCGTTTTATAATTGAGTTATTTTGAGATACATTTTGAGATTACATTTTGAGATATTTAGAGATCTAGTGGAAAAGAGTAATACGCTCAAAAGTTTTTTTCCTTTGTTTTTTATAAACGAATGACTATTTATTAAAAATCACATCAGCAGTAAGCAAATGAGCTGTACAAGCATTTAAGCTTGACCTCGATATCATCTGATATTAAAAGCTTTGCGGTAAAATACATATTGATAAGATGAGAATACTGGCGTCAGCCTATAATTTCACACCTTTACTGTTGTTATTGAGAACAAGTAACTCTAATTATTTTTTCATAGACTGGGGATTTGTACGTCATAAGGTTTCGGGTTTGCTTGACTTACCCCCTAAACCCCTCCAACGGGTTCTCGCCTTGTCGTGGCGGAGGGGCTTAGTAACCGTGGTCCGGTACACGGTTACTAAGCCAAGTGGAAACCATCCGGCCGGCCCGCGGCGAAGGGCTGGCCGAAGCGGCCGCTCCCGGTTCGAGCACCGGTTGGGATAACTGGAGCTCACTGGAGCGGCCGGGGGCCGCAGGGGCGGCTGTGTGCTGCCCCAGCGGCCGGCTACAGGGGCGGTTTCATACCGCCCCTCGCAGCCGAGGTGGGGTCGCGGAGGGAGTACCCTCTGCGGCCAACCGGTGTCGCACCGGCGATGCGGCGGCGGTGGGGCCGCGGGGGAAGAGGAGTTTCGGTATTGCGATGCGCCGTTCTCCCTATCCTCCGCGGCCGTTAACAGGTAGCGGCGGGCCTAACATCTCTCCGCCGCGGGGAGCCGGGAGAGGTTTTCTCCCGTGGCTCCCATGGCCCGCACACGCATAAGGTCGAGGAGGGGGCGCGCTGCATGTTCCGCCGCGCCCTGGGAGGATTCATCCCTCCCCCCGAGGTGGGGCTGCGCAAGCGGCCAGCGCCGGCAGGGTCGCGGTTGTGTGCGTACCCGCGTTCCCGTGACCCTGCCATCATGGCGATGAGGAGGAATATCGTGGGGGTTTTAGTCGGTGCAAGTCCGACATAACTCGTCCTTGCCCCCGCGAGGACGAGTATGCGTAGGCATTTCCCCCAAGTAAAACAAAAAAAACAAAAAAAAAAAAAAAAAACCCTAAAATAACGTAACCTACAATCAAACGGTGGCACTTTATACCAAAAAGAAATTATTTAAAAATTTGTTTAAAAAAATTTATTATTACTAATTTTATACAAAGTAATGTCACTTATGAAAAACTTGTATAAGTTCTTCTACATCTCGTGAATAATTTACACAAATCCTAAGACAATCACGCTTGTATTTAAAAAAAAACTGTTTGTGGTATCACTAATGAATGATTCTTAATTTTCACACCATACTCATTATCAATTGTTGTTTTTCTCATAAAATTTACTAAGGATCTGGTTGATTCCGAACCATTATCATAGAAGGATTTTTTTTGTAACATAAAAATTTGCACTATTTCTAAATACATGGAAGAGGGATTTGTAAATAAGAATCCATTGAAATATTACAAATATTTTATTCAAATAAGAACTGAATTAAAATAAGAGAATGTTAAGCAAGTTTCTTTATAATATCGTCGCAAGGACTATGGTTATACGTTACGCCGTTAACTTGCTTCCTGCCGCCACTCAAAAACAATTTTGACTAGTTCGTAACCAAAATAATAATATTCTTATAAAGAGCCTTTATTGCGACATTGTAAAATATACAGTTTGCTTTACGATTTCATGTTTAGCACCTTCCTATTCTAGATAAAATAAAGTTAACAAACACATTTTAATGTTACGAGTGACGGCGTATTAATCATTTAAAAAATGTGTAGGTAGTTATACAAAACTTCTAAATACGATTTGTTAGGTATCAAAGGAGACTGTATAGAAACATCAATCTCTATAACAGGTATATACAGTACAAAGCTTAACGTATTTCAAAGTACACTACATTATATACCGTTACAAAAATGTTGGTACATTTTACGTTAGTATCGAAACTACAGTCAGTTGATATTATTGAATTGTTATTGTACTCTGAGTAGAAAATCAGTAACTAAGGATTCAACATTACACTTCATCAGTACTTAATATAATTGCTAATAGAAAACAATATTTTATGGCCACTGGATATCACGTTCGAAGCGGACATGCATATTAATCAAGGTAAAAGTTGAAAAACGATTTCAAATAAATGTCAAAATATATTGATAATACAGTAGCGTAGCAATAAGAGCAGTGAGGCGCAGACTATTAGTAAATTTTACCGATTGTTTTTTTCGTTTTTAGAAAAAATAATTTTAAATACACAACTGTTGAATGTAACATGGTTAAATGTTCCGTTTTCTATATTTATTTGTTAAAACATTATCCTTTGCCTTGTTAAATAATTAAGCTTTAAAATAGCTATTTCAGAGTTCCCAGAAGTCAAAGACTGATAAGAATCTATTGTATAGTAAAAAAGCAATTTATATTAATGTTAATGAGATGGTAATGGGCATGTCCTTAGGCAAATACAAGAATGTTAACATATCTATCAGTTTCTATTTTATACGAGGGGGCTATAATACAGTTATTAAAGTCACTATTTTTAATCTATGTCTAGTACTAAACATTTTGTATAAATTCTAACTATTCCATTCTACATCGTACTCATTGTAACCTAAAATTTTATTGTACATGGAAAACTAGCTACTGGATATATTTTATCTATGACATAAATTTAAGTAAAACATTATTTACAAAAATAGCCATTCTCATCTTTTTTTTCGGATCCGTACTACATATATCGATTCATAACCAAGAACAAAAATCATTGATAATTATAATAATAAATAAGGAACAATTGTTGGATGAAAAATTACAGAACTGGCTGTATGTCATCACGTCTTTTGCATTTTCCAATAAGTAAAAAAGTTAAATAAGTAATTACATTGTTTAGAGAAAATATTAACAAAAATATTATTAGCCATTTTCTGTACTGTCTGTATATATTGAACATATTTATTTCATGAAATAAGCACATAAAATAGTTTATACATATAAATAGTGTTCATTTGTGGCAATATACTTTTAATGGTGTCATGGCGTCGCATATTAATATTGACAGAGACGATTTCAAAATAGTACATTAATATACATTTCCAAGTGATATTTTATTATTTATTTGTATGTAACACTATTACTGAAACGAGGTTGGTCACAAAAAGATCCGATATAACACCACTTTTTTTTTAAATTGTCACTAATTTTTTACTGGTTGTAGGTCAGCAACGCCTATTTCTGCCACCAAACAGTAATGTATTATTACTGTGTCTGTGTATTACTGTTTAGAGGTTATTGTGGCTAGAGAAATAATTGAGGTAATGCGCTTTAATATTTTTTTTCTTACGGTGACGAGCAATGTAGTGCAATGTTTATCATGCGCCACATTTCTATGAACTAGCGCAATACTATCAAGTGAACCAGCTCGTCTCGTTGCTTCAAAAAAAAAATATTTAACGTGATAACTGGGCAATAATAAATAAATTGATAATTCAAGTTTTAATTCTCTTTATATAAGATCTCTTTATATCAGAATCTTTATTGTTTTCTTATAATAAATTTATTAAGTTACACTTAACTGTGAATTTAAAATCAACCTCATTACAAATGTTAACTTCAAAAATAAGTGTTTAAATATCTGATCGTCTCGCTGTAAAATAATTGTCGATTCTACGGTATTAACCCTGCGCAATTACAAGTTTCAGTTAATCATTACAATTTCTGTAAATATATGGTTTTTCCGAAAATTATTTGTTTTAATAACCAGTCGCTTTTGTTGCCGGTTGGTTAAAAGGTATACAGTTAAAAACGCTTGTACATATGTCACTTTTGATAAAAATAAAATCGTAAATATTAAATAAGTTCAACTTTCAGAAATTATTAACCATAATCCAATGACATATTGACGGTTCAATTCTTTGGAATTTATTGTGTCGACGTAAGACCTAAACTATAACCATTCGAGATGGAAATGAAACTAACTCACACTTCTCGATACGATCCGACAGCATTTCGTTTTAGGAATCGGTCAAGCCTTGACGTTTCTCCTCTTCCAACATGGCGTCCAGTTCGTCCGTTAGGTTGGCAAGCATGTTCCCGATGTCGTTCAGGACGTCGACCGGCTCGGTGCTTTTGGCGTCTTCTTTGTGCTCCGGGAGCGAGTGGGCTGCAGTTGGTTTGAGGTCAGCAGCAGACCTCGGCGGGAGGCTTGCGAGGCCGATTCCGGTGCGTCCGTAGTCTACCGTGTGCGGCCGTCCGCCAATTTGACCCCGGTTTTGCTTTATTGTACCGGCGTTCTCGTTCGCAAAAGGAATACTGTCCGACTCGGTGCTCGAACTCGACTGCGAATGAATGATATATTATAATTAAAAACATCAAAAACTATTAGAAGTCTGTGTTGCCAAAATCTTAATACCATAAATCTCAAAGCGACGATCACAATGTGGTGCTGTGTATATCATCCTAACTAGCGCCATGTGGTTACAAGCAGCTACGTCGACGCCCGCCCGTCTCGCCGCTTCGTCGAATAAAAAACCCTCAAGTGAACTACATTTTTTTTAAGATTATAAAAAGGTCATAATAGAAGAATCGGTATTATTCAAACAGCATAAATTTTTTATTATATTACTCTCCATCATATAATGTGGCATTATTCGAACAAAACCATGAGATTAAAATAAGATAAATCGTTTTCATAAAACGTTATTCTCGTCTCAATTTTGCTATACCTCCATTTTTTATATGGAGGTTAAAGAAATACGATACCGGTATTGTAGTACCAGTTAATCTGCCATTAACTCTTATCTCTTATTTAAAAGGTAAATGTACATCTAAAAATATTGTTACATGTAATAAACTATCCAGGGGTCAGCTCCTCGTTGTTTCAACAGATTTTAGAAGGTAAACATTTTATATAATCATGTTAACCTTTGTGTGTATGTATCGTTAATTAATTACCTTAAAGCTCGCGTCCGAACCGGTTCTCATCTTGTCTTCGTCGTATCGTCTGGGCGGCGAGGACGGGGCAGGCGGCGGCGGCAGCAGACCCGTGCTGTCCAGTGACACGCTCAGCGAGTCTGAACTGGGATACGCCGGCAGGCTGAGCGGCAGACTTTTCTCTGGATGGATCTCAACCGTAGTTTGTCCAAAACGTGTGAAAGGTGCGTATTGCGAGCTCTGTCGCTTGGGGGGCTCCGGAGGCGGCTTCCTCGCGACGTGCGGGCTCGCCCCGTACGCGACGCGCTGCAGCCGCGCCGAGTATGCGATCTCGTCGTACGTGTAGTCCGGTGATTTATCTCTGTACGCCGGTGTCGCCTGTATCTTCGCTACGGGGCGCGGGCGCACCAAGCCCCTAGGGCGTGGCAAAGTCCCACCCCCTTCATACGAGCTGTCATTCGTGGGGGTTATATCACCATCGTCGTAGGAACGTCTCCACTGACCGCCGCCATAGTAAAAGCCAGCTTCCGGTGAAAATGTCGTGTGCGACGTCCTTTCCGACGGATCTTCGAGGCTTTCCAAGGATTTACCTCGCGGATGACGGATCTGTTGGTCACATTGACATATTTTAGTTTATATTCATATTAACATACACGCCCTAAAAATACTTCTTAAATACGAACAAATTAAGTTAAAATAGAAATTAACACTGGTATAATTACTTTCCTCATGCGTTAATAATAAAAAAGGCTCTATTAAATTTAGTAAGTTTATTTTCGTTAGCTCTTGTCAGTAAACTCATGCTTTGGGAAGCTTTTAGTAATTTAAAGAGAATAAATATACAGTTGGAACGTCTACCGTGCAGGCAAGTGTCTGTCATTGCGTACCTAGTTCACAATGACTAATAAATAACATTTTTTTTTCAATTCCTGTTACATACACATTCATGAAAATACATTGACAAAAAATACATTCTGAATTACAAAAATTTGAAAAATAAAAAACGGGTGCACATAAAAGCCGGGTGCGCGGGTGCGATCGAGATCAAAACTGACAAGACTTGTGCCAAAGGATGTTTTATTCATACCTGGATAGGAACCAAGTCTGTGCCACAAAGGGGCGTTGATAGGGCGTCAAAGTTTAGATCGGGGGGTTTATGGTAACTCTTCGTGTGTCTCCCCCAAGGCTGGTAATGTAGCTCCATCGGATATAAATCCTTTAGTCGATAATGTCCAATGTGCGGTTTGGTGTTTTTGAAAAAAGAAAACAAAACAAAACATTCACATGCTGCTTCGGACTAGTGGTAATGAGGTGGATGCAGCGATGGATGTGGTGGAATGCTTCGAGTGGCAACTCTGCGAGCCGTCATGTTTGAGTACGACAACACTATTTATAATAAATTACTTTTAATACATTTATGCAATAAAATGAATACGTAAGGTTCGGCATTGTAAGATTAATATATATTTTTTTTATATTGCTTCGTTATTATACCACAGAGTTGCAAATCACTCAGCGGAAGATACGGCGATGGATAAATAGACCTCTAAAAGTCTAAGCGAAATGATCGTTAGAACGCATCGGGAAAATTTTTTTTGAATGATATACAATGACGTCGATGTATTTTCTCGTCAATTGCGTCCTTACGGACTAGATTTTCCCACAACGTGTCCTTTATAATGGTTCAGCAAAGAAAACTCTTCAGCAAGTGGTGCTAAGTTTTTTTTTTTAAAACACTGAACTAACAACAAAAGCCTTACTCGGGGCCGGGATTACGTCTACATAGTGTATTCAAATAACGGGAAAGGTTTTTAAGCTAATAAGAATATTTAGTTATTAAAGTTAGACGCTGTTAGTGTAATAGAAAAAGAAGTTAATTTATAATAGTTTATAGGAGTAAAATAAAAACTGTTAAATAATAAAAAGTTACTAGAATTAATAAAATATATCAAGAGGCTTTGGAGGTAGTCAAATTCAAGATGACCGATGAATGATGTGAACAAAAAAATTAACGAAAGTAGCTTTGTTTTGGAGTGATGCTTCATTATATATTTTGTTACATAAACAAAGTAACATCTAATTTGAATCTATTATATCTACATAGGAAAACGGACATTTTTGGATAAAAAAAAAAAACTGATTTGAGATTACATATGGTCCGCTTTCATATGTGATAGCTATACACTAAATCTAAAACATCACTACAAACCAAGGTAAATCTACAAACGAGATACCGTACAGACCTGTCCGGGTTGTAATCTTGTGAAATCGAGCGAACCCTGGCTGCTGATGCTTCGCTTTCCAGCTCTGATGTCTTTCACTCTCTTGATTGCCAGTAGAATTTTCTTTTGATGACCCAAGCCGAACTATACCCATATCTTCTAAATCCTGGAAATAATTTATAAGTATTATACAATTTTTTCCTTGAATACCTTCTACGACCGAGTTTATTATTATTTTCGATAAAAGATTCATATATCATTTATATAATTTATTATGGCCATATTTTTACATTACAATACAAGTAGTGAGCAAGCTTCGAAAAAATCCTATCACCTACCAAAACCTACATACCGGAAACGAAGCAGCAACCTTCATTTAAAAAGGTAAGAATTGAACAACTATGTGTTGGAGGCAGTTAAATAGATAAGGATTTCAACTCCTATGATGACATCATTATATAATATTCCTGGGATATTTATCTCTATGATAGAAGGTAGAGATAGCGATTTTGTAGATCCAATCATATTGCTGAAAAGGAAACTAATAACATTCCAGCTAACTCTCTTTCTTCCCATGGGATAGAATCTTGTTCCTCCATGTCAAAGTTCTTATATGATAAAAGATTATTAACCTCCCAAGCTAATTGTGTGACGTCATGCACGGTGCGGTACCCCTGCGCCACGAGCGCCGGTCCGTATTCCTCCAGTCGCAGCAATCGCAGCCATTCTTCCAACGAACCCTGAAAGTAGTATATATTTTTTAAAAGATGGGCAAGAGTATGAGGTTAGTTCATCCAGCAATCCATAGGCATTATATTTATACTGAGTAAGAGTGGTACAGCTTTTTTTAGTTGTCGCTCTCTATTATCTGATGTAATTTTTATTTAAACAAGGATTATACACTATTCAATAGTAATTTCGTCATCTCGTCTTTTCTTTGAAAAGACCAATAATTTTTTTTAAATATACCAGTTAAACTGGACGTACACACCTTAAGTAATACAATAGTACATAATAATAAAAAGGGGTTAGGAGGTGAATGCAGCATTATATTGTGCACATGTTGAGACATGAGATGTTAAGTTTCATTCCCCATTAACTTTACTAGCTACAACACCCTTCAAACAGGAACAGAGTAATGTCTGCATACTACTACCTAGATGGTTAGCAACAGAGATTTAACAAGATCTCTATTGGTGTAAACATAATATAATAATTTTGAATTCTTGGGTACTTTTATTTCTTAAAGATTATTATATATATTATGGTTTTTCTTATTAAGTAATATTGCAGTATAATGTTTAGAAACTTACTGGTATGTAATCTGGCAAGTTATCAGGCACGTTAAGGTTCGCGAGCTCAGCCTTTAACCTCTTGCGGTGATTTGGTTTCTTTATGCCAACCGCGGTCAGATCCTCGGGCGTCATCCGTGTCACCGTTGGCAGGTCGTAGCCTGCTTCTATGAACAGCCGTGCATACTCCTCCATCTGAATATCAGCCAGCCACGCATGGATAATGTCCGTGTCCTGAGAGCATAAATCGAGCTTTAGTCTTTAAACGTTACCGTATCTACTTTTATAGATTTTTAATATAAGACAGTATTCAGAAATTGGAGCTGCGGTTATACCTAGACGTTCTCCTAGACTAGACATTCTCCTAGAACAGAGACTTACCAGCAAAGAAAAATTTGTGTATTATAATTGAACCTTTTCTATCGCGGGAGAATTCTTCTTAATAGATACCTTGCTTCTGGGGGGAAGACAAGGTTATGTGGGGCTTCTACCCACTAAAGCCTCCTCGGTGGTCTCCCTTCAGTGCATTAGGAGGAGCTCCGGGATCTCCAACAAAACGCACCGGTACCCCTCTGCACTCTGACTAAAACATCCCACGGAAGGGCAAAGCCCTCCTTTAGCACCCACGCTTTGCTACGGTAAATACAAGACCATCATGCATTTGCCGTCCGCCTAGGGCTCACTTATTGAGCTCTGAAGGTCCCCCACTCTCAAAACTCATGAACCCGGGGACCCTTTTAGTCGCCTTGTACGATAAGCAGGGAATACCTTAGAGCTATTCTTAATAGCCCGAGACTACAGGGCTGATTATAATTGAACCTACTTCAATAAGGATTATATAAATAAAAATGTTTTAAACTGTAATTTATAATAACAAAATCCAAATTATGTTAAGACTAGGTACATTATACTGTAGACTTCATAAAACAGACTCCAGGACGGGATACTCCAGCATAGCATTAGAGGCCACGGTTGTGTTCCGAACGGACATTTCGAGACCTATCCAAACACCGAAGGTGACTACCGAGAGGTTTTAGTGGGTAAAAATCTTTACATAACTTCACACTCACTTGACTTCCTCCCGAAGACAGAGTATCTTTTCGAAGATTTCCCCCGAAAAAAAAAAAAGAAACATACTTTTTTCAACAATAAAAAACCACATAAAGCATATCATCTCTGTTAAATGTTATGAGTGGTCATACTAAACTTGATAGTTAATATTATTAATAAACAGGTTCCAGGGGGTTCATTGGTGGGGTAAAATTAGGGTAAAATAATTTAAGTAAGGGATGCAACATTATTTTTATTAAAAATAGTACTTACAGGCAAGCCTTGTGAGATCATAGCGCGAACCCGGTCCGTATCGCCGCAATGGCATGCCGCGTGGTGGTGGTGGGGCAGGCGACCCGAAGCCCTGCCGCTGTCCAGCGACGCGGACGAATGGCGGGAGCCGGACCCGGCCGACCCCGACGATGATCCAGGACTGTCCCGCCCTGGACTCTAAAAAATTTAAAGATGCGTGATGAGAGACTCTACCTAGCCTTAGGAGAAATATAATAATTGTAAATTGTAGCAGCACTGATAAATTACCTGTGTCATATCTATCCCCTGGTCATCGCTGAGCGCCAACTGGTGATGATAGTAAACGGCAGCTTTATGTGTCAGCGGCTGAGAGGGTGGTGGGAATGTAAATGTGCCGCCACCGGCTGGACTTTTGCCCAGGCTACCGCTGGCACCGGACACACCGGACACAGTACTGCCGTAGTCTGAGTGGTCATCTGTAACCGTGATGTTAAATACTTAATGGATTTTACTTTCATTAAATATGTAATAAATTTTATATAAAGTGTGATTTTTTTTATCATCCAAAATGATTTTTTAAAAGTATGTTTTACTTGTGTTGTGTATCTTTTTTTACTTTTACTGTATTTCTCATCATCCTCATTACCATTATAGTTATCTCAACTGGTGGTCTGTTCGACATAGGTCTCTTGTAGTGTGTTCCACCAAATACAGTCTTGCGCTGAGTGTGAGAGTCCAGTGTCTGAATTTCTCATTCGATGGTATTTCATGATTCAATGAAACTTCATGTGAAAGCGAAGAAATTCTGTTAATAAGAACTAAACAGTTTAAACTATTTTAAATCAAATTTAATTGTTTTAAAAAAAAAAAAAAGGGGTGTTGTGAGAAGTTGGGTGGTATAGATGATACACACCTCGCGTGTGTGACGGCGTGTCGGGCGGCTGGGGGTAGTTCTGCTCCTCGCAGGAGGCGTACCCCTGCGAGCCGAAGCTGGAGCCGGAGTGGCGGTGCTGCGGCGTGGCGAACGCGTCGCCGGGCACCGCTGGCGGCGGCACGCGCTTGGCGGTCGCCGCTTTGCCCGCACCGCTGCCGCCACGCGACATCCCGCCCACTGCAATACAAATTATATCTCAATTAACATAAAATATATTCATGATCATCGTCAGCCGATACACATCCACTGTTAGACATAGACCTCCAATCAAGATCTTCACATCACAATCAGCATGGTACTCCGATACTGCCGGGCAATGAGGTCGTCGTTTGCAGGGGTCCATAATTGGGGATCTGGGCTATTTGCACCATTCAGGCCCAATGCCGGTTGGTGGGAGCCAGAGCCTCGATTCTTGAAGCTGTCACCCTCATTTTAGCAGGGGGTACCGCGGGCAGCTGAGGTTGGCTTGGGCCCTATGACTTGTCGTGCAGAGCCTCTTATTCTCTTACATTAACAACAAATAAAATAAAGACAAGTGACTATAAAATTCTATAACTATTTTTCTTAATTTGGAAGATTTTTCTAAGATGATTACCAGCCATTTTGAATATATGTACGTATATGTATGTAGTTGCATTTAACATTGTGAGAAGTATGTGGGTGGATATATCCATTACGTCAGTTCAATAATTGTACAGTGGTGTTGTGCGTCTCATTTAAAAATCCAATACATTACACACTGCAAAGCAGTGGTATTCAACCTTTTTTTTCCACGAGGGCTACTAACCCATGGTGGTGATACTGTCAAGGGCCGCAAATATATTTTAATCTTAATTAACCGTTTCTTCGATTTTCGTAATGGTTTCAGATTTTTTGCAACAATTGTGGACAATTTTATAACGTATATGATATTTTAACACTTCTAAAGAAGACGAAATTTTAATATTGTTTATATTAAAGTAGTAATAAATGGTCTTGGGCACAACAGCCTGGTGGGCCATATACTACCTGCGAGCTACAGGTTGAGTATAGGTGTGTAGAAGATGTTTTCTTATCAAAACACTATCAGTGGTTGTACTTGGTCAAAGCGCAAGAGGCCAAAAATGTAGACTTTCTTAAAAACAATCTCACACGATAAATATCTATAACGATCGGTTAGAGGATGTTGGGATTTAAATGCGAAATTCATTTCTACGTTATATAAAAGTTAGAGCGGGACCTTGTGTATAAATAAAAGAATCTACATGTATATAGGGATGGTTAGATATGCAAATGACACAGTACATAAAACACTAAATAGAGTTTTAATTAAATTTCATCTGCATTCCGATGCGGCAATCATGACGTTAGTGCCGTCTACCGTAGACAATTCCGTGCCATTATAAATTTGCATGGTTAGATAATAAAGATGAAATATGCATCCGTGTTCATGGCAAGTTCGCATCCAAGGTCGTTACGTGCGAACACTCGCACGCTCGTACAAATCAGTTAATTGTATCCGTATTTGAGGATCATGCATTACGGAAACTGTCATTCAACTAGTTATTACTCTATTAATACTTTAAATTAAACTGCGTGAATCGTTTAAAAATTAATCTCTGCAATCTTTACATAGATTACTTTAAAGTATCATAAAAAATAAAGTATTTTTTTTTAATTTTCATAGAGATTTCTTATTATCCTTTCTTTGTAACTCGTCGTTAGATGACGTTACAGCACAGGAACTTCTATAACTCTTTGAAGATTGAAGTAACTAGAAATCCGAATCTAGGAAATCTTTGATGTAACCTATTTATTGAAACAAAATATACACCAATTGAAGGTTAAAACATGAAATTCTTCGATCAAGTTTATTGGCGTTAATTGGTACAATTCTTGAACAATATCTGATGTTTGTTTAAAGCAATCCGTGCCTGAAACAAAGAGATCGATGACCATGTTTTTCAACTTTAATTTATTAAATGATATAATGTATACGAATTATGTAACTTGAGTACACTTCATAGTACATAATCTATAAAGTAAATGTTTAATAACTTTTTTAATGGGTGTTTTGATCCATTGGAACATTATTAATGTATCAAAATGGCTTCTACCGTTGTTATCTACTTAGTCCAGATGAAACGTCAACCGCATTAGCGAAATGAGTCTTCCCTCTCAACGGACATCGCTGATAAGTCGGGGGTTGGTGGAAGTTTTTGTAATAACAGAAGAACGTCATCAATCATGATCAAGGGATCGCATGTACCAGCAGGATTACCTTCATGGTCAGTTTTAGATATATATTTTTTTACCTCTAAAGATAAAATAACTGCAAACTTCGACGAGGGAGAGTAAAACATCATCTAAAAGGGATCAATGAGCTGATTAAAATAGGTGTTAAGTCGCTTCCAGATCGCATGGATTCTCAAATTTTTATATTTGAAAGAGCTATTCTAGTACAGGTTCAGATAAATTAGTAACGTAACGGAAAGCTACGATAATTATAACATAAATATATTTTAACATTACCTATCAAAAAGGTATGGTGAAATACTGCGATTCTATTGAATAGTTTTAAATCTTGTATTAAACTTTAATGTAATAGAAAAGATAATTAAAACAAATATTCTCTAAATGAAGAACACCACACACCATAACACCATGAAAAATTTTATTCAAATGTGGTCATTAATTGTCAAAGTTTTACCGCCGACAATACACTCGTTTCTATAATGGAAGGAGTTGTTCAGACAGAGAGCAATTAGAGTTCAGAACGGGTGTTGTTCAGTTTTTCGACGATTAATTCGTAATTTATGCTTTCTGGAGCTTATGCGTTTACCACATAACTTCGCGGTATACCAGGAATATGTAACGCCTTCACAGTATGTCCCTTGTTCTTCTGATATATAAAAATACAATTTTAGAATTATAACTCAAAACATCCTCTGTGTAAAATTAGTGCAGGTCTTTGATAGCAGAGATGTCCTAAATATAGTGTCGTGTATAAAAAAACACACATATATACACATCCTATTATCAGCCGGATGACGCCCATTCCTGGGCATAGGCTTTTCCCAAGGATCCTCATTAAGAGAGAGTTGAGCCTTAGCCCCACTACGCTGGCCCAGTGCAGGTTGGTAGGTGGACACACAATATACATATATTTAATTATTTCACTCAATATTAGTTGTTATTGATTTAGAAAAGCCATAGTACTTTCAAAGATCTATTCTAGTCTCTATTTTCATTAAATCTATATAAAAAAATTGTTTTATTACAAATCAATACTTATCACTGATAGATACAGCAATGTGTTTAAATGTTTGCGAAAAAAAATGCTTCATGTAAACTTGGCAATATATTAAATGGCGGCAATGTTTTTCATAATCGAGCAAATGTCGTCACCTACTTTCTTTATCGCCAGTCCTTAAAGAGATTCATTACCTGAACGGATTACGCGGCCAACGCACCTCATTTGATGGATGCCTCCGTCAGGGGTTCGACGTACGCTTTACGAGGGCGAGAGCATCAATAAAACTTGCTATTTTCGCGGACATTGTATTACGAATAATGGCGATCATTTATAACATTTGGCTTTTCATAATATTGTAATTATTTATTGCAAATCACGTCAATGCTATAAGAAATTCAACGTGAAACAATTTTGACTTTAAACGATTTAATTAATTTGTACAACAAATCTAAGAACAGTTAATAATTAAAATTAGTAAAAATCCTGTTACGGATATATTCCATTAGGACATAGACAAAAATTACAATCTAAATCCACTACAGAATTGATATGTTATTTCAATACCTGCCATGATTTTGTGTGCAGAAAATGTTATAAGTTACTTGATGAAAATCAAATTAATACAGTTCACATTAAAGCCATTTTGTAACAGAAAACTTTGCGATGAAGTAGAACAGGTATCTAGTTTCTATCGCTGCAGATTAATCTCGGTTTAGATCGAGATTGTTTATCGCTAAAATCGTTTGCTATCTGGACACCGGCCGCCAGAATCAAAGACAGGCAAAAGACAACTTCGTCTTTGTGTTGTCAAAAGAACAACTAAGATATAGTTAAAGGGACTATAAATTATGATAATATTTTTAAGTTTGATTAAGACTAGCGGGGCTTTCACTAGGTGGCAGTTCACCCTTTTCCGTTTAATATGTTGTAGAGGACTCATTGTTGTGACCTGACTATTTCAAGATGTTTGCGTAAGAGCACATTGCCCTCGTTGCTTTTAAATTAAGGTGATATGTGTCATTAGCCCAGTTATGTGAGTAATTACAGCACCTTACTATATCATCCCGGCAGAAATATGCGCTGCGATGAAAGCTTCTACACCATTCGAATTTTTTAACATGTTTATAACTAATGTAAATAAGATAATGATTTTCTGTTTTTTGAATTAATCATGATATCTGGTAGGAGCCACTGGACTCCGTGCAAGTTCGTGTTCCAGCAGTTAATGTCTATCAGTTGAAATCATGACGATGATGATCTAGTGGACTCTGTTGTTGGAGACTGTTTAAGTGTAACCGTAGTATGTATTTCTGTCGCCAAACAGTAGCGTTACTGTTCCAAACTGTTGTATAGATAGATATCGTAACCTGTTACATTTTTTATTTTAACAATAACATGTAGTATTTAGATTATGTGGGTAGTAAGTGTTTCTTATTGTACATTCAATTACCAACAAATGTATAACTCTTGAAGTGATTTATTTTCGCTGTGAAAGCGAAGCAGCATCGGGTATCAAAATGATTGATTAGTTCAATCGCACGACAGATACTCATATACAGATTTGCGTGACACGCTAGACAACTCTTTAGAGAGTAATGGAGGCGGCATTACGAACGCATATAAATGCTCTATCACGCAACGTCTGACAGACGGAGTTCAGGGGTGGCAGGTAGGAGGCATAAGATTTTTATTATCAAAATAATTAAAGCAAAGACGGTAAATGGCTAATGCAGATCAAAATTTTAAATGATATCACTTTTATGTATAGGTAGAGAAAAGATCTGATGAACTTTGCGAGAAACCTCTGGATCAGGTTAGCGTATAGCAAATATCTAGACGTCTATCAGCTGATGATGATGATTATTAGATTTGAAAATCGATTTGATAAAATATTATAAAAGAAAGTTGATAATAGACTAGAAAAGATGAAAAGTTTTGTTTATGTATCATTTAAGTTTAAAAGCATAAAGATATTTTCGCTTTCCAAGATGTTGCTACTGATCCTTATTCTTTGCCCCTATTCGTATTTCCTTATTAATTATAAGTAACCAGGAACCAGGGCTCGGATGAGATCCCTCATGAATATTCATTATTCTGATTCATAATAAAAATGTAACTATTCATAGCTTCATAACATTAGACCTTTAATCAATAAACTTTTTTGTTAAGTAACTAAAGCAATATTTCTAAGATTATTTAATTGTATGGTGTTTTACTAAATCTTTTGTAAATCATTTTAGAATTATATAACCAAATATAAAGATACAATTTATATATAATTATTCCTATTTTGTGTTGATATATTTGATATCACATCGTTTGTACCTTTCTTTATGAAAACCTAATTTTGATTTCAATTTCAATATATTTCATGTGTATTAATAAAAAGAAATATTTTTTAGAATGAAAACAAAAAAATTACAATAATAACATTTCGATGCTTAATTACAAGAGTTTCTTAAGGAAAAATATTAACCTTATTGACTAGGTTTATTTAACCTAGATCGAATTCCGCGAAGGAACACCGCCGTGCCGGGCTGTGCTTGTTCACGTCAAATAAATTCACAGGTACTTCCTTTTACAGACGAGTGCTATCTCTAACGCCTGACTAATTGACCGGCAGGACAATGGAGCCGACTGCTAATAAAGATAGCGTTACTTCGAACTTTCACTTTACCGCCAAACACCGCTCGGATGCAACGAGATCAGGTTTGAAACTGCTAAAAGCGTTTATACACACAACACAATGAGATTACACTTTTAACCGACGATATCACTCATCTTTGTTTTCCTGTGTTTTTACAAGATTTTTAGCAAACGTAACGAAATATTAAATTAACGAGAAATAACTAAAACGTTGAGCTAAAAGTTGAAAGATTATATTCATAGTATTCATTTAATGTTATAGACTAAAATTATCTTATCTTACAAATATAGAGGTACTAGAAAATATATTTTTAAACAGAATTTTACAATTTTGAGGGTAAAGCAAAGTTCTTTTATGATATCAGTATACGTAGTTGGTTGTTTTTTTATTCGCCGAAGCGATGATGCGAGCAAGACGTTCACCTGATGGTAAGTGATACACTTGTCTATAACGACGTAGCACTTGTTAGAGTGATATACACATTGCGCTCATCGCCTTGAGGTTTAAGATATTTACGCTTTTTACGCTTACTGTAACATTTGCACAATACTGTTTGGCAGCAGAAACAGATGCTGCGGTGGTACCTATCTACACGGTATCCAGCAACAGAAACCTGCCACAAGTAATTCTGTAAGTCACGATAATTAAACACTTGTCACTATACTACAGAAATTCGTATAGTTATAAAAAGGTTTATACTTTGTTAAAGTAACTCGTTGCTGTAATTGATACGGCGTTACGTAAAACACCGTTGCGGACAGTGAACAGATATAAAAAAAAAAAATGGTTTCTCACTCTATTTACAGTAACTCGATAAAGCCGCAGTCAATTAGCAACAAAGCAAAATAAACAGCTATCGATTACCGCAGTGTAATGGCACTTAGCGTTGCTACAGGTTTTTTTTTTATTATTTATGTAATCAGATTAGAACTTTTAAGAATGGATTCATAAAAAAGATTAGGCTGTAAGGAGAAATCCCAACCAGTTAAACCGGTATCAATAATAAGCAGATTGTTAAGTTTAACTAAACAGTAATCCGCTATAGAATTTATCTTTGAAATTTCTTTCATAATTTGGATATGTTTGCAATCAATTTGGATATGTTTAAAATCAATTTGGGATTTGTTTTGTTATTTATAACACTTATGTTGTCCATAACGTGCAATTACTTTTTTTATTAAACTACAACTTTTTTTTTGATAATTCTATGAGTTTTTTAATATAAAATGCGTTATTTAGAGTGATATTTTTATTCGACAAAGGGTTGAGACGTGTTGCATAATATACATATACACTCCACCAAATTGTGTTCGTTTCGTTGAGAAACGATGCCTCATTAGGCTACTAATTATTAAAATATTAGGTTAGGTTTTACTGTATTAAGAGCCATTTTGACTGATTAACCCCGCGATAACACCTTATGCAAGCTATGGAGTTTAAACTACACAGATTTCTCTTACCAAACGAATGGTTTTTTCACTTTCATAGTTTTATTTCTTTTTTTTGCGCCAAAATAATAATTATATTAGTTAAAAATATGACGCAATAGTTCAAAAGTATAACTATTGTAAAAAAAACAATTACGGACATAACACATCACCTTGTGGTATCCCACATACAAATAAGAAATAAAATGTTCTACTTATTTCATTACTATATGGAAATGTATATATTAAATTAATTCTGATAAGATATATTATATAATGAAAACTGTATTGAGAGTATCGGAGATTGTGTGATAACGTAATTAATGTTTATCTCAGTACAAAGGTTTCCGAAAGCTTGTTAAATTTCAACGTTAAAAAACATTATTCAATGAGTACGTTTAAATCTTAAGTAAAGAAACTTTCGTTATATTAAACTAGTTTAGTAAGTGCTGTTATTAATAATGTATCGATTTCATCGTTATCAGTATTAAAAGACTTCCTTTTTAAATTAATTAATGTTACAGATATACCTTTTGGAATAAACAATAAATTTTTCGTATCTATATACCGAAATACAGCCTTATATTGATTAATCTGAACCGATAAATATTGATAAGACGTAGGCGGACAAGCATTAAGTATGACAAATATCATATTTTTCAACTTAATTGTATAATTAGGGTTGGGTAAGTAATCCGAAGATCAGTTATGTTAATTTTTTTTATTTATTAAGTTCCTACTAACACGTTGCTAAGAATGATCCACATAATATCATTCTACTGCTGTTATCTCTTTGTTGACTGATATTCTCCTGGTAGGTACCACCGCAGGACACAAACAGCAATGTGCAAACATTACTGGATTCCGATTTGAAGGACTTTATAGCTAGTGAAATTACTGGGGGTAACTATGTACTAGATAACAAGAGCAAAGCGGCATAGTTATGATATAGTATCATCCTAACTAAACGTTATAAAGTGAAAGTCCTGCTCATCTCATCGCTCTGTTGAATAAAAAAAAGAATACTCTACATAATTGGTTTTAAAACAATAGACAATTAATGAACAGGAAGTTACACATTACAATAAAACTCATAGAAGGTCCATCACATAAAAATTAATCAACGCTGTGATAATATAAAATTTTCCACCACCGCTCGGAAACGGATGAGTGGATAGAAACAAAGGGCAGCGGCGTTGTCCAGTGACTTATTGTAAGTGCCATCATTGTGTCGGCTGGCTAATGGTTTAACCGCCTGCAATAATTACTCCCCCTTTCCTAATACGACACTAAAATAAATGGGAGGAGTATAAATTTGTTTTGTCTAGTAAATATAATCGTAATAGGCTATTAGTAATTCTACATATGCGTTTAAACTGAAACAGATAACTACAGGAATGTATGAGCTGTTGTGTCTCTAACTGACGTAGTTGTTATTGGTTTAAATGTATTACAGGTAACATACATCCAAATCTTAACCGATGAAAATTACCGTTTGTTAGATTGATAACAAGATTTTCTCTCAATTAATGAAATATTTTCCATCTTGCATCTAATTACCAGTAAAGCAGTTCTTTTAGCCGGTGTGGAAAATAGGCATAAAAGAACTGCTGGCATTTCTAGTATTAAAAAATTGCTAAAAAAGTATAATATACATAAAGGGATTTAAGCAAATCTACTAAACTATCCTAATTGTGATCTAAATAAAGTTATACTTTTAGATGTATGTATATATTTTGTTTTAAACTGTACTGTTATCGATTTGGAGAATTTAATCTTATAAAGTTATATACACAGTTACTTGTTACTTGATTTAAGGTGAACAATTTGATTGTTTCTTCATAAAATACAAAGTTTAAAATGCATTTTTAATCAATTTATGGTATTGCACTATTGCATTTAATTAAGAACATTTCACAAAGAACATTGACCTGTGTCCCGGCGGACAAGGCGAAGTACGCATGTATGGAAGTATCATTATGACTTGTTAATGATTCAGTGTAGAAATACCCGTGTGGTTTCCACATGCTTTGAGTATTAATGTTTTTTTCATTTACCATTTAATCATCATCATCAATAGACGGAAGACGTTGCACAAATACCTCATTCCAAAGGACTTCCACATATACTACAGTACTTGTGATATTCAATAGTCGTATACAGTACTAAATATGAATATTGGTAGTGAAACTGCTTAACTTCAAAATTTAATCATTGATAGTTATATTTGAAATACTATAATCGATGTAATATGAAATTAAAGAGTTCGTTGATGATCTAAAATTAAAGAGTTCGTTGATGATCTAAAATAAATGGAGGGACTGTACAGCTCTTCTCCTTTCATAATTTGTCTCTCCACAAGAACAATTATACGAAGGCCTTTCTCATACGTAAAACAAAAAGTAGCGGTAAAAAAAATATTAAAAAATGATAATGAGAACTTTCTCCTGGTGGTGATACTCTTGCCCATAATAATATAGTACTAACAGTAGCTTCATACTATATGCAGAAGCGTGCAGAGATTTCGTATAAGGCATGCATACCGTACCTAAAACCACTGTGCTTAACTATACTTAAAAATAAACATACTAATTTCTATTCAGTATAGTTGCGATCCTTTTGAAGAAGTTAAGAGAATATTGTTTAAATAGGTTCAGGGAGCTTTAGGGAGCAGTGCCTTGCCTTTTTGCTTATATGAAGCGCACGTCCATGATTATATGTATATATAAACATTCATACAACCCCACATTGAATTCGTAGCCATGATATTTAAGTTTCGTTATTATTATAAACTCACAAATTTATTTAAGTAAGTAAGTACCGAATGAGTTTCACATTCTAAGTTTAGCTTGAAGAAGGCATGATCGTGAAACAGGATACCAAACTCGAATGCTCTATGGTAGGTAACACCTGTATCTCACTCATATATATTTATATTTATCCATAAAATACATATGTTGGATACACACATATACAACTGAAACAGAATGTTAGTGCATTATATTTCCAATTACTATGTGTCTCTATCAAATGTTTCTTTGTATAAATATATATTACATAAAACAGAAATAGTTATAATATGTATATCTATTTATTGTATATTATATATAGTTACATCTATATTGTTATAATAAAGTAAGTGTGTGTATAAAGTTGCAATTAAACAGTACCACAAAACCCATGGGCGATACATGACGTGGTTCATGATAATTAAGTTCTCGCTTGGGAATGTAGTTGAAGTAGACGGAAGTGGCTTTCTAAGATATTATAAATTGAATAATAACTACTTACTATTTGCAAATAATAGATTGAGCTTGTTTAAGATATTACTTTTTGTTTAGTCAAACATATAATTTGGAATAAAAAAAAAAACGAAATACTTTTGTGAAAGTAACTATGCGTACAATAATATTAAAAAGGTGTATACTTCAATAGTTTGTATGTTCAATAGTTTATACGTTTATATATTATTTTGCGCAGATTACATATATGAAATTAACGGGGAAAGTAAAACAAAAAAAAAGGTGATTAAAAGAAAGAAAGGTACAACGAATTAACTAATAGTTACACAGATACACCACAAATTAAATATATATGTATATATAGAAAATAGTAGAAAAAGTTTACCATTGCTCTCATATAAATAATAACGCTTTGAAGTATGTTTTCTATATCAATATTTTCATGAAGAAAATTTTTTAAATTATATATTTATCATCATCATCAGACGACAGACGTCCATAGTGGGACATCGGCCTTCCCAAAAGATTCCCACATCGATCGGATAGGAATTCACATGAGGGGATTTTGGCCATTTCCCACAAGTGGCCCAATGCAGGTTGGTGGGAGTATTTATATGTTAACAACTTATTATTGATGCTACATATTACGTCAAACAATATCTTAAACATTTAATATTACCCTTAAAATTTGAATGTAAATAATAAGTCTGAGAGGTTGTTTTTACTTTGAAAGTTCTCGACGTACTGTTATCTTTCAGTGAGACTAATTTAATGAATATCTAAGTACCAGTCCGTAAATTTAATATACTAATGACTCGTAAATTCAATCTTCATTCGCTACTTGTGAAAATGATGCTTAACTATTTATGTGAAAGCTTCTTTAAAGCTGTAATTTTGTTTTTAGTCTAAGTAAAATTGAAAGCTTCTATATTAACTATATCGTATAGTAAAAAAAGCTTATCTCTTTAGTACAGGTATATGTTCAGCAGTGGACGTCTGATTATTGGAAATAAAAGAAAATATTAAACTATACACATTCATAATATGATAGTAATTAGAATTTTAAGAAAAAATATTCCAAATGTAGGAAAGCTTAACAGAAGTGAACGTCACGTTGGATATTTGTCCACTTGTTGCAACCACCATTTTATATATCCCGTTGTATAAAGCACCGAAACAATTTGACAACGACGCCAGCATAACAACGGGAAAATATTTCAAACTTATTAAATTCATGTACCTAGTTGATGAGGATTGAACTTACGACTTCAATTGTAGTTCCTTAATGCATCATCTTTACCGTTGAGCCACGCAACCATTCATATGGGTGTTGAAATGTGTGATAATATCCGAACTATTTATCAGCGCCATCTATTGACAGTAAAACGTAAAATTTCATATTTGTTAACACTACCACAATTATTATATTATATTTTTTTTATTTTACGAAGCGGTGAAGTGAGCGGGACGATCACTTGATGGTAAGTGATACGCCCGCCCATAACAATGTTGTGCTAGTTACGATGTTATAAACTACACCACATAGCGCTTGCCGCCTTGTGACGTAGGATGTTGTCTCGATACCCCAGTAATTATAGTAACTACGGCGCCCTTCAAACCGGAACACAGTAATGTGGAACACACACTACTGTTCAACTGGAAAACACATTACTCTTTGGTGTCAGAAAAAGGCACTGCGGTGGTACCTACCTAGTATATTAAGATCTGATTAACTATATTTTTATATTTTTTTTCGTATAAATTTTTTTAGATGGTTTCCGTAAGAATTTCTCTTAACACAAACGGTGTATTGTATTTGTATTTCCTTAACCAATACCACAATTTCCCATTTCAGAGACTTGCCAATAGATTTAATTTAGTTTCGTTGCTAAAGACGATAAGATCTGTTCGGGCCGTTCCGGCATCGGACGCGGACGCCGGCCGGGTTCCGTCGCCTGCGGAGCCGGGATATTGTCGCGTGCAATATGCTCGTTATCCTAAGTTCAATCTGGCGATAATCGTGATACCTAGGGCGTCTAGACATTCCAAATTATAAAAGACCGTAAAATTTGTCACTATATTGAAGCCATTCTATCATTTGTTGTAGTGGTTTATCTGATGTCTATTTATCAAGTCTTTTTGACGTGAGGGTATAAGAAACATTTTGATTGGTAAGATAGTTTAATTTATTATCTTTCCTAAAACATTAAAGTTTAATGATAGACGTACAAATGTCCTGGATTATATCGTCCTTGTGGTAATCAAATCGAAAAGGGGGTTTAAAGAAACACGGCTCGCTGGTGGATAGTCGTGTAGTCAATGTCGCGCCTGCTTTCCCCCGCGCCGTAAAAGGCTTAGTGCTAGAAAATTATCTTAATAATGCGACCCGATGGCCATAAAGATAACATGATGCTGTTAAATTGATTCCAGTAGCATAAAGAGAGAGAATTTTAAAGGAATGATATTTTAGTCCGCAGCAGATATTTTGTAGACATAGTTTTTTTATAATGCGAGTAATAATTCTTTAATTTCAAGTAGTCCTTACTTAAGTAGAGAAAACATTTTTGAACGCCTGATATTTATTTTTAATGTAGAATAATTGAAATTTGTCCACTCCTTAAGTCATCGAACAACATTTATCGTTGTTGTCCGGATGCTTGTTACATGGATCTTCCCTTCGAGAATCAGCTTTGCAAAACAGAAAAAGGATCTCCTCTGTAAGTAAAAAAAAAATTGCGAAATAATATTTTGAAGTAGATTGTATAACTTGCTGTGCCTCGTTGACTTTGCTGGTATTAATATTGAATTGGATTTGAAATTAATACTTGAAATTTGTCACAAATATTCCCGCCCGGCGGCAATACACCACCCCTCAGACCCCTTCTTATTATTAACACCCCGTAACAAAGAATCTTGTAAAATCTATTTTTAGCTGACCTCTAAATGGCAGAAGCAATATCTCTACCAAATTTTGACTGTTTACGTTTAACCGTTTCGAAGATCTCGTGATGAGTCAATGAATCTTTGGATATCTCCTCTATATTTACACATTGTTATATTTAATATTTTCAGACGTGTATCTACATACTTTACTTTTTAAGGTCTAAAAATCGTATAGTTTTATTATGTACTCGAAGCGAAGTTAATTTCCAGTTCTGTAAGAAGCATTTTTGATTTGTTGAGAGTCAAGTAAACCGCAAGTCAACGTCTATCGCCTTCCGTCACCGGGGCTTGCGGAGCGTGGACGGGACGCTTGGTAATGAGATGACCAATGGGATGCGGTTTTCTACACTGTCTGTCACAATTTCCGATAGAATCTTGTTTATTCAACTGTATTCAAGTTGAATAATGTCCTATTCAAAGGGATGTAAATTTAATTACTGTTCATTATATGATAATTTGGGCTATGCTTAGTTTCTTGGGACAGGACGGCGTCCAGCAGCCAACGTTGGTGATGTTGATATGATAATTATAGAAAGGTTTAATGTATAATGTTTAATTCTCAAATTTATTCTGTGCACTTGAAAGTTGCAATAGAATTTCATAGAAATAGATACTAGAGAAAGTCTCGTTGTATATTTATTTACAAAATTTGTATTTGGCATTTTGATACTAAAGTCAATATTATTTATATAAAATACGTTCTCTTATTAATAGTCAAAATTAACCACTTCATTAAAGATTTGTCTCGAATCTGTGAAGAATGGGCACAAAAAGTTCAACAGGCTTTTTATAATTATTAAATGCCAAACTGTCTCACCAAAATTGCTTAAGATCCTGCCTGAGAGGATCAACGCGTTATATTTACACACATTATTATCATTCATATATTCATCAACAATATATCATTTTATAACTAGTCAAAAAAATTATAAATACTTTTTAAAGGAAACAATGCAAATATTTCTATTCATAGCCTTCTTGTAATGTTCATCTTGGAGAGTTAGTTTGAATTTATAGCTTTCCAAAGTGGACGAAATCGAATATCCAGGGATCGACATAAACTTACTTTATAACTTACATTTTGGAAGTTATTGAGGTCTAAAAATCGAGTTCTATTAACACAAGTTTTTATTTGAAATTCTTTAGATACTGTATAAGTTGTATTACATGTAACAAGTTGTTGTAAGTATGACTAATATTTTAGTAGACAGTATCATTGTTATACTTTTAAAAAAGAAGTTGATAAGCTACGTTTTTTTTTATTTTATTTTTTTCCTTCTCCGCCAGGTGTGGTCCTAGCGGCAGTGTAAAATACACTCTTCCAGATCGTCCTCTGACGTAATCAGAGACCTTATTTGCCTTTATTATTAATGTTTTGTCCATATATTCAATTAAATATCTATAAATAAAAATAAAGTTTCTCCGTAATTGATTAATTATTGTCATTTCTTCGTGTAAAATCTAATTTATATAATCACTGGTGCTAATCAAAATGAAATTATCCACCAAGAATTAAGTAAGTATTGTTTATTTACTACCATGCTCTCATATATTATAAAGAGATGCATAAAATAAAATAAGATAAAAGTAAAATAAGAGTAATAATAATAACAAAGTAAAAACAATAATAATGATAATTGTAATTAATTAAAGTATAATTATAAAGTAACTACTGCTAATTTTTTTTTATTTTTTTTTTATCGAATACAAATTGTATAAAAAATAAATAAAATATACATTGTGGTTAATCTACCTAGCTATAAAATAAAATGTGCTTAATCTAACGTAAACTGTACTTAATCTAACTTCGTTTTATTCTTATTTATTACCCTATTTGCTACTATAGTACAATAATTGAGAAGTTTGTCACGTTTACTTCTGTCGTTCATTATTTCCGGTATAGTGTCCTTGTCTATTTTCTCCTGGAGCTCCATTTCCAGACCAAGTCTCTCTCTCCGGTACACCGGACATTCGGTTATCAGGTGCACTATGTTTTCCGATTTTCCAGGTTCACATTCACATGCCGGGCTCTCTTTGCACTTGAAGCGATGCAAGTACTCAGAGAACCCGCCATGTCCTGTGGAAATCTAGGTGGTGAGCTTATTGATGGTTAAGTTCCTGACAACCGGATATGCCTCGATAGCATCGGGAAAGAAATACTTGGTTATCCTGGAGGTTTCGCACTCTCTGTAGCGCCTGTTCCATTCGATAAGCTACGTTAGCACTAGTTCGTATACGATTAAAACCTCTGAATATTAAATGAAAATATTGATGAAATAAGTAAATATTTCGCATCAATAGGAAAAACGTTAGTTACTAATAATTAGGTTGGGGGGCGACGGGAAGGTTTGATGTTTTAGTTTATTTTGATATAGGAGTCTCTTGTCCCAAATTGGGAATCCCTAGAGAATGAATACTCGTAAAGTACCTTAAACAAGAGTTATTTTAATTTATGTAAGTAGTTTGAAATCCAAAGCTAGATCGACAGCAGGGAATAATAATAATGAAACCGATGAAACTAGTTTCGTATATATACACGACGGCGTCATTCGAGGCGGTGAAAATGGATGACAGCGCGCGTCGTGTTCACGCTTCAATGGACGGTCAATCAATTCCCCGTAGT
This sequence comes from Ornithoptera priamus, assembly GCA_029034505.1. Taxonomy (NCBI): domain Eukaryota; kingdom Metazoa; phylum Arthropoda; class Insecta; order Lepidoptera; family Papilionidae; genus Ornithoptera; species Ornithoptera priamus. Next base: position 3,158,871 of record JARDWD010000834.1, read on the forward strand.
GCTGCATCCGTCTGTCCGTGATTGGTGCTTTTTCATTCTGCACTCCCTATTGTTCAATACTCTACATTACATTTTAGTTAAGTCTTTTTTGAACTATTATATATTTATAATCGCAATATTTGTTCGCGCAACAAGATCAAGCAGAGAGTTCTTCTGTAAACAATATAAGCATATAACAAAATGACGCCAGTTAAAATGATATACGCTGCATCCAGTTTCGCTTTTCACTTTATAAACTTAAGATGTTACTTTAGGTTCACTTGCTTCGTCATCATTATCATCAGACAATAGATGACGCCTGCTGTACATATACCACTCCAAAGATCCCCCCATTGGTCGGTCCTGCGCATCTTGTATCGCCGGGGATAAAAAGCCATCGTTCGTAGGGGTTCATATGGGGGGATGGGTTTTGGACTATTTCCCACCACGTGGCGTAATGCGGGTTGGTGGGCGCCAGAGCCTCGTTTGTTAATTAGCAGAGTGCATCCCGAGCAGGTAAGGTTGGCTTGGGTCCCGTGAGTTGTTGTGCACCGTCACTTCACTTGCCTAAGTCTTTAAAATTGAAATTGGCGCTGTGTTGATACGTAAATAATCTTCGACAGCATCGAATCACTACTACCAAAAGGTTTCTGAACAATATATATATAAATATATAAAATGTGATTTAATATATATATACATACAATTAAGTGTTTGAGATATATACATTTCGTTAAATTTTCTTCTCATGTTTTACTTAATTGAAATATTAGCTTTGTATTCCTGGAGGTAATACTATATTTTTATATGTTGCATAAGAAAGGAATATATTAATGTACAATATTACATGAATACATATATACACAGGCTAGTATGTAGATAATGTGTTCGCTTGGATTATTCCAGTACATTCGTTACGCAACCGTAGCTTTTAAATTGCAAACGTTCGCTGCAATCGCAGTCTCATTCATAACTACTAGTTATTAGTTGACCCGCAGAATACCGACTATGTGGGTTACGATAATAATTTACAAACCGCTACACGTTGTAGTTTAACAAGCAAAGTTAATAGAAAGTGCTATTTTTGCATCTCTTGTTGATCTTCACTTTCCTCTCTGAACAACGCATTTATATTCAAAACACGGTGGCGAAATCTACTTAAAATTTCTTCAGAGAATAAAAAATACGGATAAATATCTTGAGGTAACAAACATTTTGAACGCAAACAGAAATTTTGATGTTTTTAACTTTGATGTGTTTTGAAGATTCTATAAAGTGCCATTCATGGGTTTATTTATGATATCTAAAGAAATTTACAAGCATAAGTGCTACTGTAAAGTACTATTGAAACGAATGCCTTTCATTACTGGTTTACAATCTTGACCGCGCAATAGAAACACGAAAAGCGAACAGGAATATCTTAATGGCAGGATCCGTACCATAAAAGATTTTATTGCAGAGACAGCAGAATATAAATTGCTTTTGCCGGATATCGCCAAATATGAAGTAATAAGCTGATCGTAACAAGTTAATTTCAGTGAGGCGACGCTGGAAGCCCTTCGTTTCATATCTAATTGGTTAGAGGAAATGAAAGAAGTGAATGTACAGTAAATTTAAGTACCTGGTATATTGATCTAACTTGACTGACTAATTTGTGATGTTGTTGATGAAAGTCTATACTGAATAATTATATTCTATAATATTGATATAGAAAATATTGTTAATAGTTACGTTTAAAGTACAGGTAATATCCCCAATTTTAACTTTATAATATGAGTTAATTTCACTATAGCGAAAATTAAGTTACAATATTATAATAGATTATTAAGAAAGTCGTAAGTTACCAAATTCATTTACATTGGGGTCCTTTTATAATGTACCATAGTAGTGCTTACTTCTCGTGCCAGACCGTGGTGTCAATGTTACAGCGTTTATGTCTTAGGAGTACCATTTACAGATATTTATATTAAGGTTTTTTAGTTTCATCGTTAAATATGAAAAAGGTTTTTTTCAGTGTGTAATGTAAAATAAAGTTTCTTTTCATATTTCGATTCAATAACATTTTTTACATTATATACGATTGGTACGAAGTTAATGACAAAATTAAACTTGATTGTAGATGAGAATAGTTCGACAATGTTGCCATATAAAAATTTTATGGCAAATTAAAAAAAATACTTACGGGTATGTAACAAGTATGCTCTGATATAAAATTTGATTACGATGAAAGTAAAGACCTAATTTTATAGTTCGCATTAACTTGTGCGGATCTTTACGTAAAACAAAATAGCCAAAAGACATTATTGGAAAGTTAGGGTTTTTGTTTATACAAGGCGGGCCCTTTCTCCTCCGGGAAACGTAATAGCCGTAAAAGAATACGTATTTGTCCAAACTGTCATACGGTTCAATCTAATATCTAATTAATTGCCTTTTGGGTTGGGTATGTCTCGTGCCACATGTCTTATAAAGTCACTGCTGTTCTCATATAAATTAAAGACAAATAAAATGAAAATAAACATTTCATTACTTTATCTTTTTTTAATTCAAAGGAGCGACAAGACAAGCGGGACGTTTACATGATGGTAGATGATAAGCTTATCCATAACAACGTGATGCTAGTTAGGATGGTATACACTGCATCATTGCACTAGCCTTGAGATATAAGATGTTACGTCTAGATAGCCCAGCAATTTCACTATCTACTTTTCAAACTGAAAAACAGTAATATTCGCACCCTATTGTTTGTCAGCTGCAACTGAAGCTGCCGTAGTCCCTACTTAGATGATCTTCGGCAACAGACTTGCTACATGTGTGAATATTATATACCCTTTACATATTGATTCAAGACGATCGTAAATTTTCCAAATCATCAACTATTGAAATTTACTTTAACATAAATTAAAAATAGTACAGTTAATATTTATCTAAATTATTATATTAGCGTTTTGTCTCAAGTTATCTGTATTGTATAAAAGTCATTTGGAATCGTGAACCTATTTAGCTTTGTGCAAACTTTATTGACAATAGAGATATTAATAGTTTTGAAATTGATCGAGGCTACATAATAGCAATGCAATACAATGGCCGCTTTGTGCGGTTGTAACGCGACGTAAATAACTTCCTTGGTTTTTATTAAATGTCGCCTGTTACCGAGCTAGTATTCTAGTTTCAATTCTCAATAACAAAAATTATGTTTTATAACGTAGAAGAAAAATATCCCAATATCTATTATCCATATCTTTCGTGTTTAATGATGTAAAAACTTACCGCAATAAGAGTTACGATTGTAATATAAATGTGTCGAACTTGAATTTTTCAGATATTTGTCAGATTTCACTTAAATCTATGAAAACCTTACATTTGCCACGAATACATCCGAGAGTATATGTCCGTCTGTTTGCTATATTTATATCTTAAACTCCATAAAGAATCAATCATCACCGTGAACAGTCCATGGCAGTCTATAGCTGGACATAGGCCTCTCCTAAGAAACTCCACTTAGTCTGATCTACGGCAAAAAAAAATTAAACTTAACAATTGTGTATTAATGCTTCAACAATTCTTTGTAAAAGGTGTACTTTTGTTTAAGTTACGGTACTAAGTTGTGTAAAGTGTAACTGTTACCGTATTAACTGTAACAAGCGTTGAACGCGAAACACGTGCCAGCTTTTGTTTAACACCGCGTTTTAATTGCCACCTCCTCTCCCGCTGCTCCGACAAATTAATGAATAACACCATTTACAAAATTGCTAATTACCTGACCGTTTAATGAGGTCGACCCGCACCCGGAGCAGGGGTGAGTTTTAATTACAATTTTAATTTTGTCGAACAACTCGTAAGTAAATTTAAGATGTTAACCTAAATTTAGATTTCATTTTGAACCTGAGACAGAGCATTCGAGACGTTTTAAGTATGACAAGTTTCTCTCAAACAGCTGTCCACACATGGAGATTTAGACAGAGTTTCTCGTCTTAAAACCCGATGGCTTTTCGGCTCAGATGTCAATTCTTCCAGTTTTACTTAATTTATGATAACCAGTTTTCCCTACTTCTTGACTTACTACTTGAATTTTTTTGAAGATTTAAGCCTAGTTACCCATATTTGATAATACGACCCCAAAGTGTTGTAAGTAAACGGCGTTACAGACAAGCGTAACTTGAAATCTGAAAAGTTTTGATGGAAGAAATTTATTTAATTGTAATAAAAGCATACTTACACTTTAGGTTGCTATTGGATATAATCATCATGTTTAAACGTCTTGTTTTTTTAATTGGAGCGTAAAAACTTACCTGAAAAAAGAAAAAAAGAATAACGTTAAATACTCCACATAACGTAACGAAATAATCAAAACTGTAAAAACGTACAGGTTTAAATTTAAATGTTTATTTTAGCCATAGTCATAAGGTTACAGAAGATAACACAAATCATTCCAATTTTATTTCTCTAATAACCTTACCATCATTCATGGTTATGGTATCTGCATGCTTCTGACATAATAATGTGGCGCCATGCTTATGATGGACGCAAGAAGTTCAGAAACTTGACATAAATTATAATCATGTGTCGTATTAATGCATATATGTATTATAATTTATCCAACTTTACTAAGTTGTAAATTTATATTGGTATGCAGATTTGATGTAACTACTGAAAGGCCCTTGTAAGCATTCAGGGTTAATGAGGAAGCTGTTAATGTTATAGACGTTAAATTGTGAAATGGCGCAAGTGGAGAAAGACAACAATGTAAACTGAACAAAGAATTTAGCTCTAAACAAGCAGATGTGGCTGCAGCGTAGTTTAATTCTCGTGACTCGTCAGTGGGTCAAGACAATATATTAAATTATAATGGTTAACAGTGTTCAGTAACCACGTACATAAAATCTAAGTACAAGAAGCATGGGAGATCGAGCGATTACACGAGCAATCGAGCATCGACGCTACAGATTACAAAGCGAACGTAAAGATATTGTGTTGTCAGATACTGTTATTAAAACATCGCCAAGTTTTGAGTCAATCAAAACATTTATTTATTTTGTCAGACATTAAATAACACGTTACTAACGAAAAGAAAAGATAAGTGAAAGAATTCAGACAATTTGTGCTTGGCGATTGTTAAATGATAGGTTAGGAATTTTGGCGCCAAACGGCGGCTAATGTGTTTCGGTGAAAGCGCGCCGTCTGATTGCTCGGGGCATTACAGATTGGTGTCAATGCTCGCCGACGAAAAAAAAAACAACAGACATTACGAGGCAACAGCCGAATATATTTGTATAATGCTCGAAATAATGGCTTGCGACGATTCATATTTTGGCCTTAAACGTTTTGATGTGATTTAGTGAATTGCTGTATTTTCTACAGTATAAGGCGTACGACAAAACTATAAAAATGTTTTTAGATAATATAAAGTTATTTTCAGATCATTTATTATTTATTGTTAACATAAGTTGTAAGCAACGGCGTGCGCTCCATTTAGGCAAAGAAGCACTGCATACCCTATCTCCGTAAATAATGATTTCTTGTCTATAAACTATGCTTTGGTTGATGCTAAATTGGTACTAAAATGATTTAACTGCTGAATGGTTCAGTTTATTTTTAAATACAGTTAAGCACGAAAATTTGGTGTGATGTGCATACCCTAGACGAAATCTCTATGCACTTTCCTGCTTGTAAGTCACAAAAGACATGATGGCTCCGTTTGTATAGCGGAGGTTCGCGTTATAAACCACAAGGAGTTGCAGATTTGATCTCCGCTGATCTTCCACTCGTAGTGAAGAAAAACAGTATGAGGAAACATTCATATATTAAGAACAAAAAACTTTCATAGACATGGGACTCTAGACCAGCGAGGTGGGTTAATAGACTTGATTTCTTGCTTGCGAGAGCAAACTCCTGACTCTCAGTAATGGGAATATTAAGAAAACTATTTATTTATTTAAAATTATTATATTCAGTGACTTATTGGAAAAAATATTCGATCGGTAGCTTCAAACCGAAAGACGCCAATCAAAATATGAATTGATCCTTCTATGTAAGAAGATTCTTCTTATAGTCCCAAATATTATATTGTTTTATTATATGTTTAGTAGTAGAAAACCATTACATATGATATTTCTAAACACATCATTGAGTCGGTCGTCAAATATATCCATGACATAAATATTACTAAAACGTGCGTTGGAAATACCCGCTGATAATTACTTTAATCTCGGTTCAACTTAACCATACATTATAAGTGACAAATGGTGCCTGATGGCGGAGTACAAGTGTATTTCTTGAATTAAATTCAAGTTTCAAATGATTATGGATTTCTGTTTATGTTCATACTAACTATTCACGAAAGTTTACTGAAGTGCACTAGAAAAGAGATAACTAAAATATTGAAGTCAATAAAGTTCGTCGCTTAATTTAATTAAAAAAGTTTGTAATTAATAGTGTGATAAATAAGATTAAAGGATCATCGAAATCTTATATTACTTTTAGATTATTAGTCATTAGTTTAAAAGGTGACGGATAACTTGAGAAGTAATAGATTAGCGTGGTATGGACATATTATGCGAAGGGATGAATGTCATATAACAAGAAGAATGTTAGATATGAATGTGGAGGGATATGTGGGTCGAGGTAGACCTAAGAAAAGATGGATGGATTGCGTGAAGGATGACATGAGTAAGAAAGGGGTAACCGATGAGATGACGGCTGATAGGCGAGACTGGAAGAGAAGAACATGTTGTGCCGACCCTACATAAAGTGGGACCAGGGCAGGAGAAAGAAGAAGATTATTAGTTATTAGATTGGCAAATGAATTAATTAATTTTACTAGTGTTAGGTCTCTCTTCCCGAAAGCCGTCTAGGTAGATACTACCACCATCCCTGTAGTCTCGGGCTAATAAGAATAAGATAAGCTAAGGTAAGCCATGCCTGTTGTAGAAGTCGACTAAATGGGTCGTCGCGTGTGGCGGGCGCTGAGGATGGAGACTCGCAGTTCCTGTTTCTGTCGCGAAACGGTTGTGTTCAAATATTACTGTGTTCCGGTTTGAATGGCGTTATAGCTAGTGAAATTAATGGGGTAACAAGACTTTATATCTTATATCTTAAGGCGACGAACGAAATGTGTGTAGCATTCTAATTAGCGCTATGTTATTATAGGCAAGTGTATCCACTTATCATCGTTGCTTCGTCGAATAAAAAAAATATATTTTCTGATAATTGTTTTAAACCACTTTTAATGTACTTTAAGTCGTTATTTTATTTATCTAAAATCATAACAAACAGTCATAGGTATCGCACATCTAAATCATTGCACAGGAAGCGAAGTCTATGCGGCGTTTAGCGAGCAATTTGTTTCCTAACAATAGATGTTTGCGGGATACGATTACAAAGCGGCCCCTAAATAAATATTAAACCTGGCGATTTGTCCGTGGCAGATTTTAATCTAAGATAAATGTATCATTGTATGCAAGCGACCGATACGCCCTGTGCGTAAATTACGAGTGTCGTATGTGCCTACCGACACCTTGCAATACATACGGGTATATACAAATAAAACGTTAGGACCTACAATTGATATGTATATTTACTAGTAATAGGGCTCTTTTCTGACCACCAACATCAGCTATTTTTAGGTACTATATCTAGTAAAATTATCGAAGTAAAGGGTCAACATAACAGTGTTTATCATTCTAACTAGTGCCACGTTGTTATGGCTAACGATCAGGTGAAAAACTTATCTTAGGTAATAGTTTCGGCGCGACGAGAAGATTGAGACGTTTATCTGATGGTTAACGATACGGCTGCCCGTGCCAATACTCGTCGTCTTGAGACAAGATGTTAAATCTCGTCACTCCAGTAATTTCACCTGCTACAATGCCTTTCAATCCGGAACAGTGATGTTTGCACACTACTGTTTGGAAGCAGAAATGGGAATTGCATTTTAAAACTATATGCCAGTGTATTATTGTTATGGCCAGAGCAAATATCATTTACCAAATAAATAACCGTTGTTATAAACATATCGAACAGAACAGGTTGAAATCCAACTTAATTGGACCGCTGCCTGTCATTTTAACAATTCAAATATAGAGAAAGACATGGCAACTTTCTAGGGCGAAGTTATTACAAGCGCCTTATGTAGGGGTACGTGCATTGTTCACTAGACGGGACACAACGGGGGTCAAAAGTTATCTCACAATCGGTTAACCGGCTCCCTGTCGGTAACCGAACCGTAAACCCTTTGTGAGAGATGCAATTTCGCATTACGTAAACAGTATATATTGTGACCATTTAATATCCGTCTGTTTATATAAAATGCCGCTATCGTAGTATCATTGGTACAACATTATTGATACACGTAAAATTTTCATACAATCAATCATTATGTGATGTTAACAACAAAGGAATGAAACATCTTTATAAACTCTCTCATTTTTTTGTTGCCTTATAGGAAATAACCCTATACGTCGAATTGACATTTAAGCCTTATATCGAAGAACGAAATTTCGTATACAGGTTTGCTTTATGGTTGTATAATGTTGGAAATCAATTTCAGTAAAATTTAAAAGGGAGAGCAGAAGACAACAGGAAACCATTACTACTATTTTTTTCTATAAGAGTTATGGTACAGTTAACGAAAACCGCAACTAATATTTATTTAATGAGATGATCCACCACGACCATTTCGCTAGAATTGTTCGACAAAAAAAAAACAGTACAACACCAAAAAATCAGATCAAATTGCGTATGAGTTGTATTGCGAACCTGCTCTAGATCTTTAATAAGAAGTTTGTTAAGTGTTCAATAATAAATAACTTATTTATCATATTGATTATTTGAATTTGATCGACGGTGTTTCGCGATCGCCATCAGATACGTACAACATTCCACGGGCTCCGTGCACTAATATTTATGACGTCACGTTATCCACTAATCCTGGTTAATTTACAGCGACAGGTTCCACCAACGTGGGCGCTGGCTCCGGGATTCTTGGGCCCCGACGCTAACGCTATCTAATCGCGAAAACTTAGTGTACACCTAATGAAATATATCGATATTTTTATCTGTTGACCTACCTGGGAATCTATTCTTGTATAATTATTTCACTGGTGATAAGTTTCTCAAACCGTGACATTATTTCTTTTACAACTGTAATGGACAACATTTTAATGTCGAACTGTGCTTGATTTGTAATCAAGACATCTGATCTCATAAGAGGAATTTCGAAGGAGACAAAATCTTAATAAAATTACACAATCAAAGAAAAAAATTTACTCTTTATGAAGACAAAAAAAAATTATAATTGTATCTGTTATACAAGCATATTAAATAAACCTAATTTTGACATTTATCGTTTAACCGATAAATTTTAAGTTTACCAAATAGTATAGAACTCCGCCTATCATTTATACCAAAAGTCTATCATTTATATCCGGAAGCGTAATTCGAAATGCGACTGTGAACAGACAGTTAAGTTTAACCGCCATAAACGTAAGACAACACATTACGGTTAGTTTAAACCAATTACAGTCAAGCTAACCAAACAATTATCATCCGTCCGCGTCCACTACTACTAATTCACTTGCCGGCGACATATTTATCAAACTGGTTTTGTAAATTTAACGGGCTCGAGTTGCAAGTTAACGAAATCAGCACGTCACCCAACTGGACATATGGCGGTGTCCAGTTTCCGATAAGTCGTTGGAAAAGCCTTGAAACCTTCATCACGAATTGAAGAAAGTCACATAGTTTCTTTACAATATATATAACAAAATTTCCAGAAATCTAGCAGAAGTAAAGATTATAATAAATAATTAATGAAATTCCATCATTTATCTTAAACCTTACTTTACAATACTATTATCATCTAAATTGTCTAGTAGCATGAGGTTTAAGTCTTGTTTAAAACCATCATCATCATCAGCCGACAGAGGTCCACTGCTGGACATTGGCTTCCCGCAAAGATCTTCACATCGATCCTTCCTGCGCTGCCCGCGTCCAGTAAACCATTAGGTATTTTATGTTTTTATTCGACTGATCGAAGAGACGAACTATATATTCACTTCATATACGCCATGATGAGTTAAACGATGTACACTGCACCACATTGTGCTCGTCGTCTTAAGACAGACTCGTTACCCCATCCGTTTCACTAGCCACAGCGCCCTTCAAAATATGATACAGTAATGTTTGCACACTGTGGTCTGGTATACGGTAGTAACAGGAGCTGGGGTGGTACCTAGCTATCTTTGGTGAACTACTGTCAATTAATACTGTCAATTATAAGCGATATTGAATAAATATATATAATAATCGCTGCAAAGTTCAATTGCTTGACGTTGTTGAAGTTTAAGGTACAATTAAAAAGCTTCAATATGAAGGAATAGGAATAAAAACTTTGGCAAACTCGTCTCGTACTTATTAAGCTAATTATATTCCTAAATTCTAATTTAGGAAGATCTATCTCAGGAATAATAAAACAAGGGAATTGTTGGTACAAAATTACAGTGCTAATGTTGGTGCATTCATAAAACTGCGAGATCTCACAATAGAGCTTTAGAGAGGCCTTGGTTGTATTGGAGATCATACGATCATTCCGAACGCTGGGGAAAATCATCGATGAGTTATCGGTGTTTCCCCGTAGAAAAGAGATGATGTTATATAAAAAAAGACTTGTTGAGCTTTACCAGAGTCGATATAAAAACGGCGTGTCAATTTGATTTACGATTAATTCAACGTCAACTTGCGTAGGCGCCGGTCGATACCCGCGGAGAGAGTTAGCAAACTGCTTGCTCTATGCTCAGTTTAATCTTCTAACCATCCACGTCTGGAGTGTAATAGGTTTTCGTATCCATGATTTATCGTTTGTTTGTTCTATATAGGCGAAAGTTGATGATTTATCTCAAGTTATTTATGTTACGAGTGACAATTGATGACTTTTGCGCGTTACACGTCGAAAGAGTACAGATTTATGTATCAACTGATTGTACACGTATCTGACTACTATATACAACAACTTGTTTGTACTTGTTATGATAAAAACAACATTGATTTATTTAGTTACTCTTAGAAAATGTGTTCATGAAGTAGTATTTTCTGGAAGATAACAATAATAAGGAAATGTTCTAACTTCATAGTTTTTAATTCGATTACATTGAAGAAAAAATTTATTCCGTTAAAAAATTTATTAGGTAAATTCTAGAGAGTAGTAGAAAAAATATTAACAAAACTAGTGCTAAAGGAATAATATTTTCAAATAACAAATATATATTATGTTATTTGATGATATAAAAAAGACATGTACGATATTATTATTTTTCAGTTATTTAACCACAAAATAATTATTTTTATATGAGTCGAAGAAAACTAATTATTCTTTAATGCCTGTGACCTATTGATATTTGACTCTGATGTAAGTATATCTCTTTAGTAAATTAAACAGCGGCGACCCTTCCGCCCTCTCACTTGGGTTCCGTCATTAACGTTCATTAGTGTTACTTCGAGTAGATGCTCTCGTGCTTTCGTTTTGTGTCTAGACTCAAACATTTTCTATCGCCCAATTTGCAATACACACCTCTCATCTCACACCATTCACAAATGCTGACCGATGAACATGACGTAGATAACCGATACTAAGATATTAATACTGTGGCAAACAAATTTACTGTATCTTGAATTATTCTAGTAGTAAATTTTGGAATATGATTTAAATTTATTAAAAAATAATTGAATAAACATCTGAAATTAAATTCAGTAAAATTTTGAATCAGTAATTTGCTTCTTCATCTTAAACAGGGTCGTGTTCTTCAGACGATCGGTAATCATTACGGCGATTTTCACTTTATACAATTTTGCTGCAATAATTAAGTTAAAAAATTATGCCTCTTAAGAGTTTTTTTCAAGTGAAGTTTTATTCTTGTAGAAAATGCTGTACTTTCAAGAGGTATCACATTAATCAGATAATGCCAACGTGATAGATGTACGAGCGAATATTCGGCAGTTTTTAAAATTATCAGTCTGTAATAGAAGGGAAGAGAATGTAGCGACAATTTAATTTCAAAAAGTAGTTCTTAAGGAAATTACAGATAACAAATGTTAGAAAGTGTCAAAGGAAATATGTTTCGTAAATAAAAAATATTCGATACAATTCGCCCTAATGTTAAATAACGAAGTGGTCTTAGATTGTTTATGGGAAAACTGATTTGATAGGTTGTTGACAGGTCGTTCATACGTTACAGATTTTAGGGTTAAGGTGTGCCAGTTAAAGAGTTGATTTCGATTTGTGTAATCCAAGTTAGGTACAACTAATTGCAATAGAAACCTAGATGTCGGGTAAACTAACGCCGCAGCCTGAGATATGTCAAAAACCTGGTTAAATTAATTTTAGTTTAGTCGCATATCTAGATACAAAGTTATCTGTTATCTTAAATGAGTACCCGATGTGAAGTTGGAAATTATTTAGAACTGTAACAGTCCGTGAGAACTGTTAGTTAGTATTTGATAAAAGTAATTAACTGGTTTAGAGTCTGTATTAATTGGTGTTATATGTAATATATAAAAAAGTTGTAAAAGAGTACTAGTAAACAGTTAAACTTTGAAACAACAACCTATTGTTAACAAGTGGATGTTCAATGGTTAATAATAATGATGATGATGAATAACCACAGTTATATGTTAATACTTTTTCACAATAAATTGAATTGACGATTTTTATTTATTAAACAGGGATTGAAATTCTATTTTTCGTCAAATACGATCTTTAATCTTTATCAGACTAACTTTTTATAACAACACCACTACAGTCAGATAAAAATTGGCCTTTTATTCTATACATGAAGACAAATACAAAAGATTGAATTCATTTGCTTAGCTAATATGTCTGTCTTTTTTTGATACATTTGTTATGATAATTATAAAAATAAAAATATGGGGTTCGTGTTTCATTGTGTAACAGATATTAGCGTGCAACACATATATCAGGGTGCGATGACGTGACGGCATGCAATACACTGGCAACACCGCGCGACTGTCCATTAGTACCGGCGGTTCAGCGAAACCGAGCTGGCTTTTAAATACCGCCGACGCATTACTGAGCTCGCGATGAGGGTGCCTCGTTGCGTGTTCAGTTCCAACTAACGTGATAATAAACTAATGTCCAATGCTGAATACTTTTATACGGATCTTTTATCTTTCAATAGCTTTGCATTTATCGACATAGGAGTTGCTAGTGTTGCCTCTAACGGAAAAACTTTTTACAATTTAACCCGCGGCAGATACTATTTGTAGCATTAAAGTTGTCATTTCAACGACGAACTTCCGTCTATTTTTTCGTATAAGGTAATTTCGTTCTCTTTATCGGTACTATAAGAAGGCAATTTTTATTAACAAGCAAAACGATTGTTTGACTGTATGTGGCCAAACTGGAGGTAAAGACTATTGCAGGATTACTCGAAAATGTTGCATGTTTTATCTATTTGAATCATCTGACAAAAGACGATGTTAAAGCAATGTGAGGGTATGAAAGTAGCTAATAATCATCGACGTTATTGGTGATAGGTTTCATGCTTGACAATAGGTTACCTACCACAGCATTTGTTTTTGTTACTGAACTACGCAATGCAAATTTTACAATTTCTAGTATTAAAGTTGAATGAAATAGCTTACAAAATTATGAGCTCAATAATGTGCTGTATATACCGGTATTACCACGCCCTCATCTACAAAAAAAATAGCAGATCATTTTTTATAGTGTTCATCGCGTAGTATACACGTACACCTCTCGTGGTTTACCCTACGCAGTAATGGATTTTAATATCTAATGTTTAATATATCATAATCTTTAGCCATGTGGGTATTATTATAAGGTTTATAGCATAATCACCATACTTGACAAGTAGAATGGTGACCACACTAAACAGACAGATGACATTGAAAGAATCGCTGGGTTTCACTACACTAAAACTGCGCACAGCCGTGTTTGGAATGCCTTGCAAGAGAGCTATGTCCAACATTATACCATCCATCAGTTGGGATAATAATGAACATTTAGTTAGAAATCAATTCTGTAATCGTTCTTAATCCTTTATAAACTGGTTTTTTAAAGGGCCACCAAGTGTGTAATAATAATATAGCTAATGTATGAAGCGCAAGGAGCGGGCGGTGTACGCATGCGCGCGGGTGGCGCCGTCCGATGCGGCCGTGCGCCCGCCTAATTGATTGCACCGCTGCTATTGTGCGCCACTGCCAGGGTTGCCAGCTCTGATAATCGAAAACCTGCCATTTATCTAAGAAGGTACTGCATGGAATTCTTCAATTAAAGTGGTACGACCTTATACAATATGGATTTTATCCAGAGTCGGCGATTTGATTTTTTCCATATCCTTCGATTTTTCTCGCTAGACATGATAATCGCTTACCATCAAGTACGCCTTTGCTGATAAAGTGTAATATACTTAAATGACAGTCATTTAAATTAACATTTTACTTATTTAGTTATGTGTATAGTTTTTCGTTTGAACATTTGTTGTTTCACTTGTTTGTTCAATTGCTATATAAAAAATATATTAGGATTAATTTTTCTGGATATAGTTTAAATTAAATAATTAATTTTATTTACTGACACAGCTGTGTGATTAATTTATTATCTATACCACGAACGTGGCAAACAGGTATATGGTATGTCTAATAGCAAGCAATTACCGTAGCTTATACGTGCCTGTAGTTATCAGAGGCATCATAGGCGCATTGCTGAAACTCGGGGGAAAATTATAACACAAATTTTATAGAACCTTTGCATTAGAGCTCCTTGGTAAAGCCTAGGCAGGGAGGTTATAACATAATGACGGATTCTGTAATTAAATTCTTACTTCCTTCGATGTACCGCATCATATGTTTTTGCTCACGAAGTTGATGTCGCTATAAAAATTATAGCAGCATATGAAATTATATACGTCGCTACTGTATCAGTAGGTACATCGGTTACATTACTCTTTCTTCAGTGGCGGTGTAAATATTTGCTCAGAGTTATGTTAACAAACAAAAATTTATGGTTGTACTCGGGATCATGGATTGGCTTCCCAGATTTCAGGGAAAGAGCATATTTATTGCTGGAACTGCGAATGTTGAACAGAAATAGGTTTCGGTATGTTCTGCTGCTATACAAAATGAACGGTGTCGCTTTATGTTTTTTTTTTATGTTACGAAGCGTCGAGACGATCGGGACGTTTACCTGATGGTAAGTGATACGCCCGCCCATAACAATATGGCGCTGTTTAGGATATTACGCTGCACCATATTGTGCTCATCACCGTGAGACTAAATGTTAACTCACGTTACTTTTTCACTAGCTTATAGCGTCCTTCATACCGAAACACAGTAATGTTTGCACAGTACTGTTTGGCGGCGGTACCTACCTAGACGGTCACTGGTAACAGATACCTATCACCAGTGTTTGTTTGGCAGAGACGTTTTAGCGAACTGATAAATTATAAAAATATTACAGAATTATATTGCAAAAGTTTAATTACCTCTTTCGAAGAACTTCGCATCTAAATCTCATGTCTTTTAAATCATTTCACATCAATGAAAATCTTATTAAAACCCGTCCGTATGAAAACAAAAAAAGCGGCCAACAAATCATCAACTGTTAACCCGTAACGAACTGTAACAAATCAGCCGCGCCAAATCGAGCTGTCGAACGCCGCCGTCGGGCACTGGTCGCCGGATCTCTCAGAACTTTTATTAACTCCGCCAATCTGTTGTCTGTTGCCTCCGAAACATGCCATAGAGCTCGTATGTCAAAACTTCAGACTCCGGTAGAGCCAAATTTTGGATACGGTTCAAGTAATTATTTATTTTCTTTTACCTAAAACGGGATAACACATGATCTTAATTTGAACGTCGATGAAGCGGACTCGCTTAGAGTTCTCTAATCATCAGCCGATAGACGTCAAGTGCTGGACATAGGCTTCTCCAAAGATTCCCAAATCGCTCAGGTAGGGATTAACATGGAGGAATTTGGTTCATATCCCACCACGCTGACCCAATGCGGGTTGACGGGAGCTAGCTCGTTTGTTAATTTCCAGGGTGCACCACGAACAGGTGAGTTTGACTTGCATCCCGTGAATTGTTGTGCGAGACCCCTTACACCCCATCTCTGATTCTCTAGCTTGTGTGTGTTTTGGATGCCGGGCCGTAGCAATACTATTATGGTAGCAGATTTAATAAGACGGTACTAGTTAAAAGAAAACCACCATCATCAATCATACTCTACATGTGTATTTTGCCCTGAATGAAATTAAAAACCTTGCCCACCAAACTATATTGTCCACCACACCACAGAGATGGTTAAATTAAATAGCTCAACTATTGCTAAATATAAAGAAATGTACTCAATGAATAGTATTAAGAAGAGTTTTTATTCATATATAATTCTGCAAGGACATGCATTTATTCTTGTCAATATACTGGTTTTATAAAACAAGGATACCAAGATATATAATTTCATAAAGATAAGTTTTTATAAAATAGAATATTTTTTAGTGTTACTTTAAATATTAAAATAACCTTGAAATTATCATTTATATGATTTCTGTAAAAATTTCGATGTTTACTTTAAGTACACGATAATCTGTGTAATCAAGTAGAGAATATATAATTAATTAAGTTTATTTTACAGATATTTAATAAAAATTATCACTGAAAAATTTCTCTAATAATATATTAGCTGAAAAATTTAAACTAAATTTGCCAAACAAACAAGTCACAACTTTGAAACTTGTGAGGAAGCACACCTGGCGCTAAGTGATTACTGCGGTTTAGATAAGGAAAATAAGCTGCTAATCCATGAGGACTACGGTGGGAGGGTTCATTATTAAAAATCGATATTTCGCAAATATTTACTAAGATACTGCGATTCATATAGCAGAGTATACTCAAATTTTAAAAATATGATTTTGTTAATAAAACGTAAATATTATAGCGGAAGTACAGACGAAACATTTTATTTAGAAATGGTTGAAATCTCAACAGGTTAGCCTTTTAGGTTTAGTTATAATTATTATGCAAGTGGATCTACGCCTGCAGGAGGAAGTGTATTAAAAAAAATGTAGGAAGGTAAAATTTTGATTTAGAATCTAACAAAATTTTAATAATATGTACACGAGAACACAAATCTAATGCTAACTGATGATTACAGACGAATCCTTCTAAGAAATCCCAAGTTCACATTGTGGTAGCTTTCCGAGGTTCATATTATACTATTTCCTTTGCTTTTATTTTGGCTTCATTGATTCTCTCATCACCACAATGGGAATGGGCTTCAGCTATTAAAGAATCAGTTTTATAATATTTTGGGTATTTTGACCACGAAATGTTTATTGTGAATTTTGTGGTTGAACATCTAATTTACTTTAAACAAAAAATACTTTTACTGTTTGCGGTGAGTTACACATATTAAAAATGCTTAAAGTGACATCACTGACAATCGTTCAGTCATCGATACAAGGAAACAAGGTGGGTTAATTCTCAAAGTCCTACTTCTCTCGGGTTCGATTCCGAGAATGAATTTTAGAAAACCTGTTCAGTGAGTAAGAGATTTCAACAACACACATACTATGCGTTTCCGTATCACGTAGACCGTGCGATGATGTCATCGTTTTAAAGAAATGCTTCGATTGATTCGAAAATATCATAAGTTAACTTTCTCCATGGAGCAGTAGCTAACCAATTACCTAGTAAACCAAAGGACCCAGACTCGTTTCTAGGTTCGAAGTTCTGGAATTTCATTGGTTGTAGAGGTTTTCTAACCCGCTTGGCCATCTAACTGATATTATAATGCCGTGACACGGACGCTGTGTTCTCACTGACAATCTATGAGAACCGGAACATTCTGGATGAGAACGTTTTACTATCCATGACCTGATTGTCACTTATTATCATGTGAAATTGCTGTTAAGTGTCAATTCATTGTAAATAGTTGCAAGGCAACGTGTAAACATTTAATTTTAAAATTTAGATCTTAAGGATGTATTGCTTGTAAAAATTTACACTAAAAAGTCAAGTTATAAAAAACCTAAATTTCATTGTTTTTATCATCATCATCAGCGGATAGACGTTCACTGCTGGACTCAGGCCTCCCCCAAAGATCTCCGCATCGATCGGTCCAGCGCTGTCCGCATACAACTGCTTCTAGCGACCATTATTAGATCGTCGAACCACCTAAAGACGGCATTGTTTTTAAAGTTGATTAATAAGACATAAGATAAATACGTTGAGCAAGTATGAAAATTAGGGCGTATATATATATACAGAACCCAATTTATATGTAAGTTTAAAAAGATCATAAAACGTAGGAGCGTTCCAAATTTAAAAATCCGTCTGTCCCAAGAGGTTATTTAAAAGAGGATATTATCCTGGGGGATGGATGGAAAGCGTACTCATGCGTCGCACGCGCGGCGTCCCACGCTGAATGCATAATGAAGCTGGCCATAAATAAGCAGATCGCGGCAAACCTTAAAAAGTCTCCAGCACAGAAAAATAAAAATTATGCGCGTTTTTGTCCTCTATGCGCAAAGCGGATAAGTAATCTGCTTTAAAAAAAGACTGTTAGAGATTGTCAATGGTTTCCTTCCTTCCCAAGAATTTGCATTCAAGATTAAAATATAATTTACTAGTGCTAGGTACCACCGCACCACACCATTTCTGCCGCCGAACACTAGTTTCCCAACATTACTTTGTTCCGGTTTGAAGGGTGCTATGGCTAGTGAAGTTACTGGGGTAATGAGACTCAACGTCTTACGTTTCAGGCGACAAGAGTAAATTGGTACAATATATATCATCATAACTAGCGCCACATTGTTATGGGCGGGCGTATCACTTACCATCAGGTGAACGTTTATCTCGTTTTAAAGAAAACTGTAGTTAGTAAAGTAATTAAGGTAACGATTTTAACTTGTTGTTTCAATACGTCAAATACAATGTAATGTGTTTGCAACCAGGTCAATGGCGGTTTCGTCCCCACCCCAATATGGTTACAGACAATATAAAAGTTTAGTTAATATATATGTAAAGTTAATGCGAAAAATATAAGTGAATGTGCAATTAAAATAATTACAGATGCAACACGACCCTCCGACTGCAACTATTGATTAAAAGTGACTAGTTAAACATGCGGTTTAAGCTGTTAATTAAAAGTAAAATTTCGTTACTAATCAGTAAAAATACCTTAACACATACACATACATACATATAAGTACATTGTTATTCAGGTCAGTTCAGACTGTTGAAGTGTTTCACCAAATAGAGTATGTATTAATTGAAAGTTTCTCATTAATACGTAGACTGATTTGTATATTACATATTCAATGAACCGACAATCCTCTTCTCGCGACAGGCCTCTAAATCCAACAGTGGGAACGTTAAGTGGGCTATGTTTTATATACAGGTGGGTTACAAATACTTCCATATGACGGCAATGCTTACAGTGATTGAAGATCTGGTGAAGGAAGCAGGAAGTCGTTGGATACGGGCAACGCAGGTCCGATCGATGTGGAGATCCTTGGGGAAGGCCTATGTCCAGCAGTAGACGTCTATCGGCTGATGATGATAACGATGATACAGGTTATATTAAATCAGAAATGTTGCTAAGTTATTGGTCAAGTGTTTAATTTCGATATGAAGTGCATATGAATTTTTCATTTAATAAATTAAGTTTCATGTTGTATGATAAAGTTGCATTCAATTACAATGTTTGTATATTCCCACATCGATCGGGCAGGGATTCATATGGGGAGGGGGGGGGGCGATTTCTGCCATTTCTACCACACTGGCCAAAGTTGGTGGGAGCCAAAAAAGTGAGAAGAGCCAAGAGCCGTTTGTTAATTAGGAAGCCGCACCACGAGCAGGTGAGTTTGGATTTTGGTCCCGTGAGTTATAGTGCGGGACCCCTTTCAACATCGAGGATTTGTAATAATAATATCCGAATGTTCTTATTTAAGAAAAAAATAAGTAAAGTTTGATAACATCAAATGCTAAGTGTCGTGATGATAATTATGAAAACTGTTGTCACATTAATTTCACTAAACCTTATCGTGTTTACATTTGTTACCCGCATTTAAGCGAGCTTGAAATCTTGATATCCCGCCGTTTATTTCAAGAAAATTTACTTTTTATTCACTTTAGCACCCGACTCTGTTAAATTGTGCAGCTTTTTATTTTAATCTTTTTTTTTCATCACATCACAGGTACATTTACCAAGGTAGCTTTCGTTTCCTGAGAAATATTCGATGTATGGAATATATGTTGAGCATTGTTTTAACTTAACTACCTTAACGTACCTTACATATATTTTGTACTTTAATGACTAACTTAACGATGTAATATGTAAAATCGATATAAATTTTTATCGATAGTTATAAAAGTAATTTAGTACAAGTCTAGATGGAGTATAAAGGCTTTAGAGTATTGAGTACTACTGTTATAATATCGGCCATAACACATACATAACTCGTACATAAATTCATATAAATAATATTCTTTGTGGTGAAGGTTATTTTTACAGCTTTACTAAAATAGCAATTTCTGAATATGATTTTAATGAACATAATTTTTTTTAAATAAAATTTCCTTTAATCTCGTAACTACATTATTGAAGATAATAAAAGAATATGTCGTGCTATCCGTATTTGGTATATCAAAAGACAACAGTATGGGATAGTACTGATAACAGTATAAAATAATCACAAGTAGCATAATTAAGTTATATTTTTGACTAGATCTAATTAAGCTTGTTTTATTATTAGCTAAGTTTTCGTTAAACGCATGTAATCGTCGATGTGCAAATTCGATACTCTGATTCTGACCCACAAGTGTCATTGTGGTAACCAACACTGAATAAAACAAAAAAAATCTAGACTATTATTACTTTAAATCCAGTATTAAAAATATATTGCATATATTTAAAAGAAGACACTAAGTGCTTTCTCTTTCACCTAACTCTAATTCCATGCGGTGGTGGGGTTCATTTCGATCTGCCTTCGACGTATAATAAATCAAGGTTGTCGTTATTATCTGTATTTTTTCATTGTATCATTTCTAACAAGCGCAAAGTAAAACGTTAAAAAAAAACTAAAAAAAAATTAACATACAAAAGCGTTCATAGATTCGTGATTCTCATTCTAATCAAAGTTTCGTGGGTCCCGTGGGCCTTTGGAGAATATTAATAAGACAAAATTTTCGTCAATGCTTTACTAAAACATATTAAAACGTGTTGATGTGAGATCTGTAATATTATAAATTTTTTTTTTGGTAACACTATTAAATGGATATTCTAATTTATCTATATGTATAAGAGATTTCCACTTATGTACGTACAGAGATTTCCTCCTATGTAAAGATTCATCACGACATCTCTAGAACCATAAGATGTAGTGACAAGATTATTTCTTTCAGTGAGTATTGGCCAGCTCAAATCAGATTTTACGAAATGCTACCCCCAAACGGGTTGCAGGAGTGTTACCGCCAGCGAAGTGGGCGAGGAATAGCTAGTATGTATATAGAAGATATTTAGTAATTCATTGACTTATCGCGATATTAGATGTAAAGACTCAACATTTGGTGAAGAAATTGCTTCCGCCATTTAAAGGTTAGCTAATGATGAATTTAAAAAAAAATCTCCCCAGGCGTTAGTGTTACGTCCAGCAAAGCGGGCGGAGAACAGCTAGTTATTTATATATTTCCAGAAAGGTCGCGAGGTAATAAAATAAAATTGGCATTCCGAAGCAGTACGTCGAGTGTACTCATTACATCCACTACTTTTTTTGGCGATCATTGAACAGCTGCTTGTTAATTAAAGTTATTCGAAAACCGACGTGGGGTTATGAGAGAAACCCAAACATTCCGATGGGACCACACACGGAAAATGATGTACTGTATGATATATACGGTATTATAACGTGTTAAGTATGAAAAAAGTTCTTATGTTTAAGAATGTATAACCGTCATTTGCTCGATCTGAATTAAGGATGTGATTTACTTGTTTCGTCCATGAACATGTGACTTTAATTTTATTACATTTTGAAGCTTTAAAGGTTCAGGAATATATTCTACTTTAAATGAACCATAAACCTCATTGAAGACCGCTAGCTATTACCGATTAGGTTGAAATAGCATACATACAAAAATAGTTACTTGTAAAACATATATATACAGAGACAAATACATTAAGGTAATAATTTTTTTTTTATAAAATACAAATTTATATTTAAGTGGACGACTATCGGCTGATGATGATGATGATGATGATACAAAGTTTAAATGTAGTAGCAAGGAACAGAAAGGGATTCGCAGAAATGGTGTCTAATAGTCACTAGATGTAGAGACAAGAGAAGTAGAAGATTTTCGTTTATATAGAATAGACAGCTAGTGATATAAAATATACGTTAATAAGAAGTAATGCTCAGGATCAAAATATTTGTCAACGCCTGAAGTATCGACGCTTTTGACACTATTTCGAAGAACCATTGAACCTTTTAAATGGGTTAAAAATAGCCATAACATTACCAGTGGACAATGGGCAGACCAGTTCGTGACGAGGTGTCTTCCTCGCCGGCGTCTGCTGCTAAGAAAGTTCATTTGCATAAGTACTCTGTTTTCGTGGTCGTTGTATAAATGTTAATATCTACGTGATAAAAATGACTGAAACGAGATATGGAGGTAAAAAATCTTATTCAGTCATGAGACTGTCGAAAGGTATGATAGTCCAGGTATACAGCTAAGTTTCTTAATTTAATGATGTAATAGTATTCTTTGCCAGTCTACTCTCGCGGATAAGAGATATTCAGTATTGCCAACCTTTAGATAAGGTTTTCTTCTTCACTTGTCTAAAAATTCCCTCTTGTTATCAGAATAGCTTTTATAGTATAAATAATTTTAAATACACAAAAAATACATACATATTTTTAAAAAAGAATATATAGATTATAATATATATAAGCATTTTATATTATTTCAAAATTTTTGCATTAACACTGAGTATTTTAGAAACTTGCTTGTTTTTTTATTTTACAGCTTTAAATTATTTTTTTCAGACTAAGTACTTGCCGTTTTGGGTTACGTTTGTCCTTTTTTATTTCGAATATTCTCTGAAAACTGGAAAGTACTTATAATATTTCCTGTGTTACCAAGCAAAAGGATATCTATCTCCGGTTTTGAAAGAATGTTCAACACAAAAAGGGCAAAACAGGAATAGTTACAAGGCCGAAAAAGAACAAGAAGAGTAAAATAAAATGATTTAGAATTATATCATAATCGCAAAGCAATAGAAGTCCAGAGCTGAACATAGACCTCCTAGAAAAATCTCTTCTATGGTCGCCACTCCTGCGATCAAATAACTGACTACTTGTACTTAAGAAAACATATTTAATATGTAGCAATATATTGCTACTATACAGCTTTAGTATTATTTGTTAACTTGGCTGTGAACGTCATCAGAATCGAGTAGTTTATGATACGGGTTAAAAGTTAGTTCAAGTTATTGGATAGTCATAAGATATAAATGGTGCGGTAAGCAATCTTTTCTGATTACCAATATAAAATACTTATAGTTATGCATATAATTATTTTTTTATGATTTAGTTTTTAATAGAAAACTTTCGACTATAATAGATTTCTCATATACCTGTAGAAAATTACAGACAAAGTATTAAGTTTGACTGATATAGTTAAAATTGTTAATAATGACAAGAAAAGGATATCAGGAGGTAGGTAGATCTTTGTTGCCGGAGACCGTCTAGGTAGGTACCACCTCAGCGCCTGTTTCTGCCCACAAACAGTTGTGCGCAAAGAATATTGTGGTCCGGTTTGAAGGGCGCTGTACCTAGTATAATTATTGGGGTAACGAGACTCAATATCTTACGTCTTAGGGGACGAGCGCAATGTGATGCCACGTTGTTATGGATAGGTGTTACACTTATTATCGGGTGAATGTCCCGCTCGTCTCATCGGTTAATGTAATAAACAAAACATATATAGATATATAAATATATTTTTTGTGTATTAGACACCGTAAATGATTTTTTATACTATACACATATCATTACTTAACATGAGATAGAATCGAGTTTAAGCTTAGCTCACATAAAGAGAAATAATATGAAATTTTTATTATTATGTTATGATATATATTGTTTTGTTTATCTCGATGGACATTATAACGACAAATAGCCCCTTAAAGCTATATTTGGTACCAATAATAGCACGAAACTCTCGCTCGTTAGTTTAAAGAGCTTCCTAGAAATTAAATTTATTGCAATACGATTCCCGCCGGTTAGTCGTCAAAAAAGTAAAGGCTACCAAAGAAAGTATAAAAGTACCTAATATAAAAGTTGTCACCGTCGTAAAACGACTTCCTGCGATCATTAAACCGTTGTGGACGCTCCATTAACACTGCTAATAGCATAGCACTCGTTACTGTTATAGCGGCTAATTATTTTAGCAATTATCCTAAAATAAAACGGCTGTTGAGATTTTTATCGGTTACATCCCTGACCTAATAAAGTATTATTAACCTTTAGTGTTTTACACTTACTCTTTTTTATTCATTTCACACTATCCAATAGAAAACTATTTAAAAAAAAAAAACTATGGTCACCGCGATAGTCCAAAAGATTGCTATACTTACATATTTTAAACCTTCAGTTAGTTCGCAGTAGTTAGAATGATATACACAACAACACATTTTGCTCTTCGGCTTAAGACAACTCTCGTTAGTCCCGTTAACACGGTAATTTCACTAGTTAATACGCCCTTCAAACCGGAACACAGTAATGTCCGTACAGTACCAGTTAGCGGCAGCAACAGCACGACAACACCTACCACTCATGACATTGGGCAGAACACATTGCTTGAAGGACTAACGGTGATGTGATAGATATCTGATGTGACATATAGATTCTATAGCTGCCGCTGAAACATCTTTGGGCGAAAGCTTACGTCTAGCAATAAGAGATAGAGGCTGCTGAATTTACATACTCCTCTGGCGCAGCGACCCAAAGTGAGTCTTGGACTCCGAAACAAGAGAGCGCCAGCGTTGTTTGTCTTTGATTTTGAATTTACATATATACGTTAAGTTAAATAATATATAAGATTTTAACTGTCTTCAGGGCCCAGCGGCCAACCGCTTACCTTGTAACTCGGAGGTCCACGATTCGACTCCGAAGACACATCTTATGAGAGTTGATGTTGATTGTAAATCTACAATCTAACAAGATCTATTATAATAACTGTATTGCTCATGATTTAGCAAGACCACATATTCTAGGAGGACACGATTCATCACAGACTCATTGTCATATACTACCATGAGAGGATGTGAAGTGGTAGCTCAATAGCGAATGATTTTTAAAATCGACTAATGTTTTACATTATAGTAAACAAATTATATTATTTATTACTAACGGATGTAATGACTATGTATATAAAAAATAATGTGGGTCAAATTATGTTACATATAGTTTTACAATATTTTAGAAAAATCCTGTTTGGGTGTCATCCGCAATTTCGCGAAGGCCTATAGCAAGAGATACATTATTAGGAGTGACAGTTATACTGGTGTTAGGTCTCTGGTGGCGGAGACCGTCTAGATAGAAACCACCGCAGCGTCTATTTCTGCCGTCAAACCGTACTCCGCAAACGTTACTATGTTCCGGTTTGAAGCGTGCCGTACCTAGTGTAACTACTGGAGTAACAAAATTCAGCATATCTCAGGCGACGAGTGCAATGTGTTGCTGTGTATATCATCCTATATAGCTCTTCGTTGTTATGAGCTGAGGTATCACTTACCATCAGGTGAACCTTCTATGGTCTCGCCGCATAATTTAATATATATATATATATTTTTTAAATTAAAATTTCATTATCTGTTTTATATTAAAAATCGTTTCACCTTAGATCAGTGCAAATATATTTTTACACTATAGTTGCTAATGAACACGTAATGTATTTAATTTACTCTTATATATACTATATTTCTGAAGTGATGACCGCGATCACTCTGTCAAGAGTGATACTGACGAAGAAGAAGAGATACTATGTTATAATTTAATGAATGAAATCAACGTTATGACACTAACGTGATTATTGAACACGCGTAGTATATATTAATAATTATTTTACTTTACATGATCAGCTGGAAGATGCTCACTGCTGAACATGTGTCTCTGTCGTCATCCATTTCTATGATTTTTTTGGACTGCACTTACAGATGAATTAAACATGTAACATTTATAGTCTCATTTATGACAATCTGTTAATGTGGTGGTGGTGTACTGTGCTCGGTTTGTATGTGTATATATATATAAATATATATACTTATCTGTATAATTTTTGTTTTTGCTCATTTGAATCGTGTTATCTTTTTTAACATTTTAGTAAATTAATAAATATAGTTGTTTATTATTAAATATATATACATGTGTATTAAGTCATCGCTCCCAGCTGAAAATCTGCAGTTTATACAGCAACATATAGCTGGGATGGGTGCTATTTCGATACCTAAACATCATCATACATATATATATATTAATTTGCTACAGTACCGAATAGATGTTTTACTTTATTTCTGATCATTTTGGTATAGGTAAATAAAAAAAATCATAGAAACCAGTAAAATCTCCACATGGTTATAATTGGCGTGTGGCTGAGCGCATGGGGCCCATGTATGGGGAATTAGTCGTCGCCGTCACGTTTCGTGTCGTATGTCGTCAGACAATGGGGTATAAATAATGGCATGCAACGGAACCAACGCTCCATGGCAATTTAGACGGCAGAGGTCGCGCCGTGCCATAGGATGTGCCATAGAATTTCATACGGGGAAACCGTGTCCCGGGCGACTATTAGACGTTTTATGGCCGGCTTACATTTTCCATGTTCCCAAGGCGTGTATACGTTCTTGGAATTGCTGAATGAAATATGCAAACTACTGCCTATCGCCGTGCTGAGATTTTGGGATTAAATTAGTTTTGTTTTAATATGGCAAAAGTTCCCGCATAACAAACTCACGGGATCTAACCCAACCTTACCTGCTTGCGCGCATCCCACTGATCAACAAACAAGATATGGGCCAGTCTGCTGGGAAATGTGGGCCATTTTCTTAAATATCGTTAATGACAAAGTGCATTTGCCACGTGAATCCCTGCCCGATCGATGTGGGAATCTTTGTAGGAGGCCTATATCCAGCAGTGAACGTCGATCTGCTGATAATGATCGCAAAAATAATACCAATCCAACTGTGCATATTCGATTACTTCAGATCTTAAGATGATTTTTCTTAACAACGCGACAATATTAAAAATTCGATTTTTAGGTGTACAGAAGATAAACTTCTTTCTTAATTACTACTACAGTATGCGAAGATTTAGAATGAGATAGAAGCACAATATAACCTCTATATTGTTAACATGTAAATGTCGTTTTACACTATTAAAACTGATCAATGGTTGAGTATAGTAAGTTAATTACTACACAGTAAAATTAGAATTCCAAATTATGTAGTAAATCGCTCGGTCTGCCGAAACGGTCGCAACTAAAGCTAAATGGGAGTTATAAATAACGTCTATAACCATTGCCCTCCGTCTACTGGAGGCATTGTTTCATTGAAGTTACGTGTATGTTACAAAAAAAAAAAAATTAACTCTACGATACAAAGTTAAAAGAGTAACTACAGGATAATGTGTAGTTTTGTTGTAGTATCGTTAAGTTCGTTCTCATCAGTAAGCTTATACGTCACAGCTGGACATAAGAGCTGCTGAGACAGCTGGGAGAGCCCAAGGATCCCTATTTAGTTCGATCTTTGATTATCTATACGCTTCCAGATGTTAGGATAGCAAATGGACTGAAGGTACTCCGTGATAACTATAATATCATTAAAATTTGTATAAAACTACCACTACTTTTGACATGTTAGGTGATAAGATGAGATGATACATCATCCCAGGAATACTCAGACATTTACATCATGAAGTTGGTAGCTTGTTCGGACGGGTTCAGAAGAACTCTACCTCTCTATAAATATATGACAACGTAATCGAATGATGGAACCTTCGTGTAACTAGGTCAGCCACTTCACTACGAAGGCAGTAATTTTTTCTAGAGTTTCTGTTAATTAAAAACAAAATACCAGGAACGTCTAAAAATAACATGAAGTAAGAAGATAAATCGATGTTTTTACATCTATATTCTATTAAGGCGTAGATAATGAAGCACGGGCTGCTTTTTTTCTTAATTTACGCAAATAACCGTGTCCAGGTACTAAAATCGTAGCAGGGCATTTATAACGTTACCACATTGAGACGCATTGAGACATTCGCCGCTCATTAGCGGTGAGACTGCGGCCTTATGCGGTACATTTTTTTCATACGTTCATAAATTATTTACG
Source organism: Ornithoptera priamus (assembly GCA_029034505.1). Classification (NCBI taxonomy): domain Eukaryota; kingdom Metazoa; phylum Arthropoda; class Insecta; order Lepidoptera; family Papilionidae; genus Ornithoptera; species Ornithoptera priamus. The sequence continues at coordinate 3,187,270 of JARDWD010000834.1, forward strand.
GCAGTCAATTGATTCTGCTCTAATTGAGGCCAGATGTTGGCAGAGAAAAAAGTGTAAAATAATAAAAAGAGCTGAATCTTTTTAAACATTATTCTAGTACTTATATAATACAAGCATATTTTTTTCAAGCAGTCGTTACCTTGACTTCTTTAGAAGATACTTATAAGAGTAAGACTGAGTATTGTCTATTATAAAGATATCAAGAAAAAGTAAACAGTAGATCGCGTTTATGACGGCAATCTTTGCGATAACAATAAGAAACTAATTTTCTATAACATCGAAAACCTTTAAGTGCTTACTCCCAATTCCATGTTTTTATCGAAATAAATTAGAGAAATAGTCATATTCCATTTTTTTCTCCACTACAACAAAAAGATTAATAGATCAAAACGAATAAATATATGAAAATGTTCCATATTTTAGCCTTATTAATAGTTGTAAAGGAAATATTAAGGACGGATCAATTTCCACGTGTTGCCTTTCCATAAAAAGTACTATTAAAGATACAGTTTCCAAAGGAAATGAATAGGATAAAATATATCCTAATTTTGACACCATCAGTGATGAGCTATAGAATAGAAAATACTATTGCACACTAAAAACAACATACATGATATAAAATCCCTAATTGGTAGTTTTATGGTTAAAAGCCTACTCTCTAAACTATTTTTATGTACTAGTAAGGGATGATTATTTTATTGATTTTAGAGAAAAATTATAATAAATAAAAATAATATTAAGATAGAAACCGTTGCCGCTGTAGAGATCCAGTGGGGAGGTAGGACATAAACATGCTTCCACCAGGCTCAACGTTTACAGTTCTAATTAAGTGCAAAATCAGCGCCATTGGACATATCAGCGCTTAATGATTTATGCGAATAGAGCCTGCACCCGACGCGACCCACGGCCAGCACGCCCGCCCACTGCCCACGCTCTCATTCGCTTGAACCGTTGCTCATTTCGCTTGTGTACACACCCACGGTTTCGCTCGCTTCGTGGAACTTTGACCCGCTGCCAAAATGTTACATAGCACCAAGCGTGAGAAGTGGCCGATCAGTTTTGTTTGTCTTCATGATACGAGACGATTTTAGCCGAGTCATCTTATAACAAGTGTTAAATTATACTTAGCTTAAATATCTTCTGTTTGTGTTAAGGTATTATAAAAATACGTTGACGATGATGGATACGTACCTCCAAATCGCAACTAATAGTTTAAAATAAATAACAGTATTTTTTAACTTTCTTTTATAAGAGCCGTAGTGTAACGGACTGACAGGAAGTTAAGAAAGATAATTACAAGAAGATGGCGTGGTCCGAGATTAACTTTGGCGTCGTAGATGCCTTGCAGCCGGACCACTTGATTGAATTTACATTTACGTAAGTTGCAAGCCATTGTCGGTTCAAGTCGACAAAGTTCGAACTTAGATTAGTTTGCGTTCCTCCTTTCAGCTTGCCATTGAAACTTAATCTTGTAAAGCAATTATTTCGCTTGCTCGCCGGTTGGTTTCTTCGGTAAAAATGTAACAACGCCTTATATTAAGGCGAAGTAATTGTTCGAGTTATTAAAATTAACATTTTCTGTGAACGGTCTATAAAAATTCGAATATTTGTGTCGGTTTTATAAGGCGATTAGATACGGAACATAAAAACGTAGTTTGTGTTACATTTTACGAGTTCAACCTTCGAAAATAATATTCAGGACATGGCGACGCTTGTGAATATAATTAATGGCTGACGTCATAACGAAATGTATGTCATGTTTATATTATTAACATATAAAAATATAACTACGCTCTCGGGACTATATATGTTTATCAAATGAGAGACTCCTACGTTATTTTCGTTTATAACCGTCGATGATTAGAGTAGTCAGATACGAATTTATCCGTTATTCATACAAGATAAACGAATAAGACGGGGCACGAGAAAATAAGACGATATAGAAATGATACATGTGACATTTAATAACTTCATATAACGTTTGAATACTGAGTAGTTAAGATAAAAACTTTGCTGTAAACCTGTTGATAACTTATTGTATAAACCGGATAGTATCAGGATGTATGAAAAGCGATGCAGCAGTTAATTGATACAGGCCGCGGTCGCGTCTCTCGCAAACATACATTTCTCATGTCGTATCAAAGCCCTGAGCCAGAAAAAAGTAATACAAACAGTCGTAATTCATTTCGTCTCCGCTCAACGGCGGGATAGCGGCTGGCGTACATCCAACCTCCCAACACACGATCCGACCTGACGCTAATTCACGCTGTTTCCAGAGAATGAGGATACCGTGATTTCTTTTCTTTTTTCTTTGTTGAGCCTACGATTGATACCTATTACATAAACCTCGTTAAGAACCGAACATAAACAAAAAAAATTGATAAAGAAATGTTCTACGCTAACATGAGCACCATGCGCTGCTGCTTATCGTGCCTCTAAAAAAATTGTCTGCATAAAAATGCTAACTGCTGCTTCGTTATTATGGGCAGCGTTTCAGCTCATCTCTGCTCTTAGTTATGTAAAAGCCAAATTATCACATTACAGTCAACTACTCATATTTCGACATAAACTATGTCGTGAACAAATCTAGATTTTTTCTGATAAGATTTTTGACAGCAATAAAGACAATAAAAGGACAATTGTTTCCAAGTCTTATGATATTTTGTTATACTTCATGTTTTTCCGTGTAATTATCCTAAGCATTTACTATGCTAAAGGGCAAGTCATCACACTACAAACAGTTTGCTTGTTTTGCGAACAAAGAGGTTCGGCTCCTCGTTCTTCACAAGAACAGCAAAGAAGTGAAACAACTTGCCGGTGTCGGTGTTCCCGTCTAAAAACGACGTGAGTGAAATAGGCTATTACTTGGTTATTGTGCCTTACCACCACAAGACATTACCACTTAACACCAGTAATTAGTAGTCATGCGTTAACCCCTTTTAAATTAAAAAAGCTTTGAGTTACAATATGAAAATATAATCACCAGTTTTGGAACAAAAAATGGTCCATTAAAGAACTTTAAGAATAATATTAAATTTTATGTTTAATTTTAGATCAATGGTATATCCGAAAGTATTAATATTTTTTGGTGGTATCAGTTAAAAGTAGAAGAAAAGATTAATTTGTTTGTTTGAAGTCCTCATTAAATGATCAGCGGTGGCGTTACTGAGGAGTCACGCTGAGGAAGCGGCTCGCAAGTGAATAATGTCGTTTACTTTAACACCAATAACATTTGGGTTGGAGAACATCAATAGGATTTTTTTTTATGTAAACGTTGTGCGCTGTTTAAAGTTTACATTTCCTTTCAACGTACTCATATGAAGTCGATGTTTTTGTAACTCTTTCCTGTCTATTCGTATTTCCGCGGACGTTCGGTTTTCCGCATTATTATCTTTATGAATTTATGCGTTCATTAGACATTGTCACCTGATAATGACTTTTTAAGTTAAAGATAAATAATAGTTATAGTAGTAATTGCAGATGTTGAAAATTGCTGAATTTAATTTATAACCGCAATGTCCTTGGGGACGATGTGTTCTTAAAGCTACTTGGTATATCTGTTGTATACATAAAAGCTCATTCATCGGCTACAACTTGTAATAAGACGGAAGACAGCAACTGACACAGCAATACTCTGCACAGTGTTCTATTTTGTTTTTGGTTCACATGTACTATAAAATATTAAAATTGTTTTCGTAAATAGCTTCAAATATCTTTTTAATCGAGAACAATTTCTATGGTTATTTTAAATTTTAAATTGTTAAAGATCATTTATAAAAGAGCTCGACAAAGCTTCCGTGAACAAAGCCACGAGCGAGCTTTGGTTTGATTAAAGAGTCTAGTGAAAGGTCGCTTCAGGAAGGAAAGTCGCATTTTCAATGTCTGATGAAAGGAAAATAATGTCGATCTCGGTGCTGAATGGTAGCCGCGATCATTTGTACTCGTACATATACATCGAATCTGAAAATAACATGCAATTTGTCGTTCCCCCAACGATTAAGAATAACACATTAAAATTCGTCTAAAAGACATGAAAAATTAAGTAATTAAAACGAAGATAAATAAAAGATTTATTTTTAAAGTTAACTAGTTAAAAGCTTTTAAATATAATCTTTAAAGTAAACAGTGGTCCTTTGGGATTATACTTCATACAAAAAGAAAATGAAACACTTAGATTACCAACTTCATTATTTAGTAGTAGTAGTATTTATAAACAAAATTACGTGTTAACTGTTGCCAATGTATTAACAGTTAGTTTGCAATGAACTTTGCCTAAAAAAGTTACTGAGCTAACGAACCTATATACATATAGGAGATATCCAGATATTCATTGACTCACCTCGAGATTTCCGTAATTAATGGATGTCAACACTCAAAATTTGGTAGAGATATTGCATCTGCCATTTAGAGGTCAAATAAGAATGGATTTTACAAAATTCCTTCTCTAAATTGATTTGCGGGGGTGTTACGGCCAGCAAAGTCGGCGGCGTACAGCTAGTTTGTTTATATGTTGTAAGGTTATAATAATCTCTCGAATTACCACTTGCGAACGGAGTTTTCGCTGCCATTTAATTTGGTGAATATATCACAGGTTTAAAGCCATCACCTTTGAAAAAGTGTACGTGGACCGTACAAATGAAGCTAGAATAAGTTACCAAAAAAGATACAAAGCTTTGCAACGCCGGTGATACTTAAGCCACTATTGTCACAGCTGGGACGGTATACGTATATACGAGATAAATTTATAAAGACTTAAAAGCCTTGTTACTGTAATAACCGCTTTATTTAATTAACACTACCTTAACCTATGTCTAACTTAATAGTTTTATTTTAAAATATCAATAAATAACATGTAAGTTATAGTTTTTAATATTAAAATTTTCATGGAACCTAAATGATTATGGTCTATCTGTATCTACAGATTAGACTTACAAAAAGTCTTTCGCACAGATTTCTAAAACGTCACATTTTCAATACTAAATCATAAACAATTCAGAAAAGTCTGTATAAAGTTATAGCAATGATAATATAGTGATAATCTCTTTCTCTTTCTATCTATTATCGTATACAGTAGTGGAGCCTGCTTTCATTTTGCTTTCTCCTTTATTTTACTCTGTCCTCGACGTCGTCGTTGGTCAGTCATGTATCTTGATACTCTTCCACATTGTCTTGGGTCTTCGACTGGTAAGGAGAAACCGTAACGCCAAGTTGATAATGTAGTCAGGCAACCTCATATTTATTTGATCATACAATGTATATAGTGATAATAATATTTTTAAATATAGGAAGATAGATGGTTCCGTGATTTACTACGAAACGTTATAAACTGGATAACGGATAAAAAAATGCCTAAATGTAGTAACATATTAGGTGCATTTAGGTTATAAATCACGTCACGTTATCTGTTATGAGAACGGCAAACATTTTTCGCGCTCTCGTCAGATAACATCGTGCCTGATAACCGTATAAACCCGCGTTTGGTTATGAGACCGTTATAGAGTTGATTAAACCGAAGCCGACGCGTGATGTAACGAAGTTGCTCCATTAAGAATATATTACCTCGGTAATGCATTCGTAAGAAGGTAATTTTTAAATGATGAGTAATTTTATTATAATCAATGAGATTTTAAGTATTTTTTCAAATAGCATTTGGTACTTCATCTTTGTTAATAGGAGGGTAATATTAATTTTAATATATAAAAAAACTAAGAATCCGTTGCGAGATATTTATGACGGTTTGTTTATTAATAGTTATAATTAAATTGATTTGATAAATTACAAGGAATTTTTTTTTTTTCAAATTGTTTTAAACGTCTCCAATTTGTCTAGGTGTTAAATGACAAGGTGAACATTAAAGGTAGAGCTTGCACGCCCTGGATAGTCTAGCTCTGATAAGTTGACAACTAGAAAATAGTAATAATGTTATTGGGGTGTATGTTAGCTAATACCTAGTCAGAAGGGTTCGAAAAAAATATCATATAAACTTCATGACATGTGGCCCGAGAATCGAACTAGAGATATGTTACAAAGCTTTTTAGGTTAGCCACAATGCCACGGAGACTTAATCTGTTTTAAATTATTCCCCCGTGGTAACGGAGTAGATTTATAAGCATAGCGACATGCATTCAGGGTTTTCGTGAATGAGCCACCTGTGCCCACAAGAGCAATCTTTCCATATTTACAATTTAATTTTTATAAAGTGGAGCTAATTTATCTGTGTGTGAGAGGGACGGCAGGCAGGAAGCGCGCCGATGAAATCTGCGCCCTGAACGAGCGGCAGGGGTTATTGCATAATTTATACACGGGGAAAAGAATTGCCTCGCCCTGTTTACGCTTCTCTTGTTGATTTTCCGGTGGACCGCCTATATTATGGCACTGGAAACGCTGCGTGCCCTTTCTCACGGCGCGCATCGGACAGGGACGGAGGATATTGTAATGTATGTAGGCCGGATTGAAAAGGATTTCAATTTTCAACGTAGGGTAAATCCACTGAAATTGCCTTTAAGATTTTTTTTTGCAATTCATATTAACCATATGTGAAAAAAGATTAAACATTAAATTGAATGATGTGAATAAAAATGCAAAATTAGAATTGTCGTACTATAAATGAAATAATGTTTGAAAATCAATGTTAACACCTTATCTCTAGTTATGATACACTATATATTTTTTTTCAACAAAGCGACGAGTTGATCAGGACGTTCTCATGATGGTAAATAACAATGTGGCGCTAGTTACTATGATGTGCACAGTACTGGTAGTAGGTCTCTAATGCCGGAGATCATCTAGGTAGGTACCACCACAGCGCCTATTTTTGCCGTCAAACATTACTGTCCCGGTTTGTAGGGCGCTGTAGCCAGTGTAATCACTGGGGTAACGAGATTCAACAGCTTATGATTCAAGCGTCGAGCGCAATGTGTTGCATTGCATACCGTCTTAACTAGGGCCACGTTGTTATGGGCGGGCGTATCACTTACCACCAGGTGAACAAGCTGCTCGCTTCGTCGCTTAATCACATAAAAAAAACCACACAGCGCTCGTCGCCTTGAGACATAAGAACTTTATGTCTTAATCAGGAACAAAGGAATGTTTGCACAGTACTGTTTACCAGCAGAAATAGGCGCTGAGGTGGTATCTAACCAGACTGTCTCCGGCAACAGAGACCCACCACCAATACGTTAGTATGTTTTATGTACATTAATATCAAAGCTGTTACTAACGAAAAAGCCTTATTCTGCTAGAATATTAAGTGGCTAAGTGTAGGCTAAAGGCCAGAGATAAACTAATAAAAAACGCGCCGGTCCGTAATTAAAAAGAAACAGTGAACAAATTTGCCGTTGTGTTTATTGCGAAATATCCTTGAATCCTATTACGAGTTCACAGTTCTATAGGAATTGGCGATAACGGACCCGAGGCCGTTCATCCGCTATTAATATGCAGCAGACCAAATAAAACTACTACTTTATAAACAAATTATTCCTCGAAGAAAGTTTTTGACGTCTTTTTTATACGAGTGTTCTGTAACTGTGATAAAACTTTTCATTTTTCCGTTTTTATCTTTTAGTAAAATAAATTACTGGGGTAATGGGATTTAACATCATATTTCTTAAGCCGAGAAGCGCTATATGGTGCAGTATATCACCCTAACCAACGCCACGGTTATATGTACATGCGAGTTATTTACCATCAGGTGCACATCGAGCTGTTCTCACTTAGTTGACACAAAATAATAGAACCCAATATAAGATATTCCGGTACGGTGTATGTAGCAACCACCGCAGCTCCTATTTTTATAGCCAAGCAGTGGCGTGAAAATATTTCTATGTTCCGGTTTAAAGGGCGTTGTAGCTAGTGACATTACCAGGGTAATGAGACTTAACTTCTTATGTTTGAATGTGACGAGCATAATGTGGTGCTGCGTCATCCTAATTAGCGCCACGTTGTTACAAGCAGGCATATTATAATAGGTAATGAGACGGTAAGTGACGGTTACCTCATGGTAAGCCGTCAGGTAACTGTCGCTTCGTGGAATAAAAAAAATGGCATTCAACTTAATTCCTGTCAGTGAATGGAGAGAAAGCGTTGTATGTTTTTACATATCCGGACTTCTGGATTTCAAGTAAATTGTTTACTTGAAATATTTATTTCTCGTTTAAATTTACCTTTTGTTTGTTGTACATTTACTGCAATACCAGGTCATAACATTGCATCCATTACTTACCTGAAAAGAATAAAAGATACATTCAATTTATAAAAAGAAGTTTTCAAACAACAAAACAGATGGCGCTACCATGAACAATAGATCACGCTATCGTTTATCATAGCGCAAATCCTTTTAACGATCGTACATCTTTGTGTACATTGTCTTCGGTCAACAAGTCATTACGGAGTATACAATTGGACCCTGGATTTCTCTGGATCTTAGTAATACTAAGAGGGGGACTACTATAACCTCACCACAAGACTTCTTCAAAATTAGAATTCTACATAAAAAGAGGTAAGACTATAAATACCAGCTTAATTCTTAGAATAGGACATAATATTGATGTTTGTGGTATTTGTAGTTTTGTTTTTGTTTCGGGTGGGTAATCTTTGAAAAGATATTGTCTTCTGAGAGAAAGTCTGGGTAATGTGGAGGTTTTTATCCAGTAAAACACACTAAATGGAAGTCCTCATCGTTTGGAGAGGTTACGCGTAAATTGTTCCGAACACTAACCGCGGTTTCTCTATACAAACCCCAACACCCAAACGAGTAACATTACAATGGCTAGAAGCCATGTCTAGCCATCATTCTCCTCGAAGTCGTTTAAAAGGCGATGAGGACTCTATCCTTTAATTCCGCGACCCCGAAGGCCTCGTTAAGAGGAACACCATTCAGCATTGGGCCGCGATATCTCGCGTTAGGATATTTGCAATCTTATCTCCTTGTTATAGTGAAGATTAATAATAATATATATATATATATAAAAAAAAATTAAAAAACAACTTACTACTAACAAATTTTATTATCAGTTTATAACATTTTCTATGGTTATTTACGATTTATATAAAAGAAGGTTCCTATTTATAATTTTAACTATAAACTTGCACATAAATTTAACTGCTTCTTGTTTATGTTTACTCGTCATTAAAAACGCAGTGTGAGGCAATAAACAGTGATGTCGGAATAAATAACGGGGTATGTAAGTTATTTTTTTTTAATTACACATGAAATTTAAATTAAACTGGATTGTAGCCATGGCCAATATGTATCTGTGGATAATTGATTTAATAATACTTACAGTATTATATTTTACATGTAGATTATAAATAATCCTTTATCTTATTAAATCATTAGAGTCAATACCAAAAAAATTGTGGATTTATTATATATGTATAGACAAATATAAAATCTACACAACATAATTTATTTTGGTAGTAAACAAATAATTAATATATATATTTATTCGAGACGAGCGGAATGTTCAACTGATGGTAAGTGGTACGCCCGCCTATAACAACGTGGCCAGTAAGAATGTTATACACTGCATCACATTGCGCTTGTCGCCTGAAATATAAGATGTTGAGTGTGGTTATCACCGTATTTTACACTAGCTACAGCGTTTTTCAAATCAGAAAACAGTTATGTTTGTACACTCCTGCCTGGCGGCAGAAATATGGGGTGCGGTAGAACCCATCTAGGCGGTCCCTGGCAATAGAGACCTTATAAATAATTTGTACGTTTAATTTCAGTGGGCACTTTAAAACTACTCCACGTATGGTACTATATCACCACTTAAGTTCTTACAGTGTTAATTAATTAACGGTCCTGAAAGTTTATAAGAAAGAAAAAACTTGATATCGTACCAATTAAGATAACGAGTTTATTTTTAAACTGTCCTTTCTGCAAAACCGATTAGATGGTAAGTCAGGGTTGTCTGAGATGTTTACTTCTTTAAAATACCTTCTGACTGTTATTAAAAATGGTTGAAGCCGCCACACACCAAGGTTCATAAATTGAAAGACTTATTTCGTCTTGGTCACGCCATACAATTTTTTTTTTAGTGTTATAGTACAGTTTACTATTCAATGAATACACAATTACTTATATAAGCGTGAAGCGCTTGATAATAAATCAATTATTATGACAATCATCTTCCATCCCTTTTTTCATCCCTCTCTCTTTAACATAAATTTCGTTTAAAATAAGGTAATAACAGTTAGTGCCAATTTTTCTTATATATAATGAAATTGTTTTCTTTGTTCGCCAATCACGTAAAGACTAGTGAAAGTATCGACACGGGAATAAGAGCATTCGGAACATTTATAAGTGGTTATGAGCTATTTCTTATTAACTATTACAAACATTTGTGTTGGGGGATGTGTGTGTGGGTAGTCTTATAGTTAATAAATTTGGTTATTATCAGAAATGAGTTCCTTTAACTTCAAAATGTGTGAGGAATGGTGTTGTCAGTGCACGACGTTAATCCGCGTCTGCTGTACAGGTGTCGGTGCTGCTCAAGGCGAGTCGACACAATTATTAATCTATCCGATAATTTGTCAGATATCCACTCGGCAGCCGTGGCGGATCGCGTCGGATAAGCCGTTTTACACTACAGCATTCAGATCATACTCAAATACCGGACCATTAGTTTAGATGGCGTTCACTGAAATAAATTAACTTCACTACGTATAATTATCTGCCCACGCAGAAAAAGCAATACGAATGTCACAATCGTCGTGCAGCCAGCCTACGCCCTCGTCCAGGTAGAACAAGTGAATTTGAGTGTTTACACTTAAACCCTCTCTCTCACGATGGGTTGTCCGCTTGCGAATAATATCAGGACATATTACACGACATCTTACTATCATTACTATCTTTTATATGCTCGACGACTCTAGGAGACGAGCGTGACGTTTGCTGGATAGGGTGATATCCACTGTACCTTCCACATTCTGCTAAACGAGTTAAAATACGTAAGTCTCTAGTTCGTTATCGAGGCTACTTGTAGTGTGTAGTTGGTGGTACATATCTCTCACGATTGTATTGTAAATCTACCACCATAACAGCATTGTAGTGTTCTGGCTGCCAACACACGAGAATCAGAGTATTCGCACGCTTTCCCATCCACCACATTGTCAGTTAATAATAAGTGGAATTGGAGTCAAATATTAGGCTTTGATATATTTTCAAAGATACTCTGCTTTTAGGAGAAAGAGAAAGTTATGTGGATTTTGTACATACTAAAACCTCCCGGGTGATTATCATCAGTGTGTTGTATTGCACTACATATAAGCACATTCCAGTGATGACCGGAACCTTATCTATCCCCCTCGCTTTGGTATGACAAATATGAGAAGCCCTCGTGTTTGTCGTCCCACGCTAAATTAATTAGGGCCTATGATTTCAGATTTCGCCTTCTACTATAGGCAAGGCTTCCACCCAACGGGTTCCCGCCTTGTCGTGGCGGAGGGGCTTAGTAACCGTGGACCGATACACAGTGAAGCGAAGTGGAACCCACCCGGTCGGCCCGTGGCCAAGGGCCGGTCGTAGCGGCCGCTCCAGGTTCGAGCACCGGTTAGATAACTGGAGCTCACCGGAGCGGCGCGGGCCGCAAGGGCAGTTTCATACTGCCCTCTGCAGCCGAAGTGGGGTCGCCGAAGGAGTACCCTCTGCGACCAAACGGTGACGAATCGTGGATGCGGCGGCGGTGGGGCCGCCGGAGAAGAGGAGTGTCGATATAACGATGCGCCGTACTCCCTATCTTCTGCGGCCGTTTAACGGGTGGCAGCGGGCCTAACATCGGATCCGTCACAGTGAGCCAGAAGAGGTATTCCCCCTGGCTCCCATGACCTCTGGGCGACTGCAAGAGGCCGAAGAGGAGGTGCGCGGCATGTTCCGGCGCGCCTTGGAAAGGAAGGGTTCAACCCTCCCTCCAGAGGTGGGGCTGCGGAAGCGGCCAGCGCCAGCAGGGTCGCGGTTGCGCGCGAAAGCGGTCCCGTGACTCTGCCATCAGGCGATGGGGCGGAACATCGTGAGGGTTTTAGTTCGGTGCAAGTCTGTTCTTGCCCCCGCGAGGACGAGTATGCGCAGGCATTTCCCCCAAGTAAACAAAAAAAAAAACAGGCAAGGCTTATCTTAGTCCTATTCTTAAATAGCACGAGACTACAGGGCAGAAAGGCCGAGGCGTCCGTTGCCGTCGTTCCTTCGTCTCCGAGCGAGATCGGCGCTCCTCCGAATTCGCTCAGCAGTCTTGACCCAAACGGTTTCGCAGGAGATCAGCACTATACATACAGACAGCGCCTACCTTAGTTCTATTCTTCACAGCCTGAGAATACAGGGAATAAAAAAAATTGGAAAATTATTAAACCACGTTCTAAGTATTCATGTTATTAGTTCTATGTCTAGGTTAACCATGTCCGGTTTAAAATGAAAAACTGTGGCGTGCCTAATTAAACCGTTGTAGGATTTGCATTGGTGCGATAAGTGGTAATGAGAAGCAGCGTGCCGGCGCCTGCGCACCGTCCTAGACGGCGCCGGCCGTCCACTTGCGCAACTGATCACGCAATCTCAGCGCCGATCATAGATCAATGCTGGTTTTTTTTGCGGACACTACTTATTTTGAAGTCAAGTCAGAGAACATGCTCATTAAAATTTATCTTTTAGGTTAGCGCCATTATATTTTTTATATTTACACTTATAGGTTTTAATTAAAATCGATTGTTGATTAGCATTAAATATAGTAATTAGTAATTTAATAGAATTTACTAGTAGTAGGTCATTGTTTCCGGAGATGGTCTAGGTAGGTACTATCCTATATCTGTCATCAAACAGTAGTGTGGAAACATTAATTCCGGTTTGAATGGTGCTAATGTAATAACTGGGTTAAGGAGACTTAATATCTTGTATCTCAAAGCAACGACCACAATGTGGTGCCTTGTATACCACTTCAACTAGCGCCACGTTGTAAGTGTATCACTTACAATAAGGTGAACGTCTTGCTCGTTTCGTCGCTTCGGTGAATAAAAAAAATATAGTTTTAATAAAATCGATTGTTAATTAGTATTGAAACTTTGAAGGGAATTAAGAATAATTAAACGAAAAAATTATTTAGTTATAATTTTTTTAATGTTATTGTTATAGACGGTCCATCAATAAGTAAGAGATGGAAGGAAATTGGATTTCTACTTTCCCTACAATCAACTTCAGCTGCATATGCTTGCAGTTCAATGAATCCTAGTTTTTGGATTCTGTGATACTCGCTCCTGGATACGGATGTATTATATCCCGACTATATTAATGTCCGTATATTTATTCATACATAGCCTAGCAATTGGTTTGGAACTTCAGGAGTCATGGGGGTCTAAATGACTCCAAAACCACCTAGTGGCAAAGGCAACAGTAAACTACTAAATTATTATTTTATTATTTCCCTCACTCGTGTTAACGCCTTTCAAAATTATTTAAAAATTATTCCATTAGCTCTGCACACTATAAACTTTATCGTCCACCAGCGCGGTCGAGGGTTTACTGTGGTATAAATAAATTGATTGAATTAAAATCAATGACGTACAGTTACGAGAACTATTAAAATTTAAACCCACCCCAGTATCTAGTCTTTGACGTTCCGCAAAGAGGACGGTTAACAGTCGTCTCGGAATAGTACAATAACATTCACTATAATACCATTAAACTTACTATTTATTAAGGTAACTAACTACTTCCTAGTAAAAATTAAATTTGTGAATATAATTTTAATAAAGGTTAAGAATATGCCAGACGAGATGATATCGATGATCAGTTGATGTTAAGCGACGCGGTTGTACCCACAGAAACGATCTCCAGCAATAGAGATCCACAAAGATCCACCACCTAGTAAACCCAGTACCTAAGCTGTCACCGGAAAGATATACCCATTTTAATGTTAACACCACATACAAGTTCTATATTAAATCGGTGTTAGGGGAATCCAATTGCGAATGCAATGGCTGGCAACGAAACGAGTCCATAAAAACGCGCCTCTCGATGCACTGAAATAAAATTAATTGCTCGTAAACAGCTGAACGTCTCACCGACGCCATTTTGAAACACGCCTTTGAGTGCTGGGCAGGACTCCCATTTCAATCTCGCTCTATTGAAATTATTTTAACTGTTAACAACTTAACACAATCCCAAGATCTGATAAGCAATAACAAAAACTTGATTATGTTAAGTTGGAATAAATGTTTTGTTTGTTGTTCGTAATAAAAACTTATTTCTATTATATTGGAAGGCGCTGCAGATAGTGGAATTCATAGTGTTAATATTTTATATCTCAAGACACCGAGCACAATGTGGTGTAGTGTACATCGTACTAATAAGCATAATGTTGTAATGAGCTGGTGCAACTTATCGTCAGATGAACTAACTACCTTTCTCTTTGCATCGTTGAATAAATATAAAAAAAGGAAACATTTGTAATATATGTAATCGTATCTTTCTAATGTTTATGTTTTTCTCCTAACTTTGAATTATCGATGTGTATATATATCTATATAATTAAAATGGGTTTTGTTTGTTCGCTAATCACGTAAAATCTAATGAACGTATCAACATGGGAACATGACCATTCGTCACGTAATGTGATGTAGATGGTAATAGACTATATTTGAGTTTCATAGATCCTTTATCATTATATATCTAATTAACTTTTCATTTCTTAATATACGCGGTTGCTATGGAAACGGTTGCTGTAGAAATAATTGTATATTACGGCCAGCGAAGTAAGCGGGGAACAGCTAGTATACTTATATAGGCACACCGTACGTAATTTTTTTTTTATTTTTCTGGAATTTCCGAAACAATATTTATATTTTGATATGGTAGTGTTCTTCTGTATTTAAGTGAAATATGATCATGCTTAAAACGGTACAAGTAATTTATAATCCTTATTCTTTTATAACAAGATACACATGTTAAGCATTTTTCACGTGATTACGTTCAGGAACATATAATTACTACACGAACAGGGCGTCGCCCACGTGGGCGAAACCTCTGACCTGTCCGTTATGTATTACGTCCGTATGTCCGACATTAACGTCCATTATTATAAAATTTCACGTGACATAACACCCGCACCGAGTGTAGTAATGTCAACCGGAAATGAACAGGAAGTTTAATTGAATCGCCAAGTGTGGATCTTTTGAGTATCAATTTAATACGCTGCGGCTAGAGTTTATATAAGTCGCCGTTAAAATGCATCTGCCTGATTACTGCCTAAAAGGGATGATCAGATATAGAACGGATAGAGAGGTATCAACATCATAGCTTAAAGATTACATTCATATAAATCATCATCACCATTTTATCAATCGATTTCCTGTGTGACGATACTCCTGTAGTTGTCGGTCCATCTGCTAAGCGCTCGCCATTACACGGTGTCAACTCCAAAGCAGGTTGACATCTGTTTCATCCGCTGTCTGATCTTCGCTCTATATGGTCAGCCCGTTATATACGTAGGGTATTTGACCATAATTGTCTTAATGATAACATTTGATATTGTAATAATTTAAAAAATATATGTTTTATTTATAGGCCCGATTCAGTGTATGAACTAAAGTAGATGTTCAAAAAAATTTCAAATTCACATAACTTGGTCACATTATGCGTCATAACTGATGCAGCGTCCTACAGCTTATAATGATGATCAAGTTACAAAGCCAAAGATGGTAAGTCAGACCGGATGAAGTCGTGGTTAAGAATTTTACAGAAGTGGACCGGTATCACATCCACCGAGGAACTTTTCACCTTGTGCAACAAACTCAAATATTTTCGGAGTTAACAGCCAAGCTTCCGGACATGAAGAGGCACGACATCTTCATGAAGGAGAAGCAGTTTGGCAGGTAATTTTAAAATTGTACTAAACAAATATTCTTGATTTGAAAGGGGCAGCTTAATTTAAGTAAGTTATACTAGAAGCTCTTGGATTGCAGCCAGGCAAATGTTTGTGAAGTCCGCCTCTCTCGATCTTAATTGGAAAAAGTTGTGTAACTGATCAATATGGCGATCGTCCAACTGTTACTTTGTGATGGAAGATTCATGGCGTAAACTAACTTTTTATATAATCTGGAATCCTGTTAGCTTAGTTCTGTTGAATTTTGCAGAGATTGGTTCGAAGATAAAACATTTGTAATTTTCTCTCCAGCTAACAATTTTTTTTGATAGTTTTTTTAAGTAACAAAGACTTAAAATTTATTTAGTAATCTAAGTTAATATTACATTTTTGTCAAATAATACATAGTAGCAACATTGAAGTAAGCTTTCTCGGTCTAAATTCAAATCGACTTCCGCCGAACTACAAGTACTTGAAGATAAAGGACACAGCAATAATACATTCAAGTTTAGCAGACAGGTTGATGTAGGGTTCGACGCTCGAATGATATCGGAATGTCGCACCCACTGCTAGGCGCCGGTTCGATCCCCGTGGGTGTAAGTGAAGGGGCTCGCTGTTATTTATAGAAAAACTTAGATCACCTGCACACGAATCAGTTTAAACGACATTCTTCTTGTATGTAGAAGAGGATACATATTTTTTTGTAAATGACCCGTTTAATTATTGTATAATTAATTATTTTATTACTCTTATATTTATTTATAATATTAGGTATTATTTATGGTATCTAAATAAATGTTGTTTTTAATATAAAGGCGCACTGTAGGAAAGATCTGCAGATTTAGTGCTTGTTCTACAAAACATATTAGGAAGTGGATAGTAATATATGGATATAACAGAATAAGTTATAAAAACATCTAAAGGTCAATAGTTATTTATTGATCCCAAATTACGAAAAGCTTGTATTTAAAATTATGTGGGAGAAGCAGAGATAATGAAGGAATATTTGTAAATAATAATTTACATAGAACTGTACACTAGTCAGATTTCTACCATCAATAAAAACGATAACAGGCTCTGGTCAAAGTGGACGGCATCGGTAAGGATGCCTCCTTTAATACAACATCAAATTGGAAGATAAACAGTCTCAGATTAATGGAGTGGATATCTGTGTGTTATAAACGTAATCTTTCACATATTTATGTTATATCTGACGGCGAATTCGATATTAAGTCTTAATCCTCTCGAATAAGATCCAAAAAAAGGTTTATCGCTTGCCAGTAAATAGTTGTAAAAGCCTGGCGCCTGTTCTCTCACGGCGCAGTCACCCACGCAGGCCTGAGCTGCCTAGACTAGCATTTATTAAAATATTTATGACCGACTTAGGCGTAGATGGTGAATATTTTAAGTATTGGCAATTATTGCATAATGACGTTCATTAGAACGTTAGAAATGTCCGCACTGTAATATTGGCTGATATAAAACACCGAACGAACTCCGTGCGGAAAAGACAGTAACGTTAACTCATAAATAGTTAACAGCTTTGTAAGGTTTAATGCAAACGTTTAACCTCGAGCAAGGTTATGGTAAATGAGTTGTGTAATTTTAAACACTTTAGGAAACCTTAGAACAAATCGTTTTGTATCTATAGGTGTACACGATAGGATGACATATAACTACGGTTCTACATGACCGTAGCTATATGTCAACTTTGAACATTTTTTGGTGATTGGAAAATGATGCTATCAATCGCATTTAGGCAATCTCTAGGAACATGTACTAGCCATTAAAGCAAATATCAAGAACAAACAAACTTTAACATACTTAAGAAATGTTGAAAGAATTAATTGGTACTCGATATTTTTTTACCTGTTCTTTATGAAAAAAAATATAAGTACTCTACTTTATCTCATCTATTCCTTTAAATTTATGCAACAAACTATAGATTAAAAATATTACATTAAAAAATATCAACATCTTAACTAACCAAAGTAGAAATCCAGCACATGTAGCCCAGGAAGGGACCTCCGTTATAAAACATGCCCTCTCTCCTCGGAGGGAGTTAGGTTCCAATTAATAATTGTATGCTGTGGCAGTGAGTTAAATATTGGGTTAACGTCCTTTATAATCCGCTTACATTATAATTGCATTAAAAACGTTTTACTGATTCAGGATCCAATACCGTTATCTAGACCAGTCTTCAACCAGCCGGCTGAGGAAAAAAAAAGTGGCTCAATAATAAGATCCTTTAACGTATGTCTTAAATGGCATTTCACATGTTCTTTACAGCTGACTGCTGTTTTATTTTATTACCATCCATCTCTTACCAAGTTAATAGATTTCTTTAAGTGGTGACTTTTTTCGTCAATAAAGTGAGAGATGTGACGATCGAGACACCTGCACCTGATAATACGCCCTGCTTATAACTAGCTAGATAGGATGATACACACTGAATTATCTCGCGTTGTCGCTTTGATCAAGGTGTTAAGTGCTGTTACCTGAGTAATTTCACTAGTTGCAAGCCCTTTAAAACACAACATAGTAATATTTGCACACTGCTGCTTGGCGGCAAAAACATAAGCTTCGGTGGTACTTACAAACGGTCTCCGGCACGAGATCTACTACCAGTGCCACAATTTTGTGATCTTTCGTGAAAGGAGATAGAATTTTAATAGTTACATTGTAAAAGGTGATATATAGAAAATATATACATTATTTCATAAAAGTTTAACCCATAAATTACATCTTTAGTATTTAATCCATAGTTAAACATTTGATCTTAAAATCTCGCATAAATTTGATGTTCTCCTCTCGTTATAATGAGCGCTGTCAAGTATCCCTAGGCACTCGCGGCTTAACGTGTCCTTAAAGGATGGAGATAAATATTACAACGGAAAAGGATCAAGGACGGACCACCTGTGTCGTAACACTAGCTTAGCAAGACTTGACATCACGTAAGGCTATATTTTTTAAGAGTATTTGTTAACGTAACGGTATTTACAAAATTATTATAATAAACTTATAATTTATTTTTTAAATGTTTTATAGTGATTATTTTGATTAAGTTAGGATGATATACACTGCACTACATCGTGCTATGTTGTCTCGTTTTATTTGTTATTTCACGGTGATGATGTACATTGTGGTATAATGTTGCAATTTGTTCAAGACATCACGTTAAATACCACGAGGTTGCGATTGTCAAACGAGTGCAGTGTGAGCATGTTTATGGTGTAGGATATACGAGCGCGTGGCGTGCCCGGCTCGCAATATATTCAACGTCGTAATTATACGGGGCCAGTTCCTGCGTCCTTTGAATAATGTATTCACCAGCTCCGCTATGCACCAATCCGGCCCGCTGCCTTTTACACGATACGAAAGGCCTTCAGAACTTTTGTTTTATCTAACAAACAACATCATATTTGATACTGTATCCGTTAACTTGCTCACTGGTGGCAGGTCTCTATTGCCGGAGACCATCTGGGTAGGTACCACCACAGTGCCCAATTCTACCGTCAACAATAGTGTGCAAATATTATTCTGTTTCAATTTGATAGCAGGTAACACTGAATATTTTGTGTCTTAAGACAATGAATATAATGTGGCGTTGTTTATGCCATACTAACTAGTGGCACATTATTATGGGCAGGCATATAACTTACCATCAAGATCTTGAATAAAAAAATCAATGAGACACATTCATACTTCTCCATAGACTAGTACAAATTTCTTGTAAATGTACTGTCTATAACTTATGTTTTCATCTCGTTGTTATGTAGTAGTATACTTCCATCAATATTACATTTCGGTAAGATTAGCCTTGAAAATATTATGTCTCAACCACAAATAGGATTTTGAGATCCAGTATGAAATATTTTACCAATACTAGCTGCTTGTCCTGATGGTAAGCGGATGTTAGTATAACACTTATTAACAATGTAATCGAAAGTAAATTTTACTTGGTAACTTACGTTTTTATATAATCTTTGTACGACAGTAATATGTTTAGGTTAAAATGACATTTCTTATTCATATGCAGCTTAAGTGTGTCAGTTTGTCGCTGATAGCTTATTGGTTTGTTGCGTACCAGTAGTAGCCCAATAGTGAAGTTGACACGGGTTGTTTTCTAATGAATACCAAAGTTTGTATTTAAATGAAATTTAATAAATTCAATGAAAGTAAAATCTACAGTTCAAGTTCAATTCAAGTTAATTAGCGGCGAACTGAATACGGTAAAGCAAGGAACATATCTATGGAGCGTGTGATTGATGTAACCTGAAAATCCGGTGGTGTTTAGGACTCAGAAGTAAAGACATTTGTTGACCACACGTTTTATAGAACCAGCCATGACTAAACTGTATGATATTTTCATCACTGTCACCAATTTTATTTATTCGACAAAGCGACGAGACGAGCGAGAGGTTCATTTAATGGTTAGTTCTATCTGCCCATAACAACGTGTCGCTAATACGAAGATCTACGCAGCACCACATTGTTGACGTTAGGTCGTGTTACTCCAGTAATATCATTAGGTATGACGCCCTTGAGACATAAGTTTGCACACTACTGTTTCGTAGCAGAAATAGGAGCTGCGGTGGTACCTACCTACTATTATCATCCGATAAAAATCCATTGCTAAACATGGACCTTACCCAAAGATCTCTTGAGAACTTTGTACAGATAAGTAATTAGAGACTGACATCATTCTTCTTCGTTGCGGAGATATTATAGAACATAATTGAATAAAAATCATGGCGGTATTATGATGGGCTCATGGTCCCGGTAACGCACTAGTTAGGCAAAGCGAACAGTGTGGGAACGCGGGTGAATTACCGGAGCACACCGGCTGCACCACTCGGATCGTTATGAAGAATAATGACATGTGAAAGTGGTACATTACCAGCGACCGATGGCGGCGTCACGCCTTTGTTTGAATAGAAAGCTCTCATAACTCCCGGCGGACAGACAAGCAGCACAGAGCCAATATGAACGTTAGAATACATTTCAGTTTATTTTTTAAATGCCGACTACTGATGGTAAGCAAATCGCCTCGCCCACAGCATGATATTGCACTCATTACCTGGTGACGTGAATTTCGTTACCCCAGTAATTTCATGAGCAAAAACGCCATTTAAACTAGACCACTGTAATGTTTTTTCAATACTGTTTAGCCTTACCTAGATGATCTTAAGTGATGTAAATGGTCTGTCTATTGCAAAAACGTTTTAGTCATTATACTTAACTTTAGTAATTGATATTATATCAGGTCAGTATTATAGGCCACGATAAGCACATAATTTTTTTAACCACTTCCGTAGTCTAGAGGTACAGTAGTAAAAACTCAGGAGGGTGGTAGTTGCATTGATTCAATCAGACTAGAAAAGACTCATATTGTATAATGCCAACCTAAAAGGTTTTAACTATCAACTTATAACCTGGGTATTCGTGAGAGTTCGACGATCTTATTAATAATAAAAAAAAATCACTATTGTTCTTCTATTGACGATATATTATAACAGATTAAATGTTATTTGTTAGTAAAATCGTCAGTCGCTCACGCCACCGTCTTTGACTTGCACCGTTTAGCCGCATGAATAGCTGCAGTCAGCCCATGTTGCCGGCAAGTGGACAACGGAGTAGTCCGGTCGGGCCGAGTCGACCCTGCAGTCCATTATTATATTACCCACTTTGAACACACCGACCACACTGTTTATTTACTTAAATAGAGTGCGTGCCATACTTTACCAAAGCCGGCCGAAAGAGAAAGGGCCGCACACTCCGTACAATAAAGATGATTTGTTATATGAAATTAATCATGCAAAGAACATTACATGAACAGCTGAAATTAAAAATCTAAGATCTAATTGTACTAGTTACAATATTTTCAGAATCAGGTAGACAGATATATAGATAGTAAATAGTCCTACAAAGGCGTGCGCACACCTCGACTGACAGATTGCTAGTGTACTACATTTACATCGCCTATTGATTTATTTAATGTTTATTGCACTACCTACAATAATTGTTGAATGCAACAACAAATGATCTCTAACCTATCAAGATTTAATTTTTATTGTGCAACACAAAAATAAGCCCACAACAAGCTGCGAGTTCACCTGAAGTAAGTCATATGCTTGCTCTTAAAAATGTGGCGCTAATTAGGATGATATGTACAGTACCACGTTGTGCTCATCGCCTTGAGACATAAGATGTCTCGTTATCCCAGTAATAACACTACAACGCCCTTCAAATCGGAACACAATAATGTTGGTATCTGGCAACAGAATTCTTGTAATATAAGATAATTTAGCTTTATTATCAAGTACGAATCTGTTGGTGTTCTATAACTAAAAGGATTTTCTGAAGAAACGCTCCAATATAACTTTCTAGTTATAATTTTTGTAAGCAGGGCAAGAAATTTAAATACATCATTTCACACTACTGTCTATAATCTGTAATAGGTTTAAAATTAAATCATAACACAATGTTCCAAAATTTTACAACGATGCCATTTGTGCTCACCAGCAGGCTCGCCGCACTTGCGATAGGCGGTCATCGTCGCGACGAATTATTGTATAATTTGGACCGACGCTCGTCGAGCTGCATCAGAACCGCCCTATTATGCAAATGCAGCGATAAGCCCCGAACGGGGGATTCACGCCGAAGAGTTTTGGCGTTGCGAAAAGCTTTTTAGATCGAGATCCTCCCTTCTTTTACCTAAGAATACCCCTTTTAAAGTTTAAAAGGAAAAGAGCTGCGATAAGTGGTTGGCGGAAGGCGTTGGAAGTGCAAAGAACCTCTTTCATAGTGAGTTGGAGCATTTATAGAAGTGTTTGAGCATTTAATTGGAGTAACTGTTATATTGAACGGTAGTGATTACTTCTCAGAACTAATTGGTCAAATTGTTCTAGACTAGATATTTTTAAAAAGAGAATTGGTGTTACGTATTTGAATACATAACTACGCCATTATTATCTATCGCTCGAAATTATCGAAGTATAAATCTAATAAAATGAAAAGGATATTACTAGTCCGAGTCCATAGAACACATGTCATTGATCTTAGCTTATTATGAAGGTTAGCTGAACATGAAAATCTTTAAAAGGATGGAGTAATTCTAGTACTCACTCACGCTTTGTATGCGTGTTGGGCAAGCATAGTAGATCACTGAAATTCACAATATATAATACTATCTTCTTGTAATAGTTTGTTGTAGACTCCTTTTACTACGCTCTGAAGGTAAAATTACCAAAAGTATATAAAATAACTACTTGTCTAGAGAAAGACAGAACTTGGGATGTTCGAAATTTTCAGATAGCAAGTCTTACCATTAAAACTGGAAAATGCAAATGTTTACAGAATTTCTATACTGTCTAGACTGTTATATCGTATGTAACTTCCGTGAAACAAGAGGTGATAACGATGGGGATGTTTTGAGAGAAATTTGTAAATTACAATATTATCTAAGAGCAGGAAAGAACATATTTTTCTTATTCACTAAACCGCGGCATCCTTTTACATACGCAACATTTATAGATTCAAGAAACACACGTATGTGAGAAATCTAGGATACAGTAATGACCTATTGGTAGTATTGTAGATCTCTATTGCGAGTTCCTGTAAAATTAGGTCCTTACATATGAAATTAACGTTTTGTCGTACTGACCACTTTGATCTGAAATATCTCCTCTTTGGTTAAGAATTCCAAATTCAAATTTATAAATTCATTTGGCTGGTACATATGAATTTTAAAAACAGTCATTCATTTGTTTTTTCTTCATTATATTTTTCTTTGACGTCACTTATTGCCGCACAATGGAAAACATGAAATATCGGTACATTTACGAGTACGAGTTCTACCGTGGCGCCAGTGCTGCAGAAACAGCTCGAAGGATTATTGATGTATACGGCGCTGGTGTCGCAAAAGAAAGCACGGTACGACGTTTTTGGTTTCAACGTTTTCGTTTTGACAATTTCGTCCTTCAGAAGCATCCGCGTGGACGGCTGGAGACCAAAGTGGAAAACGAAGAATTAAAGGCTATTGTGGAAGCAGATCCATCACAAAGCACTTCAGAAATAGGTCCAGGCTTCGGAGTAAGTGACAGAACTGTATTAATCCACTGAAAGCAAATCGGGAAAGTAAAAATACTTGAACGATGGATACCTCAAGAATTAAGTGAATCGAACTTGCAAACACGCGTCGACTGCTGCTGCTGTGTTACTTTATTCAACCCCCACAATAATGAAGGGATTTTAAATCGAATCATTACTTGTGATGAAAAGTGGATACTGTACGATAATCGGAAGCGCTCGTCACAATGGCTGAACCTTGGAGACCCAGCCAAATCCTGCCCTAAACGAAAAGTTACTCAAGAAATGTTACTTGTGAGTGTTTAGTGGACTAGTGCCGATGTCGTTCACTACTGTGCATACTTTGATTAATTAAATATATTTTACAAAAAAAAAAACTATATTCCTCCCGTACAAAATGCCAATTTCATATGAAAGGACTTAATAAAATACTGTACAATTACACGCAAAATAGACTACGGAAAGTGCAATAATAGAAGCAATTTATTTAAACTGCATTCGTTTTAACTTCATTACTTATATCCTTACGGAAAATTATGTGATACGTTTCTATGTAATTATCCTACTATAAATAAACCGTGTAAGTGGATTTAGACGGATTATAACTAAATCGTTATAGACAAACTACTTCGTATAAAAAAAATTATTTCTGTAATAAAACTTTACACGGGAAATAAAGTCGTGTTTAAAAAAGAGATACACGCATGTTCGTTAAAAACCAGGGTGTAATTAAATTACATCATCAGCAATAAGGTTTATGTATATATGCAGTATAACCTATTAAGTGTATGGGGATCGTAAAAATATCTAAGGCGTCTACAAACCCGTTTCAGTTGCTGCATGACAGCGACCTCGTTGCTTAGCAACATGTAAAGCTACATCCATTTAGATAAGTCCTTAATTCACAGCCAAAAAAGACAGTATTTAGATTAGATGGATCTGTCCCATCGTAGCTTATGTACAATTTATATCTATCTAGATTTTTCGCTTAAAAGGATCTTAGAGAGTACTCGTGGCTATAATTGAAAAATACTTTATTAACTGTTTTCTAGTGAGCCTAGATAGAAAAGAGCATTAGATTATATAGGTTTTTATTTTAAAAAATATTTTAAGATTTACGTGGTTTTTATTTACAATTATTTGTTAAAAGATAATATAAATATTCGAAGTGTAAATTAGCTCTTTGCAAATTAATAAATTTATCATACAAAGAATGATACAGAAGTTAACAGCCCTAGCAAAATTGATCGAACAAATTAGCGTCGTCGCTACAACTAAGATATTACTGTCCGGAACGATTCTATGAAGTGATTGTTATCTTATGTTTGATATTGTCGATGATAAAACTGGAGATAACGGTAGATAAATATCTAATAACACAACAAACGAATATGCCTTACATCGTTTGTAATTTACGAAGATTTTTGAAATGCGTTTGTGATTACAGAAATCGTTGAACGAATTATATCGTCGTCGGGTGATAAAAGTAATAAAGATATGGAGTTATATGACTGTGGACGTTAGCACACCTATCGACGCAACGTTGGATTCCGTTACGAGAGCCAATACACCTCTTCATTTGCATAATCGAAGAGTATTGGAGCGGAGTGCGGGCGAATTATCTTCAAATTACGGGCTTGGAAGCGCTACGATTGCTCCCCGCTTGCTATTTGATTTCTGAATGCTTTAAATTATGATTGATATATTTTAATACAAACTTTTCATTATTCACCATTGACGAGTTTCAAATCAACATTTGCATTAACTAATTGCATCTTGTGTACATACAGAATTAGTTTCAATTGTTTTATGTATAGATTTCGAAACGTCACAAAGTCTGCGGAGATAAAACGCAGCCGGCATTTACTTTGTCTTCGTGCAGAGACATCTGCAGCTCCTTCCAACAAATGGGACAGATGCAGCAAGCGTAGACGGCTCACAACCTAATTCCTTTGCAGTTCCAACGACACAGTACAGTGAATTCCCATCCTCACTTTGTTGGTGTACCCGGCGTTTGTACAAAGGCTTTTGCTTTTCTTTAATACTGCATGAGCTCCGTCTTAGTGTCGGGATTTTCTTTCGGCGCTCGGATTTTGCAACAGGAGATGGGAGTTACTAGAATTAAATACAAATAGTTGCTACATTCTTTCCTCTCATAATATTTAATTTGTATTAACTTTTAAAGAAGGTTATCTTATACTTTGCCAGGTTTTAACTTCCCTTCCGCTAAATCGTATTAGAAAAGTAGACTATGTAAGAAGATAAATAGTGTACTTTATTCTCTCTCATGACATTTTGATGTCTTGTTCCTCAATTGTATATAATATAAATAGAAGATAATACACAATTTTTAGGTTGGATATACATATAATATATCATTATTAGTTTGAATCAGGATAATCTACTACCGGGTTAAAAACAGTACTACATAATTCAACCCTAAGGTAAACTAGGAGAAAAAGCTATATGGAAATAGGTCCTTTTTAAAATCTGTTAATGTGTGGTAATAAAGTTTTTAAATTAGTCATAATAACATAGTCTACATTATGAATTATTAGAATGTCAATATTTGCAATTCATGTATATCCTGGACGTGTAAATCACGTTATGAGATACAACAAACCGTAGCTACCCAAATGTTGTTTACATCATTAACAATCTAATTCAATAAATATTGATAACTAACAAATTAACTTTAACGTTTCCCAATCTGAACATTTAACTACACAGCTAATATCTGATGAAACTATTAATGGATAATTTGTATGCGTATCAGTATGAGTGTGTGGTGAGAAATATCAAGTCGAACGCGAATTGCACAGATTTTCGTAATTGTGTAACTTTTGTACTGAGTACTTAACGCTATCGTCTTAAAGTGTGCGAAATGACATTTTGCGCTTAAACCGATACTAAATGCGGGATTTAGATTGTTAACTGTTCAATAAACTGTTCGATACTTTAAATAAATAAGTTTGTGTAGCAGTTCTACATTTTGGTTATCCAGCGAAAGCTTTTGAACTTCATTGCAAAATTTAACCGTTTATAATCAATGTGACGTTTATTTGCTATATGAAATTTAATGGCAATAATCAAAACAATATTCAAGTTTAGCTTTTTTGATAAGAATATTGTATTTTAATATTTTATTCACTTATATAAAAATTACCTAACAAACATCTCTGGAACATTTTTACTGGTAACTACAATTCACCTAGAAATTTTCAGAATTATAATGCACATTAAAAAAGTAAACATGAGATACTTTAGCATGTCTCCAAAAATAACTTATAAAGGTCTGGTTTTTATACTGCGTAATTATTACTAGGTCTTTGGACCTTACGTAGGCGTTACTAAGAAATTCTCACGAGTAATGATGGACACGAACCGCTTTGCATCAAACTTGCAGATAAAAACCCATGCACGCGAGGACCCTTGGGAGTCTAAGTTTTGACACTGTGTGAAGTTAGTAGAACATACTTATTAAAGTGAAGCTTGTTCTTTAACTTTGAGAGATGAGGAATAACTCTATTCGTAAATTTATAGACACATTAAGATTTAAAAAAAAATTTAAGATGATGACTCTAAGTCATATTTTACGTTATATAAATATTATACAAACTAATAGAAATACTCCTAAAAGGACTAGAAAATATAAGAGGCAATGAGAAATTACTTAACCTGAGAACGCAGTACTTTAAGAAAGTTAAGAACGAAAAAGCGATACAAGGCGCTAGAAAAATTAAATAAATTAAAGAAAATGAAAGTAGATGCATAAGGTAGGTAAAGAATTTTGCTGTCCAGAGAAGATTAAAAAAAAATCGTTATGATTACTTTTAGCTCTGGAAATCGAAAGGTTATTTGTATGCGTTTGTTATAACCGTAAGAATATAGTTAATTCAGAAGTTTGAAAGACGTCTTTTAACAAACGGAATGATGTAACAGTGTACTATTATACCATCCGGTTAATTTACTACCACTGTAAATGAGTAGTTTTTTTTACAAAATGCACTGGTACTATAGTGGAGAAAATGTTCAGTTAAGTTAAATAATGGAGGATAGAGTAGCAAAAGAATAAGTAAACATTATAATTACCGAGGAGTACGTGTATGTTACTGTTATGAAACACCTAGTAAATTTTTTTGCCGTTTCTATTCCTGTCACAGTTTCAACAGCATGACTTTTATATTATATAAAAACAAGATTATCACTGATTGGACATCTTTTTAGTAAAATTTACATAGTTTTTATAAATTCATAGTATATTGCGCTTATTACTAGGTAGCTTTTTCCATTCCGCTTTGCTAGCTGTAATATAGAATTAGATTGGAAATTTAGACTTGAAATTTGTCAGAAATATTCCCGCCCGTCTGCAACCCGCGGCCTGCCGGTGCCTTTCTCATCAATAACAACCCCACAACTCCCTATAGGGAAGGAATTTTGTAAAATCCATTCTTAACTGACCTCTAACTGGCAGAAGCAATATCTCTACCAAATTTTGAGTGTTTACGTCTAATGGCCCCGGATATCTCGTGATGAGTCAGTGAACTTTTGGATATCTCCGATAATCATATGATCCGAAATTTATATAGATTTATCATTTTATTTAGTTTTCTTAGCAACAGACGTATGTATATTACCAGATAAATGCCCCTGCTTGGCTTGTCACTACATTGTATACAAAACAGAGAAAAAGCAATTTAAGTAAGTATATGACATTTTACAACTTGACAACATTATACATTATACGAACTTTGTTGATCGCTAAAGAAAAAAAACTACAATATTCTTTTTCTAGTAATTGCAGAATGCATATAAGTTTATCGTATAATTAGCGAAACGGGATATAAGAATAAAAGAGAACTACAACCAGTTTACACCCACAAGGTCCCAGAGCGGGTCCGGATTGAGGCCCTCGTGTAATAACGATTGTTTATCGCTTACAGTAATAAGCCCTTTCGACTTGAACACATTACTAATTTAAAAAAAAATCTATACAACTATAAATTTAACGATAACAATGAGAGGTTGATTATTGATCAAAGTATTGAGATGTAATGGTAAATTTAAAAAAAAATTACCATAATGTTGTCAAATGAAAATAAGTATGTTGTACGTTGCTATGAAATACAAGTTGGGTAGAAAGATCAAGATTTAGAAAACTTTCGATTCATTGCAATTTGCATATATTAATAATTAAAATGATTAAAATAATCAATGTCCTGCTCTGAATTGTAAATTTATATATCTAATATATATGATAGTAATAAATATAATTTTATTGTCTTAGAAACTACCATTTCTATACGATGATATAATTTGTCTCTAGGCGTAACAAAGACATTGAATATTAAACTTAGATATAGCAATAACTTCTGAATAAACACGGTTTCTACGAGATGACTTAATATCCGATGGCTTTAATTTCGTATATAATATCCGATAAGTTATCCACCAGGCACGCTATTCTTTGTACTATGACAGATCAGACATGTTTATGCCCTGCTGCAAGCGAGGCAAGCTTAGCATATTGGATCGATTTCTAAGCTCAAACAAGACTAAAATATTACTATATAAAACATTTGCAACGTATGTCGATTCGCGATATTATTTCGCATTTATCCCCTATGCAATTCTTCACAAAAGGAATTCCTTAAAACAGACGAATGAGAAACAAAGTTATGAGGTGTACATTACACAGTACTTTACGTGGCGATAAATTTTTTTTTCATATTATAATATCTAATATTCTAGTACTAATTTAGTGGTGGATCGGCAAAAGTAGTCTCAATATTCTTATAATTTGTATACCAAAATCTTTATCATGTCTCAATCTTCTTATGTTGTGGTTATCACCAGCTTGCGAGAGATACAGCTCTCCGCTTTTCATACGAATAAAAAAGGAGTGGAACAACTTTGCGGCGTCAGTTTTCACGTTCCAATACGATGTGGGTGTTTTCAAAAAAACTGTCAATAGCCTGTTACTAGTTTAGTGCGCCTTACCACCAATTAACATCCGGTGAGATTGTGGTTAAGCGTTAACCTTGTAGACTTAAAAAAAGTTTGTACGTGAAGTCGTAATCTGGAATTGTTTAATAATTTAAATAGTACAAAGAAGCTCTAAATCAATTAAGAATCGCTAATATATCGTGTCCGTTACTAGATTGGCTCCCTGCCGATGTGAGGAGCATTAGTTACGAAGGTACAGTACCACGGAGACTGCTGGTGGGGAGTAGCGATTATTGTTACGATGAAAGGATATTGCGTTCAAATGATAAATGGATCTTTGTGATCGTTACGGTGAGACAATTATTTACAGCCCTTATAAAATAATAACCTTTAAACAAACGGTTCAAAAAATTTATCAGAAAGTAAGTTGAAATAAAATTAGCCATTTAGTGGTTTTTGCTATTATATCTTATTCTGCAATCAATAAAGGGTAGTTTTAATTTTTTATCATATTAAAACGTGCTCTGAAATTTTATATGATTAAAAATTATTTTAGTCAAGAACTAACCAATATACAGACATCAAGGAAGTTATTTCTCAGTACATACAGTTCGTTCTTTTTAACTTCTCTAGGTCCTGGATTCATCCCACTTCCAACCCTTTCACCCTTCAGACGTTACCTTTACGTTCAAACACTTCCGTAATTAATTAGCTCTAGACACGTGTCTACACGTGTACAGGTACTCTTCGAGGCTTCTTGAATAACTCGGTGGAAGTTGAATATGTACGATTGACATCTCTTAGTATCGTTTTATAAAAAACTTAAAAATCCTATGGGTACTCTTTCTGTTCGACAGGTAATTTTTAATAGGTATAATTCTTCAGTGTTGACAATATAGTAATAAATATATTAAAACTTGAACTAATATAACATTACGATATAATGAATGGTGGTACTAGGAATGAGTACCCAAGTAACCAACAAAAGAATATAGTGCACATCTTGCACAAGAATAAAATTAGATTCTGTTGTATAAAAGTACTTCATGTAACCTTATTCGTTTTTGTAATAGCAAACACATAAAATATGGAATATATAAATAGTTTTGTAAGGCTTAGTGGTTTATAATGTGAACAGCGAAGGATTGAAATGGCCCGCCGGCGACAGTACTTCCGTCCAGGTATGATGTGGGAGTCTTTAATAGAAGAGTGAATAACCTTCGGGACTAGCGCGCTTTACCGACTTAGACTCCTTTTACCTTTAACTGGAACTGTTTTTTATCCACGTAGCGAGATGAGCGAGACATTAATCTGATAGTAATTGATACACTTCACAACGTAGCACTAG
Organism: Ornithoptera priamus; assembly: GCA_029034505.1. Classification (NCBI taxonomy): domain Eukaryota; kingdom Metazoa; phylum Arthropoda; class Insecta; order Lepidoptera; family Papilionidae; genus Ornithoptera; species Ornithoptera priamus. The sequence goes on from JARDWD010000834.1 coordinate 3,218,506, forward strand.
TCAGGATGATGTATACAACACTACATGGGGTACGTTGCCTTGATACATAAAACGCCCATCTAAGAGGAGCACAGTAATCTTTGTACATTATTGTTAGACGGCAGAAATAGGAGCTTCGGTGGTATCTAGACGGTGTTCAGACAAAAAACAATACCAGTATATAATTATAGTCAAGCAGTGAAATATATATACAAGAGGTACGCGAAGATTTATTTGACTCATCCCGAGATCTTCGAAACTATCAGACCTCATATAAACCCCTACAAACGAAAGTCGCGGAATGTCTCTGGATTCGGACACGTAGGACCACTCGATGTCCGATAACCGAGGGAGACCTATATCCAGCAGTGGACGTCTGTCGACTGCAAACAGTCAAAATTTGGTAGAGATATTTCTTCTGCCTTAAAGATCAGCTAAGAATAGTTTTTACAAAATTCTTTCTCCAAAGAAATTTGCGGGCTAGTAAAGGTTTTATAAAACATGCACTCGGTATCGATCATCGAACTAGTATACACAGGTTTTTACGATGAGTATTTATTTACGTGTGCAAGTGGTGGGCCCGGTGTCGGGCAGAGTGCGGCCGTGACCGGAGCGAGGTCGTTCCACCGCCGCCTGTAAAAACTTACAGCCGCCCGAGCGCAGCGAATCTATGAAATTCGTCGTCGCCTCTCGTACAACAGATTAAACACGGAGATAAACGTGAAATTAGACAGTTAAATCTAACGGATCCAGCCGCGGTCAAGCAACACGTTAAACACTCGAGTCGTTTTGCACCTCCTGCTACCACATTACTGGTAACGTGTTAATTTAATTTCGTTTTCTAAACTTTCAACAGTATCGCTGGCAACTTTATAAGTATTATCTAATAGTCGTAAAGTAAATAAGTAAAAAATGTATTCCGGTTTATCGTAGCTAGTGAAATTACCGGAGTAACGGCACTTAAGTGTACAAAACATGATAATATTGAGAAAAAAATCTAATTTCATAAACGTACAGGTCGGCAGTGGGAACTGATGGAAAAAATTGCGTGTCCTGGTGCGCCGGAAATGGAAAACAATTAAAAGTCTTTGCAGAGGAAACATGTAGTCATAGCACTACGAGACAGGTTTTTTTGTTTCTTTCTTAATATTATTAATGTTTTGTACTCTTTAATTTCCAATAAAAAAATTACCGTAAAAATTATTGTCGTAGTAATGTAAGTTTTTTTGTGTAAAAGGTACCCTGCACAACAACTCACAGGACGCAAGCCAAACTCATCTGCTCGTGATACACTCTGCTGATCAACAGACGAGGTTCTAGCTTCCACTAACCCGCATTAGGCTAGCGTGGTAGGAAATAGTCCAAATACCCATGAAGGGTTGATGTGATAAAACCCTACAAAAGAAAGTCGCGGAATGCCACTGCTATGCGGACAGCGTAGGATCGATCGATATCCGATGACCGAAGGAGGCCTATCGGCAGTGGATGTCTATCAGCTGGTGATGAAGTGTTCGTTGTTTTTTTTACTGCGTCCGAAAATACAGTTAAAAATTGGACCTCTAAACCAGAATAACCCCTTAAATACCTTGTCTCAAGGCGGCGAGCACACGGTGCAGTGTGTTTTATGCTAATTAGCGCCACGTTATTATAGCAGGTGTATCGCTTACAATGAATGATCACAATTAAGTGATTTAAACTTTAAGTAAAGTTTTCAATAAAAATATTACCCGATTTCAAAATATTACATAAAAGTACACAATATTATATTTTGCCCAGTTGTAGTTAATTACAATAAAATAACAATTTAACTAATAATAACAGTACAGGATGAATTGGACGTCGTTTCAAACGGCTTGAGAAAGTTAGATAGAGCTTATACACGATATCATAGATACAACTTAATAGTTTCTTATGAAATTAACACTGAGCTTATCTTAACTGTGTGCCGTTATGGCCGGTTTATCTTCCGACGTACTTGGATGTTTGCTTTAATTTCTTTCAACTAACGCCGCCGCAGACAGGAAGAGCTACTGAGAGGATATCGTGCTTTATTTGTAACCTTGTTTGTGCATCCTTTTTATACCTCAGCTCCATTCATACATGATAGAAATTGCGTTGCTTTCATATCGTGAGAAATACGTATAAGAATCAACTATGATACTAATATTAAATTTAAAAGTATATAACGTTTATTATCCTTTATATTTGTCAAGTGTAACTCTAATTATGAACAGTTATATTATGTTATTTCTTTGGACGTTGCTCGTTCATTTCATTAGTTTATTTTCGCAAGGTACCTAGAGTCAGAAAGTAGTTAGATTAAGATATTTTCATAATTGCGTTTTCTGTTTATTAGTTGTTATAACAAATAGTAAATATACAAATCTGGTATAATATTATTCGATGCTCGTTGTTCGAGCCCGAACATAAAATTAAATTTAATGCGCCTTGTTAAGCGGTACTGCTTTTGTTCGTTTAATTATCCACAATTTATGCGCTTTTGTCATTTAGACAAAGGCTCGTGTTTCATAATTTATATATGGAATCTTGTTGACATTTTAATTGCCCTTACTCATAAAAACAATAGGAAATAGTTAAAAAATATATGACAAATGCTTTCTTTTCAATTGGTGGTAGCTCTCCGTTGTTGGAAACCGTCTAGGAACCATCGCGGCTCCTATTTTTACAGTTAAACTGTACTGCGCAAACAGTGCGTTCCGGTTTGAAAGGCTTATAGCGTAATTACTGTTGGTAATGAGACAACATTGTATATCTCACGACGACTACAATGTGGTGCTATGTGTATCATCCTAACCAGCGCCACATTGTTATATCAGGTGAACGCTCTCGTCAATTTAGGGAATTAAAAGTACTGCTTGTTGTAGTTGAAAGAAGCGATCTCTAGATAAGAAAAATCGTGAAAGTATAAAACGAGAGATATGGTGTGTATTTGCGTTAACAGATCAACCATTCGTTATTGTATTAAAATTAGTAAATACTCTGTGGCTGATTGCAGGCAGCACTATACCCATTGCCTACTTAACACAAAGGTATCTATTAGGTATTACAACGGGAGAGTATCTTACAGCCGAACCATTACTATGCAAATACATGCCAGCTTTGCATACAATAATATGAATCACCATTATCTGGTATCACCACACGTGCGTAATATAGTTTTACCAGTTTGCCAATGCAACGTGTTCATTTTATGACACCAATAAAAACACATCTGTAACGATACGCGCAAAATGGCTGCCATATAGAAAATGGCGGCAATTGGAAAAATAATAGTCAAGGGATAAGATAATATTACGTTGTATTTTTAATATTATATTAAACATGTTATTGCATTGGTAACAATGACGGGATATTGAGAAGATCCATATGAGAACTAAGATCATCAATATTGTCGAAACGAACACTGGACTCCAATGGCGAAGTGCAGATCATATTGCTCTATTTGTTGACAGACGATGAGGTAATGTGGTAGTACAGTTATCAAGCACCGATATGTATGTATAGTGTAAAAGGTTTTCCTCAAAGATTGACGATCTGGTAGAGATCGCGTCAAGCTTAGGACCATCGGCTATCTTTTTAATAATAATTCAGAAAGGTTAGGTTAAGTTGGGTTATGTTTTTTTGCCTCGATACGACGAGGCGAGCAAGACATTCATCTGATGATAACTTGGTGTGGTATGATAGAACGATATAAACTGTATCACATAGTGCTCCTCGCCTTAAGACAAAATGTAAAGTCTTGTTATTCCAGTAATTTCACTCGTCCATCAAACCGGGACATAGTAATGTTTGCACAGTACTGTTTAGCGAGAGAAATAGGAGCTGTGGTGGTATCTACTTAAACGGTCTCCGATCATGGTGACCAACCACCAGTGAGCGGATAAATACTAAATATGCAAGCAAATTTTTTAAAGACAATGTTTTTCCCAATGTACAAAAAAAGAATTAACATTATATAGCCGCCTATTAGGTTCTGTTGTGCTCTCTTATTAAGTTACAAGAAAAGATAGCGTTCGGCCATTTTTATATGAAAATGCGTACAATAAGTTTTAACTATAGTATATAAAAAGGGTTATAAATGTCATAGTAGGTTAAGTTTCTCCGCGTGAAATAGGTTCAATGCTCTTATAAGATAATAAAATCCAAGCAAACGTAATTTCAACAAAATTACAATTTTAAGAGGAAACGGAGACTTAATAAATAGGTGTTGGATATAGTCATACTCTTACGAACAATATTACTTCATCTAATTTATTTTATTATAACTTGTTATGGAATGGAACGATGTCTCGTAAAGTTTAACTGTTTATGTAAATAAAACTATTATGTAGTGTACTCGTTAAATAATAGGATTGATGATAGTTAATTCATATAGAATTGTGTGATTATAATTGTTTATAATGTTTACAGGAAACCCAATTCATTTGGCAAGAAAATGTAGTGAGATTCGGGACAATCAAACATAAAAAACAGATTTCTTAATCTTAGATCATTGATATTCTATCTTTCATATGCGATTATTGAAATAAAAGATTTAAGTGGCAGAGCGGTGCACTCCATACAGGTGGAAGGTCTTTCTTGCCCGATACCATCTAAATATCACTGCAGTGCCTATTTCTATCGCCAAACAGCAGTGTGCGAATATTACTGTGTTCCGGTTTGAAGGGCGCTGCAGCTAGTGTTACTAACCGGGGTAACGAGACAACATTTTATGTCTCAATGCGACGAGCACAATGTGATGCAGTGTATATTATCCTAATTTGCGCAACGTTATTATGGGCATATGTATCACTCACTATCACGTGAACGTTCTGTCTCGTCGTTTCGTAGAATAAAAAATAAACAAGGCAAAATACTGCATAGTCTGCTTACCTTAACCTATCTAAATAATAATTTCTTAAGTATCTTAAAAAGCTGCTATTGCTAAAATTGGCGTTAAACTTTAAGTATAGATAAGCACAGAGATTTCAGCTGCGATCTGCAAACTCTACACGAAATTTCTATGCACGCCCTTGTTTCGTGCTGCTTGTTCTCTAAGCTGCTAATCCTTTAAGTATCACCACAGTACTTGTTTCTGCCACCAAACATTAATATGCAGCAGTTTGAGGATCGCCGGTGGCAAAAAAAAGCTATAGTATTTATTTCCAATTTTTCAATGGCGTCTTCTAGTTATAGTAGTCTAATTTACCGATAAGTCTACATGGTCTAGATATTTCAGCCGTGAAACAGCAGTACAGAAACATTACACGTTCCGGCTGTAAGGCAGGGTTGGTGCTAGTGAAATCAATGAAGTAAAGATACTTAAAACCTAAGTCTCTTGTTGATCACAGTGTGGTTTAGAGAGCTACATAGTTATGAGCATCTGAATAGTTCCGTTTTCTGGAATAAAAAAAAAAATGTGATGCTAGATTTATGAAGTATTTTCCTGCGTTGTCACAGTTAAAGTGGTTACGCGTGAAACCGTTAAATAAGGTGTTAAAAAGTCCATTCCAGTTGACGGTTTAAGTCAATTTCCTGAAATGACATCGAGGAAATAAACACTTGGATGTAAATGAAGGGAGTTCGTGTAGTCATTATAAGGAGTGCGGGCGGCGGCCGTAGGTGTTCCAATTCGAGGTGTCAACAGCATTGTTTGTGTATTTATTGTTTGTTTACATCGTGGCTAGCGGGTATTGCAGTTAATTTTATATTACACGAATACCTATATATATATATATATGTATATAAGTATTATCAAAAAAATATAGTATTTTTTATGTTTGAATGTGTGGACGGACGCCACGCGTCTTTCATTACGTACACATTGCATAAAACAAACAACAAACTTTGTTCTATATTATTGTCTTACATTTCTAATAAATTTCATTAGTGCCTTCAGGAAACGCTTTAGAATTTCATGATAATTAAAATGGTTCAAATTAAATGATAGTCGTAATAGCTCAATAACTAGTTGATTACATTGAAAGCCATTTCAGCATACGCCGTCGGACTATGACATTGTTGCGCTGCCCCGTGTAAATTCGTACAATGGGCTAATAAACGTCCCCGATTGAAGAAATTAATTAACTGCAACGGGTTCGAACCCCGCTACCGTGAGATAACGTACAGAATTTATTTGACCAATTCCGTGATTGCTTAATAGGAGCGATACGATTGGGAGCGTTATTGGCTTCGCTGTTTAATTGAGTTCTTGATTGTTAATACTTTCCAATGGTCAATTATATTGAACTAAAAGGAAATCTGGTTAACGTTGCAACTAATCGCTGCGTTATTCTATAATACGAAACGAGACGTGGGAAATGATGTTAAATAGAATCGCGTTAGTCGTGAGCGTCATGATGAGGCTTTAAGTAACATACTAGGCAATGGAAAGGTCTAACGTATGACGATTGCAGGGTGTTTAAATCAGGAATGCGAAGATTCGTGGGAGAACTTAAGTAACCAATTTAGCCCAATAAATAGAAGGACACGACGCTTGAGTTGCTGGCCGATGAAGTGAAGGAATCTGATAAAGGTTGCGTCAAGACTCTGGACACTAGGGGCGATGGACTAAAAGGGATAGAAATAAAACTTTTACAAAACCTATGATAATAATGTAATTAATACAATAAACTTATTATCTATGTATTTATATATTTTCATCTCTAATACCTATAAATAAGTGGACCATAATTATTAACAAATTATACGAACAATAGCGAATGTATCAACGATCTTAAATCATTTAAGCAAATCGATATTCGTATTCTCTTGCATGAATTATGTATTACCGTTTAATGTCGACCAATTACAAACGGCTAGACATAATTAGACGTCTAGACATTAAGCAATCGCTTAGAGCATGCTTAACTCAGCTCGTAGGTTACCTAGACGCGAGCCAGGCTGAATGAGCTTCTAAGCAATAATTCTTAGTGCCGCCCAGCTATGGAATTGCGATGTCAATGTGAATCGCGCGCTTCCTGATCCGAGATTAATGTGGGTACTTTCATCGGATTAACGTCCGCTTTTGTAGTTCTATGAGAATAAATCTTCTGGTCCCTGTATAGATTATAAGCCGCCCGTCTTGGTGGTATTCGTTCTGATATACTATATATTACCGCCTCTGTAGCGTTATGGCTAAAGGCTTACCTTGTGAAACGGAAGCCTTTGGTTCGATTTCACAGGAAGTTATGTTTGCTTGGTGAAACGGTTTCTTCGAACTCGCTTAGCTAATAAGCACTCCTATAAATTTGACACCATAATAGAAATGCTGTGTTTCGACTGTCAAATTATGAGAGGCCGAGTATCTGGACAAGCAAAGCTTTACCATTCTCAGCGTCATTGTAATGTAACTAAAAACTAATGTGATATTGATGTGAAAGTAAATAAAACTTAAAAAGGAAAGTGAACAGTTACACTTCCTGCACTTTAATAAAGTAAGGAGGACGTATAGATATATTGCCACTGTATCTTATCTCTGATATACTTGAATAGTAATCAAATTGCTTTTGATCGTGGGAAAAAATCAAGCGTTTGCTGTTTTAATGTTCTCTATCTCATGATTTCTTTATTTAATCGTAATATGTTAAAAATCGTTGAAATATAAGAAATAAATGGAGAACGACTGTTATCATATGAGGATACGAAAAGTACGCGGAATATAAGTGAGGAAGGTAATGCGCGGGTGTATCACTTGCGATCAAGTGAACGTCTTGCTTGTTACGTCGCATCGTCGAATAATAAAAAAGCCGCCAGTCTGACTGTCAAACATGCCATAAATCTAATCATAATCATAAACCTTCTTGTTTTTAATGACCAATGAAAGACAATCAACGATTCCCAATAAATCAATAACGTCAACATCCGTTCTATGCGAAAGAACATTTCGGTTCACATCTACTTGGAGTTCCGGTCCAAAATTTGTTAATCGGTCAACGTTCCGACATGAAACTGTCCGTGCATAAGAACCGCAAGACCAAAAGAAAAAATGGCATCGAATTGATTAATTTGCATTTCAGAACAAATCGATTAGCCGGATGATGTACTGGGCGCTAACGCAAAAACTGGCAACGGAACTGGTTTTTCCTTCTACTCATCTAATCTAATACTTTGTAAAAACTACCGCGTTGAAGAAAAAAAAACCGCTGGAGATTGTGTTTCCGAATCATTTACTTGGATAAACACAACTCGTTAGTTCATTTATATATTTATTGACACTTGCCAGAGGTAGGTACCACTGCAGCGTATATTTCTGCCGCCGAACAGAAGTGTGCAAACCTTACTGTCTTCCGGATTGAAAGGCGCTGTAGCTAGTGTAATTACTGGGGTAACGACACTTAATATCTTATGTCTCTAGCGACGAGCGCATGTGGTGCTGCATACATCATCCTAACTAGCGCCACGTTGTTATGAACAGGCGGATTACTTACTATCAGGTGAACGTCTCGCTAGTCTTATCTCATAGCGAATAAAAAAAAGTACAAACAATGCTGTGTTCCGGTTTGGAAGGCGTTGTAGCAAGTAAATTTCTGAGGTAACGAGATTTAACGTCTTGTGTCTGAAGGCAATGAACATAATATAGTGCAGTATATCTTAACTACCACCATATTGTTATCGACAGTCAATTCACTTACCATCAGGTGAATTTTCAGCTCGTCGTCTCATAGGTTCGTTGCTTATAATTTTTTTTTTTACAATAAATGTTGTTTATTCAACGCCGTCGTATGTAACGTTCTCATTTTTATTACTACATATGAAATTTCATATCCGTATCTTGTCGCTCTTGTGTAACGATTATAAAGCGGTTGTAATACGATTTTAAAGTTATTTTAGTATCAACGTGATTATAATACTAACGTTTAACAAATTTATGCCTTTATTAGTTTTATATTAAAAATAGTGACGTCAGATACGTAATTACTTCAATTAACATTTAACTTTCCAGAAAATTTATAATATGAATACTGATACGATTATTTGACATAGTCACAAGTTATCTTTCATACATTTTTACTTAAATCTTATATTAAGTAAATATCTGGGGAAAATACAAATTTTCTTATCGATATTGTTTTAAACTATATCTGAAACTTTAACAATGGACAGGCCCCAACTTAGCATTCGGCATCGTGATCGAAGATCGTACACGACTATTGCAGTGAATAATTGAATTAAACGCTTTATAAAGATGAAGGGGTGTGTTCGCAAAAAGCTGAATTGAATAAGCGGGAAATATTTCAGCGTATGCTCATCGAACTTAATGACGACGTAATATGGCAAAAACGGGCGATGTGTTCCGAGAAACTCTATCGGATCGACTTTCGAGTCGGAGCAAGAAAACTGAAACGTGATCCTTATTCAGAATCTGTTTCCATAGCCACCACTCTAGGTGATTTACACTACATACCTTGCTAATACAATTTTTTATATTATCTAACGATTATCTGTAGCTTGATTGATAGCAGCTGAATTAATAAGTTCTTTCATTAACACATTAATTTTTTTTTATATATAAAAATGAAGAAGAAATTTGCTGAAACCAAATTGGCGATACACTGGAGGTTTATATATTACGCCTGTCTTTTTGAGTCATAAAGACTTATGCCTTTACGATTGAAATTACACAGAGGTTTTGGGATGTATGCATATAATACTTGGAATATCTGTGCATATTTATGATTAAAAACAAAAAATAAAAAATTTAATTCGTACCTGTGGAATGTGTGACTTAGATAGACTTAAGAAGCTAGCGTATGCAATGATTATTTGCTTACACGAAGCGCATGCTCAATTAAAGGTAATGGTACAAGTATGTATACAATTACAATCAGTAATATAATATGAACAAAGTTGTAAAGCTATTCTTTATAAGATTAGGTGGAAAAAAAAACAATAGTAACAAGCTAAAGAAGATCATAAAGATTTAAAATTTTTAAAAGCATATTCCTTGTTTGAAATTGTGCACCGAACCTAATACCCACACAAAAGGAAAGACCCCACGCTACGATGATAAAATTTGATACGATGCTATACTACTATTTACTTTGATTATTATATACATTATAATAAATAATTTTATACTATGTATATCCTTTCTTCTTCTTCTTGTTAAAGTGCCTCTCCAACTAATTAAGGTTGCCGATCAGCGTTGTACAGTCCTTTCTGCCTCTGGTTCAGCGGAACAATTCGTACGTCCCAGATATACTAGGGTCATGTATCCTATATATTTTATGGATCTTTTAAGGATAAGCGGATAAATAAATTATAGAATTCCGATAACTATGCAAATCATGTGTAATAAATAAGTAATAGGTAAGGAATGTTGTATTATAAATTAATAGAAAATTTACTTTAAAAGTACGGCACCATATTTTCTAAGCATTCTGCTGAATCGGGGAAAAAGTTGCAGCGAGGAACTAGTTCGTATCCATTCATTAATAATTCCATTTAACTCTCAAGACGGACGCTAGTGATCGAACAGCTTCGAACAAATTATACCACGATGTGGTTTTTATGAGATTCGTGACTAACTACAAGCTTTGCAAAATATATCATCACCGGTGGTAGGTATCTGCTGCCGGAGGAAGATCTAGATAGGTATCACCGTAGCGCATATTTCTACCTCCAAACAGTAGTATGCAAACATTATTGTGTTCCGGTTTGAAGGGCATTGAAGCTAGTATAATTATTGGGGTATCGAAACTAAACATTTTTTGTCACAAGCGACGATCGCAAAGTGGTACAGTGTATAACGACCTAATTAGCGCCAGGTTGTTATGGGCGGGGATATCACTCACCATCAGGTGGATGCCCCGCTAGTCTCGTCGCTTAATTGTATAAAACAACCACATGGGTTAAGATTTTTATGTATAGGTGATTTTGTATTAAATAAACATTTGAAGAAAAATAAACTTTTCTTAAAGTTTATTGTTTTTTTCTATCCTTTTTAATCGCCTTATAAGTCGTTACTTTTACCAAAAACAGGTACGTCAAAAACGTAGTCTTGTTTTAACATAAACAATCTATACCGTGTAAAAAAATAATTAAAGACATAATTTACACAAAAACTGATGTGTTAAAGCAATAACACAAAAGACTTGAATTGAGATAAACCGTTAATATTTCTCACGTAAACATTTTTTTGTACAAATCACATCTCCGCACATTGCAGTTAGCAGATAACTTATTTACACTTCGAGATTCTGACTTAATTTAAACACAAATGTATTGAATAAAGTTTAAATACAATTATATAATTTTAATGCTTAAGAAGATATGGTTATTGTAAACAAAATAACTTTAACAATACTACAGTTGTTAAGACGATACAAAAATCGGTTTAATTTTTCATCTCCTTAAGTCCCTTGAAATGAATAATACCAAAAACAAGAGTCATGTTATTTTTATCATAAATTCATTAGTCATTGCTAATCGTTAAATATCTTACTGTTGCTTCAGAGAATACATTAACCCCACTTGAACAAGAACAATATATAAAATCAAAGAACAGGATAACATACAAGGAGCAAAGATAAGGTGCAACAAATCATTGTCACGAACATGCCTGCCATACTCGGTTACAATGTTTCGCACCGTTACATATTTGCATATTCGCGAATGCGGCTATGTACCACATCTCCATATCAAAATTAACTTTATGACTTTCCACACAAGATACAGTGAGCGCGGAACCGGAGACGATCCCGTATGATCAACTAGAAGGCGACAAATTACAGATGTCGTTAGGGATTTGTTAATGAAAACGATTTCGCATTAACGAAGCTTTTGCAGACAATAACGAGCAACGGTATTTTGTGTCTTATTTGAATACAATAGGAAACATTTTAGCATGTGTAATTGTGTTAGTTCAGTGATCATTTAGCTGGCGGTATTAACATATTGATTTGAATTAATACGCGTTTGCGGCGGTAGGCGAGTGTGCGCTAGAGTGACATATTGTACGTGAACACTAATGGCCGTCGTTCCGTGTCTTTGTTATCTTTATGAAGTCGAAGAAGGATTTTCACGTGTTATTTAAAAACCTATTAGTTAACGCAACAGATATTTGAAGTTCGCAATTAATGGCGTCAGATAAGTTCAACAATCTTGACTGCAGTACACAAGAGGTAGAGTACCTAAGTTTTTGACGGGCCTGTAGTCAACGGGGTAAAACGAATAGAACTAGAGCAAACCCTACCTGTCGTAAAAGGCGTGTAAAGTAATATTCGGTATCGGGTTTGCGATACCCTTGTTGCTCAATAAGCGAGCAGCGAGAGTAAACAGAATATGAGAAGTGGTCTTGTACTCGTAGCACAGGAAGGATGTTAAGAAAAACCTATGATAGGGTTTATACCCTATCATAGGACGTCCTCGGCCAAAGTGTAGAAAGAATGCGTTTCGTGGGAGATCCGTGAGGTCTAATTTACAGAAGGATACCACCGTTCTGGGTTTCTATGAGAGTTATTCATACAATATTAAATTTACTCCGGAAGCGGAGATCTTTTACACTTATTGGTTCTACTCTCCTACCCCTTCTGACATCAAAAAAGAAATCTCGTACCGGTAAAGATCTGGATAGGTACTACAGCGACCCAATTCAAAATGTCATTGAATTGAATAACATTTGTATATCATCTATTTTAAAATATATTATATTAGTATACGGATGCTTTAATGATAATATATATGGTACTTATTAAATTAACTGAACTAATTTATAATTGGATATATTAAATGAAAGGTATCACAGTACTTACGACGAGTAAATCCGTGTTAGTAGGCTTACCAACGTCATTGACACGGATCGTATCGGAAGCCGACCTTGAACCAGTCATTATTTATGAATTTACATCAACTAAAAAACGCAGACCCGACTGCTTTGCACATAACTCTTAACGAAACGATGTCATTAGTGAGAGATAGTAAATTCAGTGAGGATCATGTTACGCTGGTATCGGGCACTCGGCTGACGTCAGGGGACAGAGGCGATCGAACTGATACGTTGTAGCAATCTGCTGCAATTAGACATGACGTGACCCTCGGATAACTGATTTGATCTAAATGAAAACATTTTCGTCGAAATATATAATTGAGGCGACACGAAATCTTAATATTTATATGTTAACAATGTATTTACAACTTAACAAATATTGATTTGTTTTAAGTTAAATATATGTCAATACGTATTAGAGTTAACGATGATTATGATTCAAGTTTTATCAACTGTAACTTAAAAGTATCTAAGTCATGGATACCGTAATAGGTGACCATCAAACAAAACAAAATATATTGGTAAATTAAAATATTTTTTTTTACTTTAAAAATATTTAAACATGGTCACTAAAACTTATAGCTTTGTGCTGTTACTAGTGTTATTACTGGGGTAACGAAACTCAATAATCTTTGTTCTCAGGCGAGGAGCGCAACGTGGTGCAGTATATAATCATCTTAATTAAGCATCACGTTGTTATGGGCAGGCGTATCACTTATCATCAGGTGAATGTATCGCTCGTCTAGTCGCTTACTTAAATAATAAAAAAAATACAATTTATCTTTTAGATGGGTTTCAGTTTGGGTTCAGGATGTAGTATTTGGAAGACGACCAGTCTTTCTATTGATTGTTTAGTCTAGTTAATCTTGTTGGTGAACGCCTGCACGATTTTTTCGCACTTGGTGTTGTTTTTTTTATTCCACGAAGCGATGTGACGAACAAGACGTTCATCTGAAGGTAAGTGATATGCCTGCTCATAGCAACGTGACGCTAGTTAAAATGTTAAACACAGCACCATATCGTGCTCGTCACCTTGAAACAAAGTCTTAAGTATCGTTAAAGCAAAAATTTCACTAGCTACCTCCTTCGAACTGTAACACAGTAAGGTTTGTACACTACTATCTGAGGATAGAAATGGGAGCTATTGTTGTTCGTACCTAGACGGTCTCCAACGACAAAATTCTACCATCAGTAGAATTCCTATCAACAATTAGTATTTCTAAAATTCTTTTTCCATCCCTTCCCTTTCGATTTAAAATTAGGTAGCTATTGCGGACATTCAGTGAAACAGGTTATTAGCCACCATAGAGCTTCTTCAACACGTAAACTCTTCAATATAGGCATCCTGTTATTTTCAGTGTACTTACGATATATTTAGTAGATCAATTTGTAAATCCAGAGTTCAATAGTGACTTACCTGAAAAAAAAAACAAACATTATAGCATGTAATAAAAAGACAATTTAAGTAATTGGTGGTAACTTTTTGTTGTCGGAGACCGTCTAGGTAAGTACCACTGCACCGCCTATTTCTGTCGTAAAAAAAGTTCTGTGTACTGTTCCGGTTCGAAAGGCGCTGCAGCTAGTGTAATTACTAGAGTAATGAGACTCAATATCTTATGTCTCAAGGCGACTAATACAATGTGATTCAGTACATATCTTTCTGGCTATTGCCACGTTGTTATGGGTAGGTGGCATCACTTGCCATCAGGTGAACGTCTCGCTCGTCTTAATGCTTTCTTGAATAAAAAAATGATCGTAAGTAATTTAAAATTATACAGTGCAAATGCTTACCAAAGTTATCTATAGCGTGATTAACTGTAACTTGAATGGGGTTTGCACTTGTAGACAAGCAACCACCAAGGTCGTCAACAAAGGTCGTCTTTCGACTTGAACGCTAATCGGTTATGTATGGTAATAGGAAACGCTTAGTTTTTTTATTAGCGGTTAATGAATTCAATTTAACCGGCAAGTTATTTATGCACGAATTGTTAATGTTATGTGAAAGATATATTTTTGTTTCATACTTGATACGATCCATCGATCGATGTAGAGATCTTTAGGTGGAGGCCTATGTCCAGCAGTGAATTTCCATCGGCTGATATGATGATGATGATTTGATACGATAACTTGGTAACTTTATAAAGAATTCGAGGACGATCTCTCTCAAGAAGAGTAAAGGCTGTTAATTTAAGTGAAAGTAAAAACGAAATTTATATTCGAAACAGTAACACAGTATATACATGATATAGATATGAGCATCAAAATGGTAGTTAAGTTGCACGCTGCTGCACAAAACTGCACAGTTGATTTTCAACTGGGACAAGGTGATTACTACGTAGATTATTATCATTAAATAAATAAAATAATCTTTAATACACCTAATGTATATCATACTTTAAAGATAAAATAATACTTCTATGATAGAGTGTAAGGCACCACAAAATTATAGATTTATTCACGTGCATTAAGTAGATTAGATATTGGTGGTGGATCCCTGTTGCGGGAGACCGTCTAGGTAGGTACCACTGCAGCGCCTATTTCTGCCGGGAAACAGTAGTGCACAAACATTACTGTGTTCCGGTTTCAAAGGCACTGTAACTGGTGAAATAACTGGGGGTAACGATAACATTATGTATCAACCTAATTAGCGCCTAGTTGTTATGGTCAGGCGTATCACTTACCGTCAGGTGAACGTCTCACTCGACCAGCCGTTTCGTAGTATATAAAAAAAGACTGGACATTAAAATTTACAATACTTTTACATTATTTTATAAAGGAGTAAAAGAAAGTCACATAAGGCGAAGGAAAGATATGCTAAGATAACCCTGACCCTTTTCTGTATCCCCTGATCATGATGCACCTAAAAAAGCTAGTTAATTTACTTCTTTATTTAACCAGGAATGTGATCGTAAACAAAAAGAATACACTTTTTTATCGATCGCCTTGAAAAAACATTCATGAATATTATCACGGATTGTAGTAAAAATCAAGTTAAAAAAATATGTACACAAAAAGGGCTGTCGTCGTTTTAGCTTTTTTTTTTCTGACTTTTGGATCAGGTTTCCAATCGACACGGCATGGATAGACGTATAATTTGTAAGCCGTATTTATTATTATACATTTACACCTACATATTAGTGAAATGTCTCTATCGAACGCCCGCGGAAACTGGAAATGTCAACGATTCCATGTTTTTCACAGAAGCCAATTTGATTAACATAATATTTGTTTTATGTATTGCTTAAAGGTTTTTATTTAATAAAACTTAACGCTTTAATGGAAATCAATGAAGTATTCACATCATGGATAACTTATCTTACTGATGGCAAGATTGACGTGGCAAATACCACCACCGCGACTCCTATTTCTACCACCAAAATGGAATGTATGTGAGAGTGAGATGTAGCTTGTTAATCGTCGGGGTAACGAGACCTTTATTTTGTTATTGGAGGAAATCTGCAAAGATTTTTACCCACTCGATTTTTGTCCCCTTCGATGGACATTATCATTACGTTGCGGGAGAGTCTGAGATCTCCTACAGAATGAACCATTGCCTCCAGGCACTACGTCTAAAGCACATCGCCCCCATGATTATAGATCAGGTAAGAATTGATTGTACAAAATTCCTTCCCCTAAGGAAGTTGCGGAGCTGTTACAGTTAGTTGTTAATTATTGTCTAGGTAGAAAAAAAGGTAGGTTGATATAAACTTTTAACAGAAACTGTTACTTTTGCGACTTTATCAATGTCTAGATAGATAACGTAATAGATTTGTCTATTTGTTTATCTCAGTATGATTTCTTCTGGGGTAATTTCTAAACGAGCTAAGCTTTCTTTAACTTAGGTGTGTGTGTAAAGGCAATGAGGTCGGAAGGTATCTTTTGAACGTTGTAATAATGTTACGCGAATAGTCCTTGTTTCGTAATCAAGGAAGTAGCTTCGGCACCTAATAAATACGTTTCGACACCGACTCAAACGGAATGTCATCGGGGCCCACACAGCGCGGAATGTACTGCCTACGCCGTTTGCGGCATAGGACATCAATCTCGGAGCCATTGTCGTAGTGCGGCTTGTTGTGTATCGCTCGTAAACCCTGGCCCATTCGGTTTATAACTGTTGTTAAACATATTTTATAAGTTTGGGACGACGGCCATCGATGTTATTCGGTGTATTGTACAAATGCGTTATGCTTGTCTGCCACAGTTGTAAAAAAAGATAGAAATGATCATAGGCTGCATTATATCTCATTTTCAAGGACCGTTATATTTTTCGTATTTTTTTTATTTGTTCATCATCACCGTCAGCCGATCGCCCACTGCTTGATAGAGGCCTCCACAAAAGCCCTACTTCGGTAGATCCGTTGATATTATAAAGAGGCCTGAGAGGTCTGAGACAAGGGAGTACTCCAATAGAATTCTATATATAAATAAATAATCTTTATTTCGGCTTTTAGGGTCATAGCGTTAGAGAGTTAGTAACATTTTGTTTAATGAATACGTTAGTAACAGAGTAGTAATTTTATAATAAAAAAATTCAGTTTATTTTACTTAGTAACTAAATATGCAATAGACATACGCCTGCGCACACTATGCTCTACAAGAGATGAATCATACCATTCAGCAATCATTTTAAGAATTCGATTGAGACTAGCTTGGACCCTGCAGATAATCGAGGCAGTGTTTTGCGCAGAATTGCAAAGAAATTTGTCAATTGAAATCATCTAATATAGACAAGGATAATAGAATCTTTTCTATTGCGACATAATTCAATAGTACTAATACGTACTTGACCAGCGTCTTGATTTAGACCTTGACTTCATACTGAGAGAACATTTAAGTTCCGGTAATATAAATATAGACCGGGACACATTATACCACAATAAAAATAAAAATATATCAAGTAAAGTTAAAAATTGTGGTAACGTCTAGGAGAGACCTATGTCCAGCAATGGACATCGGCTAATAATGATAACTTAAGAATAACTTCAATTATGTAAAGCAGGGCGATAGTTCTTTTTCAGTAACTGTGGTTTTTAATGTTTTTTACATTTTGGTTCTAAAATTTCTAACACGTATCATTATTAATAGTTGATGATTGACTACTGTGTTTTGATACATATCAAACTACGTTGTTTATTAATAAAAAATAAAATAAAACAAATTAACATAAGTAAACTTTTAATTTCATTGTTGAATGGACCGCTTCACATTATAAAACGTATGGAATTAGAACAGAAGTGATTCTCGTTTCGAAAACCGGATTTCCTTTTCACATTTTATTTCGTACATCTCGCCCGGACGTTAAATTTACAGTTTCGTATAGCCGGAATAATGGTATTTTTTTTTTGTGAAATCCAACTTTTAGTTATCCGTTCTAGGCGAGATTGGGGTCAATATTTAAATAGATATGATTGTTAAGAGGTGACTATATGTTTTGTAGAAAAAGTAGTATAGCTGTATAATTTATTATTAACATGTTTAATGCCGCGTAAATAAGTTGGAGGATATTGGTGAGTGAAATCCTTTGTGCACATATGCGAATTGTTTTATGGGAGGGACCAACGAATGCGACTAAGTTATTCTAAAACGAAAGTCCTCACTCCTTCAGTTATGAAAGACATCTGATTCGTATTCGGAAAGTTGTGTAAGAACACGTGAGGGGTGATTTTGCTTGGGGGATTTTTATAAACACAGGGACATAGAGACAAAGTTGGAAAGAAATTGAAAAATTGTGAAACAACAAATCTAAAGTCAATGTGATAAATAATATTTTAGATCAGTAAACATTGTAACATAATATTTAGGAAATTCACAAAAACTATGGATATATCCTATTCCAATAATGGATTAAGAGAATTAGTATTAATAGATTTGGACAACTTTAGGGGTGGCCTATGTCCAGCAGGGAGAGCGTATCTGCTGAGAAGGACATTAATTTTCCTTTTTTAGTTTTAGCAAATTTTCGTTTGCTATCATCGCTTTGCAACTATCGTCACATTTTAAACGATTTCATATTTAATGAGATAAACATAAATTAATTTAACTTAGTCATATATATTATTACAGAATAACTAACAGCAAACATTATGGTTATCGTTAGTACCAATTGTAGTGAAGATTATTTAAATAACTTAAGTTTTTCGATCGCGACGCTATCTACTAGCAAGTGATAACAAAAGAAATAATAAAAACAACTGTGTGTATGTTTTAACTTTTGTGTTCAGTTACATAGATATGTAATTAACGTTATAATATTCAACTTTTATACATACATAATAACTATTGATTGCGTTTAAAAGTGATTCACTTTAATGGACAGAATGTTGACCCAATCCGAAAGCAATACAGTCTATCGTTAGTGTTGCAGAAGTATCACTCTGGAAAGGAGCCTATTTCACGTCCAGGTGTCGTAAAAAAACGGGAGACGTTTTTACTGCAGCAGCCCAAATGTTTTACTGGTGCTCGTAAAATAAAAAAGCAGTTAAATTCACGCATTGTGCCGGCCTCCGCGTTGTATTTATGGCGGCGCGCGCGCGTTGCGTATTATCTATTTGGAACTGTCAAAGTACAAGCGTCTATTGCTTCAAGGTGTCCTGTCTTCCACGTATGCGTAAGTAAAGAGTCCTCTTAATATTTCCACAACTGCGATTCCGAGCTTCCTCTCACAAGAAGATAACCTAGACCTTTTGTTCAGAGAAGAACTTAACTGGCGGTAAGTCAATGATGCCGGAGATCGTCTATGTTGGTAAACATCACTGTGTTTAAAATTGAAGTGCATTATGTCTCAAGACGACGAGCACAATGAGAAGGTGTATAACTACAATCAGGTGAACAGCTTCGTCGTCTGAACGAATGAAAAAAAGCAGTGTACTTTAGTTCTTTAAGAAAACTTCTACAGGAAGTTCATTTCATACCCTGACATATTCGTAACTAAACTTTTCTTTGAAACCGAACCGTACCAGACAATTGCGGTTGTAGAATATGAAGGTAGACTCACTGAAATGCTTGAAAACCTATAATTTTCTAGAACAATAATAATAACGCTTTTAGTATTTAATGTAACGTTAAGGCTTTTTAAAAACACGAGCCCATAAACAGTTAAATAACAAAGGGGAGCCATCAAAGACAGCCCGTTGAAGGAAAAGAAGTTTTATTACTTCGGAATGACACGTCGTGTCCAAGGATAAAGGGCTATTAAGTTGGGTTTTTTTCGCGTAGGTGGGGCATTTGTCATGTGGGTTGTACGATCTGGGGCTGTTTCTGTGACGTCAGCGGTTGGTATTACTTCAGCATTTGTTCTTAAACGAGACGATAATTTACTTACAGTTGTGATAAGTTTTAAATAAAGGATAAACCAAGAATACTTGAACTTCTTTCGTTATAAAAAACCTAAATAAAAATTGATTTAGCGATTACTAGCTCGCTTTAACCAACTTACATATATATTTCCGCCAGTGATTTAAAACAATAAGACATTAGCTTATTTTAAAGTTTTGTTAGTTCTGCACATAAGTTACGAAACGAGTTTAATAATAATTGATTAACTATTGAAAATTATTATACAAATCCAATTTAGTAAAGAAAGAGCTTTTAAGAGTAAAACATAAGATCCATTTTTGCATCACTGGTTACCGTTATAGCTTACCGTTGTCTATAAATTATATAAATAAAAACACAGCGGTTTCGTGACATCATATAAAATTTGTTAAGTCAGTAATAATATTTTAGCAGGAAGTAACGGTTTTCTTAAAAAAACATCATTAAAAAAATAACTTGCTGGTATAACCAAAGAGGTCATGATCTGTATTAACGATAAGTAAATTAACGAAAACATATGCTAACGCAGTACATTGATAACACTGAACTAGCGGCTATATCGTAGAGTGGGTTTTTTTTTTATAAACCGCATATTAAATAAAAAGATGGTAATTAAAAGGCTCCGGCACACAATTACTGGCGTCTGTGGACTAGTTAAATGCCTAGGTATGAAAATAATTCTGTATCAATAATCTAATGATCTATGATCTTCGCGGGCGGAGTAAATCTTCTTAAAAGATACCCTGCTTCTGGGGGGAAGACAAGGTTATATGGAGATTCTACCCACTAAAATCACTTCGATGGTCTCCGTCAGTGCATCACGGGCTCCGGGATCTCCAACACACCTGTGCCACGCTGCACTCCTGCCACGATGTAATAATCTTAGCTCGCTAGATTCCTGATCTACCAAATCTGAGTACTATAAAACTACAAGTCGACATTAATTAAAATAATATTTAAACAATAACAAGTATAAATATTTAAAATAAAAAAAAATTTGGAGTACAACTGGTAGAAAGCTGATTATTGAAATAGCTGATTGTTTTTTATTTTTGAGGAAAATTAAAAAAAAAATGGTGCGTGGAAGTAACGATACCACAGAAAGGATATAATATTGAAATGATTGTGAGGCCGATTGAATGATAAGGATGCCGATACAAAAATATAATTGAAATGATATTTTTGTATCGTCCTATTAAAGCCGAAGTATATTACAGCTGAAATGATAATCACGAAAAAATCTATTAGATTTTACAAACATACAATATAATTGCTATTATTATAGTGTGTAACTTACTGGTGGTAGTGGAACCAGTCCGGAAAACTACAATCCTCATATTGTATATATGCCATTACAACGGCGTCGCTGTGTTTAATCTATCAACGTATTATATCAAGAATTTTTCTCCAATTCAACGGTGGTAGGTCTCTGTTGCCGGAAACCGTCTAGGCGAGTACCACAGCTCGTATTTCTGCCGCCAAACAGTAGTGTGCCAAACATTAATGCCCCAGATTGAAGGACGTTGTAGCTATTGATATTACTGGAGGTAACCGAAGTCAACATCAAGGCGACAAGCAAAATATGCTGCAGTGTATATCATCCCAACTAGCGCTAAATTGTTATGAATATGTATACTTTTTATCAGGTGAACGTGTCGCTCGTCTAGACGCTTTAGTGAAAAAAAAGCCTAATGTATATAAAAAAAATAACCCTACCCTCAAGTTATACTACAAAGTTTATTTTTTGATAGAGAGATAAGACATTCAAATATATAATGCTACTTTGGTAAAGCTTTAACATATTTCAAAGCTACAGCACGAATAGATCGACAGGGTATAATATTTGATAGCGCGAATGATGTACAATTAGAATTTATAATTTCCGGGATACGGTGAATGGGTCAGCGCACTTAACCATCATTGAGAAAATCCCGACTTAACAGCAGGCGGCACGGTACCCATGTGGGGGGGACAATAAAACAGTAACCTACCGATTGATATCATACATATGCATTTGACCCTTAAGACCTCATACGCTTTTTTCATTTATCGAAAGATAAAGACGAGATTTCATCTGATGGATTACTATCAGATGAACTCGCGTATCAACGCTTGTGTATAATGTGGTGCTAGTTAGGATGATGTACACAGCTCACAGATCACATTGTGCTCATCGCCTTAGAACATAAAACATTAAGACTCGGTACATCTGTAATTTTACTAGCTACAACACCCTTCAAACCGGAACACTGTAAAGTTTGCACGTTACTGTCGACTGAAATAGGAGCTCCTCTGGTATCTATCTAGAAAAACTCCGGCAACAGAGACTTACCACCGCTAAGCCTATTTCTGCCGCCAAACAGTACTGTGCAAACATTACTGTGTTCCGGTTTGAAGGGCACTGTAGCTAGAGTAATTACTGGTGTATCGAGACGCAACATCTTATGTCTCACGCGACGAACGCAATGTGGTGCAGTGTACCCATCACAACTAACGCTACATCGTTATGTACGGGCGTATCACTTACCATCAGGTGTACGTTCCGCTCGTCTGGTAAGTTAATTATATAAAAAAAAAATTATATTAAAACCACAAATGTGTAAGTGAAAAACAATAAATATTTATAAATTGTTAGATTTTAACTGTGTAACACGCATTTAAGCATTAAGTTCCTTTGTTATTGTTATAGCAATCGTGACAGGACAAACGTCACGCGCGTTTATGTATTACCAAAGTAATAGAAAGGAAGATATTTAAATATGTATGAAATACTTAAAACATTTAAATTGAACATCAATATTTATAACATTATCTCTTACGTTTCATATTCAATCATTAATTTTTTTAATTATCAAGTTTTAGGTTAATCATTAAAATTAAGAGATACTTTAGAAATTTAAGACTTCTTCATCTTATATTGAACTAGCTGTTCCCTGCCTGCTTTGCTGGCTGACACTCGCGCAACTCTCCTTGGAGATTTTTTTTTAAAATCTGTTCTTAGCTGATCTATACCCTTTAAATAAAATATTTTTTCCAATTTTCAAATCTAGGTCTAGGATATATTGTGATGAATGAACGTAGGTGGAAATCTATGTTAATGAATGTATACAGATATGTATTAGATAAAGTTATTGATGCGAATTAGACTGCCGCAATAGCTTCATTGATAAGCGATTTTCATTATTAATTTCTAGACTAAATTAAATTAAAAATAAAGGACAAACAGGACACAAGTCGCACACCAAAATTCACTTAATGAATTCTTTTTTTTAAGCCAATATCAATATTTAATGAAACTAAACTTTATTGAAATTTGTGACAATATTGTAAATTATTTCAAAGATTACATCGATAGACTTTTTTTTTCGGGGCGAAACCTTGGAATTATATCCTGAATTTAGAAGAAAGTCGGGATTATGAGAGATATTTACTCACTACAACCTCCTCGGTGTCTATGTCTATGTGCATTTGGAGACACCCCAATATCTCTTACAGAACGCACCGTTGCCCTTCTACACATTGTTTTAGCACGTCTCAAGGAAGAGCTAAACCCTCCTTAGGACCATCGATCATGTCCGGTAAGCAGAAAACGTTAAAAGCTCTTACATTCAAGACTCACGAAACCCATACACCGTTTTACGACAGAGCTGACATTGATAGACCTAGAGATGAGATGAATCGCTAGACTATTGAAATTAAAAAAATAAACACCCCGATTTCAATATATTTGTTTGGGTACTACCATTGGCTTGGGCACCCATTAACATTTAAATTAAATAAAATACCGAGCAAACCATTTAAAAGATTTCAAGATAGAGTGAGCTCATTCTGTGTAGATTGGATTTTAAGTAATAATTAAAGAAGCTGTAGACATCAGGATATCTATTACCTCAGTCCTGTGACCGCGGCTGCTACGAACCGGTCGAAAAGTCAGGGTAATTAATAATTAAGTAAACGTGGTGAATTGAACAGTTTAGTTTTATTAAAATCATAACTTTATGGGGTTTCATAACAAAGGTCTGCAGTGTAAAAGGCGCCAATGGCGGAAATACTAGATCCCTTAAAGCCTAGTTGTAGTAACATTGATAAGTAATGGAACGCCATGAAGTGATTGATACGGCGTCGCCGCGGCGCCTCCAACTATGCACGAGGAAGTGTTCTAGAGATATTTCTATGTCTTCATTATTTAACAGCCGGTATTCGTAATTGAGCTTCGACGCGGTTCACCACTTAATTAGTGTCGCTATTTAAATATCTTATCCTGACCATCATTAACTGACAACGTCAATAACAACAATCTGTTTTTTCCTCAACGTTGATTGATAATTAGCAATTTACTAAGATAACTTCGTAGACTAAATATGTAAATAGAATCTCTTTATCTTTTTACAGTGTACGTCACTTAGATAGCGATTTTTAACATACATTTACCACTTCTAATTAATGTAATTACTTGGTCTAATTTCACTGTATGTTAAAGCCATTATCGCAATACACTAACAATAATATACATCACTAAGGGTAATCACGAAAATACTTGCGTCAGTATTATATGACAGATACACCAAAACTTTAAGAGCATGATAAAATCGAATATCATTATATCTACTATGGGCTAACACTTGATTTTAATATCACATGACAATGAGGCCTTACGTGGTAAATCATGATTATTCACCACAATATTTCGTCCCTCAACGTTGATATCCGGAACACAGCGATGATGCTGCGGTGGGAAAGATACAATATGAGGGTAGTAGCCACCTAGGGAAGTTTTAAAAATCCCTATCATTAACCAGAACGGGTACCCTACAACGAACTTACGAACTTCGTGATTTAAAGGTGGTACAGAAGTTCGTATACCTAGGATCGCAGATCAGTGACGACGGTGATTGCGAACAGGAAGTTATTAGGAGAGCACAAATGTCGAAAAATGCGGTAAAGAGATTGGAGCGATTATGGCGGAACAGGGGTATTAGCCGCAACACCAAAAAGAAGCTAATGCAGACGCTCATATTTTATACCTTTCTATACGCTTCTAAAACCTGGACACTAAAAGCGAGAGTGAGATCGAGAATTGACGCGTTCGAAATGTGGTGCTGGCGCAGAATGCTGAGGATATCCTGGACGGAACGTCGCACAAACGAGTCAATTCTCAAACAGTTGAACATAACAACACGGCTCTCAACAATCTGTAGGCAGAGAGTCCTCAAATTCTTCGGACACACTGTCAGGCGAGACCCAGACAGTCTGGAAAGACTGATTATTACTGGTTGTGTGGTAGGAAAGAGAGCGAGAGGGCGGTATCCTACAAGATGGACACGCACAACTTAGGACGCTACGGGAGCTACCCTACAATCATCCATCCAAATGGCGCAAGACAGAAATGTCTGGAAAGAAATGGTGGCCAGGGCAACGTACCATAGTCACGTCCCTCAGTCATGAGGTTATGACAAAGAAAATCATTAACCAAATCAAACAACATGAAGCTATTGATCCAGAGACTTCAGTCTTATTAAGCAAACGGATAGCCTCTGCAGGATAGAGCCCCACGAATGAAGCCTAATATAATATAGTCTTTTAGTTAAAAAGCTTTTGCAATGATATGGAAGAGATATTTTTAACGTTGCATGAATGTCCTTTAATTTCATGAAATAAAGTTAATACCTGATACATATACATAATAGAGAAATCTATTTGATTCTTATTGTAGCATAAACCATTCAACTAAGATATAAAAAATATGACAAAGCATATTCATTATTCGTCGTTTTGTTAATAACAATTTAAGAACGAACTAACAACCAATAAAGTAAACAGCGGGCGCTGGTATATAAATAATGTAGTTATAAAGTGTATACCACTTGATAATGGTTCTATGTGGTAAAGTTATTTAATAACCGGTACTGATGTCCGTTGCCGATAAGACAACGTAACTTTAAGTTACGGACACACTTCGTAGCGCAAGTAGAAAGTTGAAGGCCTTATCTAGTGATCTGGAGAATCAGTTTTAGTATTTAAGAGTAGATATTTAATGTTGAAATTGCGGGTCGAACACAGCGCCGCTTATAAGTTGAATCAAGTTAAGCCAAGTTGAATAGCGAAAATTTTTTATGTAAATGTTTACAATAAAAACAGGTCTCTTCTTGTCAGCAATTTCTATTAACCACTGTTAATTACGTCTTCTTGATGTTTGATAACAGACATATTGCTCTGGAATTGAATTGGTTAGGTTCAACATCTATTGATAAGTCTCTGTTACCGAAGACTGTCCAGGAAGAATTCACGGCACCGCTACAGTGTGCAAACATTACTGTGTTCCGTTTAAAAGGGCGTTAAAGACAACAAAATTACTGGAGTAACGAGACTTACATCATGTCTCCAGGTGACGAGTGCAATGTGGTGCAGATTGTATACCATGCTAATTAGCACCACGTTGTTATGGGCAGGCGTAGTCAAGTGAACGTCCCGCTCTTCTTGTTGCTTTGTTGAAAAAAAAACATTGAACATATTCTAAGATGAAATGATGATGATGTATTTCATATCTTCTTTAACATTATATTGCCGTTTAAATTGGACCATTTTTTAAACATGTTTTCACTGATTTGTTAATTAATCTTAACAAATGTTATAGTTGAGTAGATACAATAAATCCGTTTTTTTAAACAATTTAGTGATGAGAGGGGGCGAGACGTTCACCTGGTCGTAAGTGATAGGCCCGCCCATAATAACGTAGCGCTTGTTAGGGTGTTATACATTGCATCACAATGCGCTCGTCGCTTGAGACATACCATGTTGAGTCTCGTTACTCCGGTAATTACACCAGCTACAACGCTTTTCAAAATGAAATACGCAAACGTTTGCACACTACTGTGCAATAGGCGCTACAGTGGTACTTAGCTACACGGTGTCCGCCAACAGAGATATATCAAGAAATAAAGAAGTATCTTCTTTCTCCTGCCCTGGTCCCACTTTATGTAGGGTCGGCACAACATGTTCTTCTCTTCCAGTCTCGCCTATCAGCCGTCATCTCATCGGTTACCCCTTTCTTACTCATGTCATCCTTCACGCAATCCATCCATCTTTTCTTAGGTCTACCTCGACCCACATATCCCTCCACATTCATATCTAACATTCTTCTTGTTATATGACATTCATCCCTTCGCATAATATGTCCATACCACGCTAATCTATTACTTCTCAATTTATCCGTCACCGGCGCTACTTTTAAGTATGTGCCATAAAAATATTCGTAAACAAAGGACTAAAGGAGAATTTATATTTAAAGAAAGAAATAATAAAAGCAAAACCTCTAGTATATTAATAATTTGCGCAATTTGCGAGGTATTTGGTGAAGTTGTAAATCAAAACAAGTCGATAGTACAACCTGCCGGCGTCGCCGCGTCGCCGCCGTGGGCCGAACTTACAAATGCCAGGTAATACCGCGTTGATTTCAAATCCGTGCACCTGAACACTTTTACAAATAACACCCAGTATTTCCTGATTTAAGAGCTGATAGTTCCACGCCGAACTCCTTGATTACAAATATAATACATCAATACCGATCTGATAAAGACTTTAAAAGAGGTAAGAAGCAAAATTGCGACTAAGACGCAGTTTATATATTACTTAATTGCTGTCTACATTATCTAAACAATTAAATGTTTTGGAAATATTTAATAGTGATATCGGTTAAAATGATAAGAAACCAAAAATAATTTAACCATTTGGACATTACTCAAAATAAAAGGTAAAGTTATGTTTAGAGGTAAAAGCGACATTTCATTTAACTATGACATCATAATTTGATAACGTAATCATTTCCAATTACCTTATAATCTTTTGATAAATTGTTTCAATATTATTTCAAGTATTTCAAGTATTACTCAAGTGTCGATAATAAATATTATTTAACGCATAGTCGCTACTTCACTAACTTGATCGCACGGTATATGGTAAAATTAAGATACTGTCAAAAAATGCCTTTTCGGTCATTTCATTGTAGGCGTTTTTTATGGTCGTCCGACAATTTCCAATAGCGATTCATTGTTGTACAAAAATCATAAAATGATCTACCGAAACGAGATTTTAAAGAAGATTTAAATCGGGATTGCATTTGCAACGAGTATCAAGTTATAGTGGCGACATCGAGTGACCAAAAGGTTTTATACGCGTGGGCGGATTGGCGTGTTGTTGAATGAGATAAAAATGAAACAAAATTGTTCCAATAAAAATATTCAATAACGTATTTTTTTTAATTACGCAAGGCAAAAATAAATACCAAAAAATATTTTTTTATTGGACAAAACGAGCAAGACTTCGTCTTATGGTATGTGATACGCCCGTCCGTAACGTGGCGCTAGTTACGATGACATAGCACACATTGTGCTCATCGTTTTAAGACATAAGATGTTAAGTAAAGTTACCACAGTAATTTTACTAGCCACAGCGCCCTTCAAACCAGTACTCATATTTGTAATTATTTTTAGCGCGAAAATTACGTGCTGCTGTGGTAGTAATCTAGACAGTCTCCGATAACAAAGACCGAGCAATAGTATTTAATATAATTTGAAATCATCGTATATACGAATATATATTCAGTTCAAAAGATAACAAATCAAAAAAAAAATTAAATAAACACAACACAATACAAACATTTTATCTAATTTGACGTACAAAAAAACTGTCTATAAGCTTTCTTATTAAGAATTCAGTAAAACTTGATGAAAACATTTTTCTCTGTCGGATGTTTACAAAGTCGTTAGGAAGTATAAGCGAAGTTTGAGTTAAATTGTTAGCATATTTTAATTATTTCACCAATTCACAGTGGAGTTACAGACTTTATATTCAGTTTTTTTTCTACGCTTTTTATGATTTTTACAGTCTCTGTTAACTTTTAGATATGCAACAAGCCGGACTATGAAAATTGTTATTATATTCCTACTCTAAAACGGCCGCGTAGTATCCAGTTTCGGATACCATTACAACTAAGAACCATCATTTTATGCAATGAAGTCCTTGGAGAACTTTTCCCAAAGACCTACAGAATTGGGTTGTACAGACAGTGTGTGATAAGGTATCTCTTGTAGCAATAGCGCGCTTATGATACCTATGGCTAAAGGCATCTATAGTCGGTAACTGCTTACTATAGGGCTGTTTTCCACCACAGTGGTAAAAAAATAAATTCTAAATGAAAATAATACAGCGCCGATGAGGCGTTGTGAATTTGAGACACGTATACCGTTTACACCGCCCTGTTTATTTTAAATAAGGTTTCGCTAAGTAAAAGCAAACCCGGTGGATTTCTGGGCCCGCTGAGCCGAATGAAAAATTAAGACATTTTTTGTCCGACTTTATTTCCCCTTCGGGCATTGGAGAAGTTAGGACGGAAAATAATTATTGTTTTCTTTGTTGTGCATTGCATCTACTTTGTGGTCGGTTGAAGCGACTTAATTCTTTTCTTTTGTCCAGATTTGTATTATCATTATAATGGAAGCTTAACTATATCTGGATAAGCAATTTTTTAATATCATTACTGCTAAATTAATGAGAAAAAAATTAAAATTCTTGTAATACAAATATTACATGGTTAATGTTAAAAATGATATGGAGTGAGAAGCTATCGTTTACTATCAGAATATCGGGTTCATCGGATCGGTTAGTTGCTTAAAGGAATGGATGCAAATCTTCGTATTAATGATAGTGAAAGCCTAATGAAACCGCGTACGTATTTAACGAACCAATTTATGACACTCTATAAACAATTCACAATCAGTTTAGATACAATCAAACTAAATAGAAATCGGAGTCGTTGTTAAACGGAAACAAAATAGGCAGCCGGGGGCTCACTAGGTGTGGTTGATTGAATTAGCGATAACAAGATGTTCATTCCGGCGGCCCGAATGCGAATAGATTCCTCGGCGATCAGTCACGAGCGCCGCGGACGTTTACCCTCTGCCCCATTAATTATTCAACGTCAATTCCACGGGAATCAGGGTTGGGAGAAGCGTAACCAAATTAAAATTATGATGTTCTGAAACAATCGGGGCGCCGACAAAATGAATTCATTTTGAACAAAACTATAGCAATCAATTTAAATGGGTATATCAAAGATGACAATTCAAACAAGACTGCCTTTTTAGCGTGGAGGTTATACTCCTGATAATACAGAGATTCGATTCTGGGACCACATAATATGGAGTTTGGATGATGTTAGCATTTTTAAAAAGGAACTTGACAGCCTACTTACCGTCATATCGTAAAAGAGTGACAAAAACGGAACTGCTGTGTTCAAACTATCAACGATAGAGGAGCAAGAAAGTTTTACGTAATCTACACTATATCATCATCTTCGACCTTACTTCTTACTTAAAATTGTAACGTTATGGTGAAGTTTTGTAGAGACTTGTAGAAGTTTCGTCTTTTTCTTAAAGTAACTACACTTTATTGAAAAACAAGCAATGTGGACAATTTATTATCAACATCAGCCTATAGACGTCCATTGCTGGATAGATGACTCCAACAAAGATTTCCACTATATGGGGTTTATTTGGAAGGATCCGAGCCATTGCCCACCACGCTGGCCCAATGCAGGTTGGTGGGAGCCAGAGCATCGTTTGTTGATTAGCAGGGTGCATCACGAGCAGGTGAGGTTGGCATGGGTCTCATGAGGTGTTGTGTGGGAACCCTTACACTCTTGTGGGGGACAATTTTACTACTATCAAAAAGGGAAGTACCACGTGAACATCCACATAACACCATTTGACTCTAAAATCAAGAACAATACACCTTAAAGTTTGCAAATAAACCATAACTCTCGTTTTGCAGTGTTAAAAAGCGTGATGAAGAGGCGATTTCCCTTGGGCACAAAGGAATCGATAGCTATTGTGTCTCCCCCTTCGACATTAAATTATAGGGGGTGCGTTAGGAGTCACCAGCGACATCTGCCAAGTAGATCGGGTTTACCTTTTATCAATATTTGCCTATTTGATTCTTGAATAATGTGTGTGCCGAAAGAAAATTGAGTTTGTCGAAAATCACATTCGTGAATTCTGTACCATGTTTTTCTTTCTTTATGTCAGTGTAAAGGAACGCGAAATGTATTCATATGTAGTATAGAAACAGAAATGTATATAAGTTTTAAATTTTCTGTTTTAATATTCAATAATTCCGCATTTTGTATAAAATATTAGGTCCTTACATATGAAATTGGCGTTTTGTACGGGAGGAAATAATTTTTTTTTTGTAAAATATATTTAATTAATCAAAGTATTCACCTTTGTTATCTATGCTTGCCAATATGCCAATAAAGAACTATAAGACTTGGAAAGTAGCACTAGTATTGCCAACGTTTGGACAGTTAAATGGGCTATTCTTGAAGATCAACAAAATGTATTAGTAGTAGTAAAGTAATACGCAAAATATTTACGTATAGTAAAATGTTGGACATGAAACAATTAGTGGAAAATTATTAATCATTACCATTTAAGACATTGAAATTTCACTGGAACAGTCAAACGAGTAATTTGACTGTTCCCGTAATATTAAGTATTAAAAATGTAATTGTGTATACTTTACTGCGGGAATACCACAAGGTCATATATAACAAAGCGGCGTTTCAAGCGGCAGCGCGAAATTATTACGGTACGATTCTGTTCTTAATTACTTAATCATGTATGTTCTCGTTTTAATTATCTCGATTACCAAAGGCCATAAAGGACCAACAATGTTACATGAGCAAAGAAAATATTCCATTCTTGGTTGAACCATTTAAATATTTTGAAATTTAATTTAAGTATAAAGTCAGCGATTCTGACAATCTGGTGAGAATTGCGGGAACCGACTGGATGCGAGCAACAAAAAATAGAGGAGGTCTATGACCAGCAGAGGACGTCTATCGGCAGGTGATGATAAAATTAGCGAAAGGTTTAAAAATTAAAAAAACCTTTCTACAAAAAATACCGTTTAACAAAAATTAATTTATACAAACGAACAAGCATATACAAAAAGTTTAATATCTTTATTACTTATCTATTTACAGAACCCGTAGAATTCAACTTTAAGCTATTTATACTATACTTGAATATGTTGACTATATCAGAAATGAGGACACCCGGGGAAGAACCACAGTCACCGACATAGCCCTACATGTTGCGAGGCTGGAGGCGATGTACAAGACACATAGTTCGTACAACCGATGGACGTTGGGAGTCTTAAAGTGGTGGAATGGCTACCCCGCACCAGAATTACTAAGGAAGAAAGCACTAGATGGACCGACGACACAAAGAATTGTTGGGAGCCATTGGACTCAAACAGTACTAACTGTGCATTGTATACAAGATACCTATGTCCAGCAGTGGACGTCCATAGATTGGAATGTTGATTATGATGAAATACTATACTTAGTTTATGTATCCAAAACAGTCTTTTTTTAATTATAGAAATGAGGAGACGGGCGGTACGTCCATGTCCATGTCAACGTGGCACTAGTTATACACTGCATCCTATCGTGCACATCGCTTTCAAAAATAAATTGTTGAGTCTCGTTACCCTAGTAATTACACAAGCTACAGCGCCCTTCAATCTGGAACACTGTAATGTTTGAACACTACTGTTTGTCAGCTGCAATAAGCGCTGCGGTGGTACCTTCTTAGACGGATTTTGGTAAGAGAGACCTACCACCAGTAAGTTTTAAATGTTTAAAAAGGACGTAACAAATTGAATAAAATGCTTAACATAGGAAGATAAATATTTCTTGAAGGTAGAGAGGGATTTTACAATCATTAAATACTTCATAATTGGTGATTGCTAACTGTTTTTATTACATGGTGTTTATTAAAGACAATTGTTGTTTTCTGTAAGAGAGAAAACCAGTTTCCGATAACAAAACAAATTTGCCAGCCGGTAGCGGGAGAGGAGATTCTAATTATATCTCAAGACTGAAATATAATATTGTACTGGAATTTTAGACAAATACAAACATTCTTATGTTCTCTTGAACGCTGCTTAATAAATTGTTGATCATTAAAAATTACAGCCAAATGACTGTTGCTGTAAATGGCTTACTGGTGGTAGATCTCTTTTTTTCTCTCTTTAAAGTGGTTGGTCTCTGTTGCCGATGACCGTTTCGGTAGGTACCACCGCAGCTCCTATATCTGCTGCCAAACAGTAGTTTGCTAACATAACTGTATGCCGGTTTGAATAGTGTTGTAACTTTTGATATTACTGTAGGTAATGAGATTTAACATCTTGTCTTAAGACGGAGAGCACGACGCGGTGCTGTTTATATCATACTAACGAGCGCCACGTTTTATAGGAGACACCACCTTCGGTCAGGTGATCGACCGGCTCCTCTCGGCGCTTCCTTGAATATAAAAAAATTTATCAAATGCAATAACAAAAGGAAAATGGCCAATTACTTATATCATTGTTATAAAATATAGTAAACGAATTAGGCGTCTAAGTTATCGATCATTACAGGGCTTCACAGTGGTGCATAATTCGATGAATTATTAACAAATTTTAGAAATCTTTGAAAAAATCTTCACAGTACAAAGAAAATATCGTTTCAATAATAAATATTCATATCACATATAACAACAATTGGAACATGACAAAACCATTTTCGCAATGCATATGCATTAACTAATAGCCGTAAAGAAACATTATTTTATATGCTGGTAGTTACAGTATTGCGAGACAGACATACATAGGCGTATAAAAAAAATATTAGATCCCATTGCATGAACGGCACTAATATGGCGATAATGATCCAAAATTGGTTTTTAATTATTCATTTTTTTTTTTTCATAAACAATGAAAGCTTTTATAATTCTCAAGACGTTTTAACTGATGCTGTTTATGGATATCACTTCCTGTCATTGATATTATTTGAATGGTAAAATGAAAGCTACACCATACAAATGCAGATGTACGTATTTATGTTATTCGATTAAACGATGAATCTACGAGATGTAAGTGTTAAGCCTGCCTATAACAACGAGATGTTAGTCAGGACAATATACACAACACCATATTGGCTTCGTCATCTTGGGATATTAGATATTAATTCTCGTTACCTACCCCAGAAATTTCACTAGCTCCAACACCATTGAAACCGGAACACCGTTATGTTTGCACAATACTGTTCGGCGGTAAAAGTAGGAGCTGCGGTGGTACCTATCTAGACGGTCTTCGGAATAAATTCATACATTTGGTGTGGAAGGTTGTTACGTTGTCGTTCCGGCGCTACAATGCAGTGTCCCGGGGTTTGAAGGGTGTAGAAGCTATTACTGAGGCGATGGGATTAAACAGGTTATGTCCCAAGGCGACGAGTATGATGATGTATACATCATCCTAACTATAGCCATATTGCTATAGTCAAATTTCACTCACTACGAATTAAAGGTCTCGCTTGTCTCATCACTGTCATAAAGAAAAAACTCTGATAGCGCCTTCCTATTAATATGTACAGCAGAATATCCTACGTCATTAACTCCAATAGAGAGAGGTATCTTAATAACCGCTTTAACGATTAAAGAAAATTAATACTGATAATAATTACAGCGGGAGTTACAAATCTCGTTGCATATTCGCCATAAAATCAGTTGTTAAATTGTTCAATCAGATTCGTGAATGGTCAGCTCGCAGTTGTAAAACGATGTAAATAATGGCGGCTACGATATTAAAAGACCGTTTGTAAAACCTATTATATTTTAATTGAAAACTCTGTATCGCGCTGGATGTGGGTTCTCGGAGGATCTGCAACATTCAACCTTAACTGTTGATAGAACATAAAAACTGATGTATCCCATATTGAAGTTTCCAACGTCTGCGGTGAGATGTTTTAAAATGACATTATTAATAGCGGAGATGATTCATCTCCCTATTCGATTACCGACTTAATCACAATACAATGCCGTAACTATTTAATTTATTTTCAACCCATGAAAATTGGAAAATTTTACGCATATTATTTCGTTTATTTTTATATATGTATACTAAGGTATAACTTTCTTAGGTGATCCAATTTTATTTAATTTTTTTAGATAGATAAAGTAATAAAAATTAAAAAAAATCTAACTCTAAAAGTGATTAAAAATGTATTAAGAAAGTTAAAACTTTATTAACGAAAGTATTTTTTTTATGACATTTATTTTCAATTTGTAGTTCTAATATATGATTGGTGAGAACAATGACAGATGCAACAATCTAGTAAATCTGGAAAATAATAAAAGTAGTATTTTGTACCCAAAGCTTTGATTTACATACAAAATATTCAAGTTACAATAACCTGATTATCTATGGGTCGGAGTTTGTGACAATATTGACTTATATATTCAAGATAAGGATAACTAACGACGTATTTTAAATGTTAATTTGTACCAACCACACATCGCTGCTATAAATTGAGGCTTTTATATGATCATAGGCTATAAACAAAAACTTATCTGTTCGCTTTGAATTAGTTCGCGATGTCAGACTGTCAGGTTTGGGGTCAGTGAAGTTGTGTAACATATCTGTAATTATTTAAAGTAATAATTATAAACATTAGTTAAAACAGAACTGTAGAAATAAACTAAAAAGTTTGATTAAACCGAGGTTATATTAATATTTTAATAATAAATGAATTATGGTTTAATAATATTTCTTTTAATTGTCAATTCTAT
Source organism: Ornithoptera priamus (assembly GCA_029034505.1). Lineage (NCBI taxonomy): Eukaryota > Metazoa > Arthropoda > Insecta > Lepidoptera > Papilionidae > Ornithoptera > Ornithoptera priamus. The sequence goes on from JARDWD010000834.1 coordinate 3,254,236, forward strand.
TAAATGGATGATTGGTATGGTTACATAAGAAGAAGCTCGCCTGACTACGTTAGCAACTTGGCAGTGCAGATTTATCTTCCTGATCAAAGATCCACAGGCAGACCAAAAACAAGGAGGAAAAATGAAGTGTCAAGAGACATGCGTGAGTGTCAAATGACTAACTACTATGTCGAGAACAGAGCGAAGTGAAGAAGAAAAATTTAAAAAAGTTGATCCCACAGCCACATCGAATAATGGCTAGGAAGAGAGAGTAAGTTTTAATACATGGCCCTCTATTTCAAAATTATTATTGAAAAAATAGTAACAGTACCAGATCCAGATCATAAACACTTAGCTCACATCTTTCATTATCTCTTCAGAAACATCTAACATCAACAATAATAACTAAGTTAACTATATGTTAGAAAATGGCTGTTATAAATATCGCAAATTAAATACACGATACATTGTAACATTATATAACAAAAGCATATATATATATGTAAGTATTGAAACAAAACTGGCGCCCTTACCGAACATCTAAGAGAAACACTCATATCTTACTTGATTGCACATTAAGCAGTACAATGGCTAGAGACTATTTCTGCAATGTTCCTCACATGTATGGAGAAAGCAGTTTTTGATATCTTTCCGTACATTATTCGGCAGTCGCACCACATTAGGTATATACCCGGGGCATCATCCGGGGTAGGGGAAGTCGGAAAACCGTTCCCTTCGGTAAGAGATAGACCAGGATTACCGACATTAGGAACATTCGTGCCAAACAAAGACGCTAATAAAATAGAAGCTTTCGTATGTCATGTAATCACATAAGCCGGCGTATTATATCCGATTTGTATTCAATTAGTCTTACTAATCATATTTTCTCAATTTACCATTCGTATTTAGATAAATATTATATTATTTTTCACATTCAATCGGAAACGCTCGAATGGTATCTGCAGCCGGAGGACAGTAAAGTACAACATCCACCAAGCAGTCGCTAAGCAATATCTATTAATTTATAAAACATGTCCTTACCACTTACGTGACTGAAATCCCTTAATGCGGTAGGGTATTACATCTTATGTTTCAAGATAACGATCACAGTGCGCTGTTGTGTGTATCATCTTAACTAACGCCACGTTGTTATGACCAGGCATATAAATTTACCATCACCCGACTTTTCAGCATTGATCCTAGATTGTTCGCTATTATTGTAGATATACACACATATATAATTGCAGAAGTACTACAGAAGCTGGTGGTAACAATTTCAATGCAATAGCTTAAGCCGACTGCTAAGAAATAATCTAAGTAAAGACATTTATTGAAATGTTTTAATTATTTCTTTAAGACGATATTTGTACGATACGTTGTTGAAACAGCCTAATTAATGTTCCCACTACTGGTGCTTGGGGCCCTCTCTCAAATTATCATTATAAATATGTCGGAGAATGCGGGTAGGGACGTCAAAGTAAACAGCTCTCAGGTTGGCGCAGTCCTGGTTATCTGTTGAACGCTATCTTGAAACGTCGTGGGAAGAATAAGGGAGCCTTCTTATATCAGTATAAAGTATAAGAAATCAACAAGGTGTAATTAATGTTTTAAAATTCAATTCGCAAAAGCCAGCAAAAAATACGTACGGATTATTAAAGTTTGGGTATATCTTTATTTATATTTATTATTAAGTTTTCAAGATGATTTAAACAGTTTCAAGATTTTTTCGATCGTAGGTAATTTTTTTTAAAACCACTTAAAAATGAGTGCGAATCACATTTTAAAAGTAGGACACAATAGGTATTTATGAAAGGCTCGTTTATACTAGCTCCGTAGTAATATTATATAGTGCCGCAACAATATAATACTACCGCAATGCGGTTTGCGTAATAAAGATTGAAATCGCTTCCGCTTGTAACACGCACCGCGAACGGACCTTGTATCCGGCGCCTGTCTACCGTACAAGAGATAAAACGGATAGTACATATATTTACTATAATTACAGTGATCACATAGTCGGGGATCAGGTGCGGTATGTCTGATCCGTTGCTGGACGATAATAGGCGATAAATTTGACGCAAGCGGACCACTCTGACCCGAATACCGAAACAATAGTACCACTTTGTGCAATTGTTTCTATCAGGTGAACTATAGTTACTTTCATTGTTACAATATTGTAATAAATGCATATTTTATAACTATGAATAGTATTCAATGATATAAGTGACATCTGTCTATATTTATGTACACAAGAGATGAGTTATACTCTTTTGGTACAATTAATAATAATGATCTTCATAATTTCAATTTATCGCAATTCACTACACACCATACATATGTCCTCTAAATTTATTTTTTATCTAATGGTTCTCTGCGATCTTCATCATGTCATCAAGCGACCTTGAGCTAGTATACATGGTCTTCACACAAGGACCTGTCTTCTCCATCAGCCATTCGATCAATCGCAGCATCACTATGTAGCCCGCCCATTGCCGCTTCATTATAAAAATAGTATACTATTAAATTAAAATTTTTATAAACAAGTAATACTCGAATTTAACATTAACTTCGAGTATTATCGGTTGCAGCTTCCTAAAGAAATACATCTACCCAAAAACATTTCGCAGATACTAAAAGGCGATTTAATGAAGTTAGTTTAGAATGTTACAATGTGGACTTTATGTATTTAGTGTACAAGGTCCTACCATTCATATAAATTTATTTAAATCTACAACCAATACAAGTTTTGTAATAAATTGACGATGAATTGAAACCTTGGTGTGTTTCAATTACATACAAACCACACGATCAATAATGGCACCGTGAAATACTTTGGTTGGAATAGTACTTTGGATATTATGAAGCACAATGCTGTAATTTTAAAAGAAATCCATTATAGGTTACGAAAGCCCACTTGTGGTTATAAATTGGTACTAAATGCATTTACTTAACGATGACATGCTTATTTCATCATTGAGAAAATGTTTAAATGATTTATTCATTGAAAGAAGAGAGACAAAAGCTTTAATTGAAACTAACTACGACTGTAGTACAGAGGTTAATCGCTTTACTTATCTCTGATTTAATTCCGACGCCACTAGTAACTACCACATCCATATTGCAAATCTGTCATCATAGTAACATTTCTGTGGTCCGAATGTTCTCTCTCTCTCCGTGGCATTTATTATTCCCATCTGATGGTGGGGTCTGCCTTTCTGGTCTTTCTCTTCCACTTCGCTCTGTCGGACGCGTCCTCTTCGGTAACCTTGCTGAACTTTAGATCTTTTCCGAATGTTAAATATTGAAAAATAATTGTTATAGTTATAGTTAACATTGTAATGAGTGACAGAGATCGAGTATTCTCAGCTAGCAACTACCATTTGGGGAAGCTTAAGTTCAGTGGTGGTGGACAACTTACTGAAGTGATGGTAATGTGCCACCTACCGTCACATTGTCGTTTATATGATGTGAAAATGATGTAACGTTAGTAATTGTAGATTGAACAGTATTTAAATTCTTAGTTTAAATTAATGCTGTCATAAGGAAAAATTTGACTCACAGCGTCGATCGTTCGACAATAACTTACGCTGCAAACGAAACCTCTGGACTCTTCAAACAATCGGCGGTTACTTACCTGAAACAAAACAAGATCGTAAATTGGAAACTTATTCATAAATCAAACTTTAAGTGAAACGTCGGAGGCGTGGATGGCAGTTTAGTAAATTATTGGTTTCCATTCCATTTTAGGAGGGTATGGAATTCAGTTCGAGCACAATACAACTACTACAATAGATCAAATGCTCCATGCACGTCGCAACTCTTAATCTATTGTTAATATTGAACACGTGTATATAGAAACTGGAAAATTCATACAAAACTACACTCTGTGTTTATGGTGTTAAAACTTCGGGTAAGTATTAGGTAATAAAATATTTAATCCAGGCTAAATAGGTAAGGGGTAAAGGAAAATTAATAACATTTATGTGTATCTCTAAGGTAAAAGAAATTGAGGACTAGGAATTGAGTATCAAGGAAAATGTTGATTGCACACAATCCTATTAGATTTTATGTCATGATTATCTCCATCAGGCCATAGATGCCCACTGTTAGATAAAGGTCTCCACCAAAGATCTCTACTAAACTTTAACCTAAACTGCTTGCATCCAGCGATTCTTCACTAGATCGTCGGTCCAGCTTATGAGGAAATATTCCAGCATTATTTTTACTGACACGCAGTTGCCTGTATGTGGTAATAATATTTCACAATACTTAATTGTATTATATTAATTAATTATTAAAAGCTAATTCGTCTGCTATATAAATACACAGCCTTTTATAACATATTAATACAAAGTTACGTTTTACTACCAATTTTTTTTATGATATTTATTCATATTATATTAACATGCTAGCGAGGGACTATGACAATCAAAGTAGTAAATTTCATATTCCAACGACGTGGGGTTTACTGCGTTTTAAAGCTGAACACTGAACCTTTCGGGACAGCGAAGGGTAAGGTACAAAGGGCCAGAGCGCGGGAACAATGCAGGTTATTGAAGGCACGGTTCGTAAAGGGCACACATTGAGCCCAGGAATAATAGGCTGCGGAGCCGCGCCCGGCTGGCCTCCAGAATTTGTAAGGTTTAACTTTTTTTTTCTGTGATCCTGCTTGACAAACAAATAAGTCCTTGAACGCGTTTAACGTTTAACCTTGAGATCGAATCGTTAACTCTGTAGTGTGATTATGTTATAAAAATATAGGAATTACTATCATTACCGCAAGTTATAATAATTATACGATATTTTTTATAGCTATATGTGGAGAAAATCTCTGCACTGCTCCCACAAGAACAAAGGTTATGTGGGAATAAAATCATTCAATGAACCCACCCATCAACATTTTATAGAAGAGTCAATGGTTTTGGCACTCAGCTACTCCTCTCTCTCCTCTCCGAGTTCGGATATATATATAACTTTCCTTATACGACCTATAATTACCAAATGGGTGATCTACCCGCCATTTACCCTGAAACTGTAATAGAGGCCATGGGGATAAATCATACATAATAAAGCTTTACTTTGGGTGCCTTATTTACGTCTCAAAAAAAATATATCACTTTACGATCTTTACTTTTACCAGGAAAGTATTTCCACTATACATAGTTGCTAAGTAAAAACTGAATTGTAAAGAGAGCCAACATAAAAGTCTTCAGGAGACTTTTTTTGCTTAGAAACGACATATAGGATTCAAAGAATTAATACATGAGTGGGCCGCACAAATGCAAATTCCTCCGCAGGGCCGGGAGGGACGCTCCTGAGAGGTAACGCTATACCATTTTATAAATGTTTGCACGAATTCTTTGTGCCCGAAGTCTGACAAAAGGACGAAATATTTTTGGAACGACAAAAGTGGATCCTGAATGTATTAAAATGTTGACAACTTTTAGCTTTGGACGAGTCCAATTGTTGAAATGATGACGAATGAAATGGGAGGGTGACGGCGACATTGTTACGAAGATGTTGATTATAATATGCTCTTTCATTTAAGATGGCGAGGCCATGTCATTTTGAACATTAATTTCGATTTGCGAATTTTAAAATATTCCCTTTTGTTATATTAAATTGAAAACGTTGACGCGAGCTTTCAAGAAGCATTGTACGGTTTATCAGCTCTAAAATCAATCACTTAACACCAAGCGCACTTTTGATTGAATACCGGCCTAAACAAATTTAAATGTAAAATATATAATAAGTGTGTAATAGTGTGATAATAAATAAATAATATATAATAAGTGTATAATAATAAGTGTGTAATAAAACATCTTCTAACATTCAATCTTTGCTATTTGTGTTGTCTCGGATTCTAACCACACCTGATTGATGTCTTGGATTTTTTTATAGCAATTTTGTTACCGCTCCGTTATTCATTTATTGTAATATACATGTAATGTATAAATTATTTAAATTTATATGTTGATGATATGAATAATCTTTAAAAAACCAATTCCAAAATTTGCTAATATAATGTAAATAAAATATATATTAGGTCTTTACATACAAAATTAGCGTTTTGTCGTACTGACCACTTCGATCTCAAATATCTTCTCGGTTAAGAATTCCAAATTCAAATTTATAAATTCATTTGGCTGGTACATTTGAGTTTTAAAAACAGTCATTCATTTGTTTTTTCCTTTTCAGCCAGCAATGAAACACAAAATCAAATTGTGTCTCATTGCTGGTTTTTTTTTCGTAAAGTAATGTATTTTTATTTAAAACGATCTTTTCACTTAGCTATACTAATATATGGAGCGTAAATAATGCCAATAACACGTTATAAAAATATGATTTTTTTAAATCAAGATCGATTATTTTCTGTCCCATCATCAAAGATGTCATTAGTACTATTGTCTGTCTTCGTTTTTGGAAGCGGTCTCCTAACACCAATATTATATATATATATATATATTTATATATACACACACATATACATGTATACTAGTTGTACATACAATATATATATACATATAATATATATATAATATACATATATTGTTTTTTCACATAAGTGTAGAACAAAAGTTATAAGCACCCATGATCGTAGGTTCATTGTAACTATTTATAACACTTAAAAAGCACTTTTAAACCCGTGAACGATGCTGATGATTGGAAAATAACAATTTTATAAAATAAGAACGCGTCCATTATTGTCTTCACGAGGCAAAATCGAGTTGTGATAATGCATTATATAATCGTCTTTATAGCTTCAAACATAGTGCTCAGATTACTATGAGAAGCAATATTTCATACTATGGTTAAATATTGTTTATAACAATCTCGCCGTTTACCACATTAAACTAATCTAAACGAATTACTTTCACAACAAAATCTAATTTTCAGTTCATAGCTAATTGATCTTTATATTATAGGAAAGTGATGTTTTTACACTATTTAGTATCGTGAAGCGACCTTTCTAAAGTTAACTATTAAAGGTAATACGATGAAGGCGTCGAATAATAAATATAATAGTTATTGTGACTTCAATAATCAATGTCAACTGGTGATAGGTCTCTGTTGCTGAAGACCTTCTACATGGTTACCACAACAGCACAGATTTCTGCTGTCGAATTGTTGTGTGCAAATATTACTGTGTTCCGATTTAAAGGGCGCTGTCGCTATTGTAATTACTGTAGTGACGGAACTCAAAATCATGTCTCGGGCGACGAGAGAAATGTGGTGCAGTGCAGCATGTTGTTATGGGCAGGCTAATCACTTACAAACAAGAGAATGTCCGGCTCGTCTCGTCGCTTAATTTAATAAAAAAAAGAGACGAAAACAATAGTAAAGTCTGATTCTTGATATCATTAGCTGAAGGCATTACTCCTCAATTTTTGGAATAATTGCCATATTTGATATAAGGCTTTATCGAACACAGTGTGTTTGTAAATCACAGTAAAAGCTGCTGCTTCTTGTAGTTCTGCTTTACTTCGTCGCCAATTAGACATGACCAAAGTAATATAAAAGTGAAGTCATTCTTATTAGCCTCCCTATGTAACTTAAGGTGAATATAAGAATAAAGAGTGCAAACCATTTTTCCATCAAGCCAAGTGCGAGTTGGCGGTACACGTGTGCGAAGTTATTATAGCAACATGTCGGTTACGTCATAATGTTTTCCTTCATCGAAAACTCAAGCACATTAAGGAACAAAACCCCATCATGACGACCTTACAAATTGAGCTATGACGGTTTCGTCTGCTTCACAGGATAAAAAAAGCATCCTTTATTAGATATTGCGCTATAATTTACATGTTACATTACACTTTTAACATATAATTGCTAATTACTTATGAAGAATTTCTTCACTTTTATGCAATCTTTTCAAAACATTACTATTTATATACTTATAAATCTTTTGTATATAAAATTCTATCAAACAAATAGATGGCTTTAAATAGGTATCTCAAGAGCATTCTTAGCAGATTAACAACGAAGGTAGAGAGCTTAATGTAGTATTAGTAGCCCCGGCAGAGGGTCTATGTCAGAGAAGATTGTACCATTGTTCCTTATAATTGTTATTGCAGAAATTTAATTAAGACCGATGTTAGGTTTCACTGAAGTAAAATTCATCAGTCAGAATTATTTGCATAATTGTAGACAGTATGAAAATTAGATTTTAAGTTTGCTTTGGGCTTTATCAACATAATAACATCATATTAAATTTTATTCTGGTTTAAAACTACTGCTAGTTTTTGAAATATGAGCTATTAGCCTAATGATTAAAATTAGAAATATTATATCTCAGTTTCATATTCACTTATTTAACGATCTAGCAAAAGCCTTCACGTATTACTAAGGAATATTGAAATCTTTTGATAGTTTTCGTTCTGCGATCGCGATAACTTTCATAAAAAATAACCGCATATCAATACTAAAGAAGATATTCAGAATTTGACAAATTTTTACTATTTTAAACAAATTGTTAATCTTAAATTCATAAGCTAAAGATTTTAAAAGATAATGCAAACTAAGTGAAACTTCAGTATAATAGTAAGCGCTAATCCAATAGTTCACGAAGCATTCATCATTATCATAAGCCTATAGATGTCCACTGCTAGACATAGGCGCCTCCATATCCATTGGTTCCGCGTTGCTCGCATCCACTGGGTTCTCGTGATTCTCACCAGATCTCTGGTCCACCATGTGGCAGGCCTGTACCATGCATACATAAAGAGAAACCGTGCTCGCCAACTTTACAAAAAAAATATATTCTGGATAACAAAAATAAATAGAGTAGTCGTGGCCAAAAAATTTTTTAATTTTTTTATGTAAACGTCATCAGCCTTTGTAAAAAGCTGCCATAAAAGAAATGATAAAATATTTGCATAATGCCGTCTAATCGTTCAATCTGCTCTCGTACATGGGTTGCGAGTGAGACGATATCGTGTCGGACGCGTGTCGTACGTGTAACGCGCGATAACCCGCGGTTACGTGACGGGGCCCCAATGACCCGGCAGTGGAAAAATTTATGACAAATTATATACATACTACGTTTTAGTATATGCTAGAAAATGTTATATTTTTTTATTAAAGTAGATTAATATTTCCTCTATCTAAAATCATTTAACTTGTACCTTTTATAAAGTTAAAAGAAAAACGATTTTTTTTTAAAATAAGCTACGAGATCAGCGGGAATTTCACCGGATGGTAAGTGGTACGCCCGCCCATAACAACACAACAATAATTAGAGTGATCTACACAGTACCAGATTGTACTGGTCACCTGAGACAAGGTGCTAGGTCCCGTTAATTTAGTAATAACACTACCCACAGAGCCTTTCAAACCGTAACACAGTAATGTTAGTAGAATAATTTTTGGCGGCAGATGGAAGTACCTACTTAAACGGTTTCCGGCCACAGTGACTACCAGTAGTTATATTGCGAATTTAATTAAAAATAAACAATTAATTAATTTGGTTATACACTACTACAGATAATGAAGTCGGGTCCTGACGACATTTTCACGAAACAAACGCAGTCAAACAGGGGGATGATTTAACGAAACCTTGATTACTTTACCGCTTGAAGCGATTCTCGTACAATTCAATTGAATGAGATGACAGCGCGCGGGCGTAACTAATACGTTCCCTCAGTGAAAGCAATTTCACTAAAAGACAGCAGCGACCGTCGCGCAGCCGTTAATACTGAACGCTGAACAAACGCTGACAAACCGCGACCTCCCCTCTATATTAGACGTATTACTTCCACTACACAAAACCAGCGAGTGCCAGCGACAGACGCGGTGAGGGAACTCCATTAGTATCGATTTTTAGCAACTCGCATTGGTTTAACCATGATCTTTAAGTTGCTCGTTTAGAGAGGACAGTAGTACAAATAACAGACGCAGTAATGAAATCAAAACCAACAACAAAATCGTGGCTTAATCTAAAAAAAGGCTATTAAAAAGGCATATTAAACAGACATTCAAGCCTACAAAAAATCAATAGAATTTTTCTTTTTTCAGCGAGAAATTCAGCTTAAGTAATATTCCTGCCCATAATATTTTAGCGCTAATTAGAATGATTTACATAGCGCCAGATTGTGATCGAGAGACATGACTCTTGTAATCACAGCATTTTCACCAGCTACAACGCCCTTCAAACCGAAACACAGTAACGTTTGCACAGTACTGTTTGGCAGCGGAAATAGGAGTTGTAGATGATACCTAGACGGTCTCTAGCAACAGAGACCTACCACCAGTACTAGTAAGCAATGCAAAAATATTAGATCCATACATATGAAAATGGTGTTTTGATGGACTTTGATCTGAAATGAACTTCCGTTTCAATAGGAATTCGAAATTCAAATTTCCATGTTCCAAATTAAAGTCCGTGTATTTGTGTTTCGAGTTTAGTGATGAATTTGTTTTCGCGCCATGAAAACGCTGAAAGGAACTGCGATTGAAATGTCTCCGACACCCACAATACTCCCCGAACCTTTCTCCAAACAGATTACAACTTTTAGGGAATTTGGATAATATCTTGCAAGGAAAAAAATTCAATTCCGACAAGAAAGATTCCCTTGATTCTCGCAACTAATTTTTTTTTCAGTAATAGAATGAATGAACTGTAAGATGGCGACATTCCACAGACAATGGTTATACACTTTCGATTAATTAAATATACAATTTCATATATAATATTTCATATACATTTCTACCACAGTGAATACCGGGAATATGATTTTCCGTGTATCGTTCATACGAATGTGACCCTTGAAATTTTACCAGCTGCGTTTAAAATCGCCTAATCTTTGATTACAATTATTCTCCTCAGCAGGTTGTGAGCCGTATAATTATAAATCCGTGCGTGCCTCAAACGGATGTCAACAACAAGAGAACAAGAAATGCCAGCAGCGTTCGTGAATTGCAACATTGTTCCGGCTAAGTACTGTCAGTCAAGTGATAGGAAATATAAACAAAAAATAAGTTGTCTTAAAGTTATATGTATAACATCCTACACTTCAATGGTATAAGACAATTTCGATTTAATATTTTTCGAGGCATTAATCGGGTTAGAAGTGATAGAGATTAAGTATCAGTAACTTAGTAATTATACTAACCCTAATTACTTTTTGTGACGTACAAATTAGCAATTGCAGAATAAATTTTTTACAAGTTTAAGTATAATACATAAGAAGCAACTAGATTGAATTAATTATTACACTAGAAAATACTTAAAAGGTTAACCATTTTAAACATATCTCTTTAGTTTATGCAATGGAGTATTATTTAAATGTTCTAGATTTTATATTAGTCCGATAGATTTAAGTTATTAAATTACGGCAAATTTTTAAAGTTTCATTACCTTGAAGATGTAAGTTATTGGACTGCTTTTAATAAAAGCGCTATAAATTGGACGAAGACTTGATTATAAAGAAAACTGTTATATATTATTAATAATTTGCCTTTATTATGTTAAACTTCTTATTAAATAGTACTAATTCATTTATGTTAATAACACCCATGGAATCGTTTGTATGCAACTTACATATGCCTTGCAGCTTATACAGCGTTAGTAACCGTTTACGACAGCAAACATTCAATGAGGAATAATACAGAATAATATGTTGTATATTGGAGTAATAAGGTCCGTGTTGCCGCAGCAGCCTCGCTCAGCAGCTGAGATCACGGGGGATATACTTACACGTATGCTCGTTAGTTTTCATAGATCGGTACGCAGAATGCTTTAGTACGCACGAATGCGGCGCAGGATGGTAAGATGTAGGCTTATTCGCGATAATACGCAGATAAAAGCTCCAGCGAAACCAAGAAGGGTACAACGCGAACGTTTAATTAGGTATGAAGCTGGATGTGTTTCGTGCCCCGACATATTTTGTTATAAAAAAAAATTAGAGCTTTTATATATCGCGTTTGTAGCAAAATGAAGAATGTGGTATATTTGAAAAAAGTTACGAAATATTGCAAGACTGAGTTTAGGGTAAAAATATTCTCAAGTAATTTTTTTTGTAAATCAATTCTTTTTTCGTTATAAATGACAATAAACCATTCAAAATCCTTTGCTTTTCTGGAAGGGAAGTATTAGATTAAACACTTGCCTTTGTCTTTATTTTTTAGAATTACCGTGTTTTTTCATATTGTGTATACAAAAGCAACAAGCAAAACATGACAAGTCCGTTAGAATTAAAATTATTATTGAATATTGTATTATAAAACCAACTGTTACTATTACATGCCAATTAAATTATTAACTAAGTCATATAACATTTAAAGGAAATTATAACAAGTTATTAATTTTAGTTAAAAGCAATATTGTTAATCCTATTATTGTTGGATATTAAGGTATTGTTAAAAGAATTCTAACACTATAAGAATATTGAGAACTTTCCTACCGTTCATCTTGCTTATTATTGGATATTCGTCCAACTGGGCGTTATTACCTCTGTATGTGTTGGCGACCGATGTACGACTTATACAATAATCCTTACCTAGGGGAAACATTATTAGTTCAACCTCTGACGAATGTGAAACATGTTCCCTAAATTGTATGTATTATTTCGTAGATGAAGAACATCTAGAATTTAGGAAAATATGTATAACGAAAATGTCAAGAAAATTACAATCTACGTCGCAGAGAACTAAACAAATTTGTTTACTTCTGTGTATTGTTTTAAAAGTTCATACTCTTCTAGCTTGTTTGGTAAAAACCTGATATAAAGGATATATTTTTGATTTTAATAAAAAACTTTTTTATATTAATGTACAAAATGCTTAAAGGACGGATAAGTCATTTAAATGTTAGTTATGAGTACAACCGGTTTTATAAGCTGAGACCTCGCCCGAGACATCCGTAGCCAGATAATCGGCAGTTATCCAATAAATAATAGGAATCTGTTCCGATTTGGTTCAGTACATAAATCATGATGGATTGCAATGAGGCTTCGATTCATTATTCATCGCGTCGGTTAAATTTAACCCAATCAGAAATAGAATTTCAGTGAACTCGAACGATCGATCACTCTCTTTTATGTCAGTACAAACAATTACCTAATTTAAATAACAAGAGAGCGAAGTGAATTCGTGTAAGCGCGGTTTAATCGGATCTGTGGAGTAACCGAGCTTTCCTCGGCTATTTGTACCCGTCGCACCAATAATTAACTCGGACAGGGCACGAGCTGTGAACGGTTAACTGCCATTTAAATATAAGAATAATGTAAAATGTAACCGGATTCTTAGAGGTTAAGTGTAGCGTTTGTTTTGTTTTAATTCTTTGTTAATTAGCTGAGTTAAGTATAGTATAGTGCAGCGTTGCTCAACCTGTTAAGCGGTCGATAGCCTTTATATGATAGGGAGTTACGTTATTAGCCGTGAAGCCTTGATCACTCACATAACAGGAGGTTCTTCCAGCTGCCACCGAGAGCGCGCAGACAGCGGTGCAGCCGCGGCGTCGGGTTAGGCGGCGCTCGTGGCAGGGGCATCCTCACATCGCCCTCTGAAGAGCTTCTGGCTAGCAGCGATGATCCTCTATCGCGTGATAAAGATCTACGTCTTCCGAACGGGGCTCCTCTCACTGTCGCGAACGTCTCCTCGCAAGTCACACTGAATGTATCCATTGGTATACCTTCATGTTCATCACGCCTGCTGCGTACAGAAAACGTTCTCCTAAATCCGCTCGCCAGACCTTCTATTGTTTTGCGCTTAGGTTTAGGAATTTCCTCTGAGCTAATTACTGTAATGTTATCTAGATCTTGTGGTTCGTAGGTTTTGTAAATTCGAGGTTGTTCGATTCCGGAAAGATCTTCTACTCCACCGTGTCGATATCTCAGTGGTCTACCGCGGTCGATTACACCGAGTTCGTCGTAGCTCCTGTAAGTAGATGAGGCGCGTCTCGGGGCCGGTGGCCTTCCAGCTCTGTCTATGGTCATTTCGATTGATTCTTAGTTAACGAACACCTGATAAAAAAACGAAACGTTTAAGATTTTTATTCTTAATTCTGTTTTGTATCTTTCGATCTGATCATCTCAGCTTGCGATCTTTGATATATAATATTACCTCTGTTAATTTGTATATTTAAATAGAAGTATGCCCTCTTAGTTGTTATTTATTAAGATCAAGTCAGTTTATATTAAGACCACAAACAAAAGTAGAGAGTCAATTCACATCAACCGAGAGGTACAATAACATCGACCGCTGGTGAAATAATGAACGCTTAGTGTAGTTAACTTCGTCGGGGTTATCGTCTTTAACTGTCGATATTTAACCGGCGACGTCGTGAGGATTATCTCTGCGGGATCGGAGGTTATTACGGTTATAGTTAGTGTTGTATTTGCGTGTGGGCCGCCAGTTTAACGTAACAATGTCGTGACTCGTTCGACTTCTGAACTAACATCGTAATAAAATATGTTCACCGTCGAAACGGCGCGATGGACATAAAAATCAGTTTTCACAAGCTCTTATTACCATTTGTTGTTTATTTTTTGCACAGGTTACCATATTCTTTGAATTTGCTGATTACTCCATACACTATACTTTTTTTAAAAAAAAAATAATATTTAATACATCTGAAGAGGATTAAACTTTGCTATATGCGATTCTAAAATTCTTTTCACACACATTTGTTAAATCATCATCGACTGATAAATGTCCACACCGCTCGAACCTTTGTTTTTGTCGAGGAGGTAATTTTAAAAATTACCCTGCTACTGGGTAGAAAGACAGGGTTAAGTGAACTTTTGTACCCACCGAAACCCTCTCAATCAATACAAGGAAGAATCCAGTCTTGGTTATATTAGAACAAACAAATTATATTTTGTGTAAGAAGTAAATATATAATAAGCATTTTTAAAAACTAATTATCAGTTTTAATTCTGTGTATTTTTTAAAAAAAGAGCGATGAGACAAACGAGACGTTCATCTGATGATTGCTGACACGCCCAGTCATAACAATGTGGCGCTAGTTAAGATGAAAGACAACACCACATTGTGCTCGTTGCATTTAGACATTAAATGTTAAGTTTCGCCTTCGCCTTCAATCCGGACCAAAATAATGTCTGCAGAGTATTGCTTGGCGGCAGAAACAGGAGTTGCGGTGGTACCTACCTCTACAGTATCAAAGACAATAGAATTTTGTGTAATACAATTAAATCTTTTTAAGAATTGTTTACCAAGTCACTGTGATATAATTAAATTTGTTATTTACATAATTACAATATCGCAATAATACAGGTGTATAACGTATGTTAAATGTGTAAGTCCTTGAAGAGATAACGGGATATGTCCTCGTTGTCCTCACAAATCCCAATGAGGATGAAACACTTCGACCGCTTCAGCGCTAACAATGATCGACAGAGGGAAACGGCCGATTATCGAATTAGCATTTCCCACCCGCCGGTACTCCGACATTGTTTGAACGATTCGGACACGAGGTTTATTCAGTTGTCGACAAGTGTTTCATCACCATCCTGCACTTGGTGCTACAAGAGCAGAATATTTTGAATAGCTCTATTGGTACTATGCAAAATAACTATATTACCTTTAGAGTTACTAAATGTTCAAAGTAAACATTTAGATATTTCTTGTGGTTTTATTAATTATTTTATAACAATGACAAATAACGATAAATAAACAAATTATTTATATTGTTGCAAAAAAACTCCATAGAGCACTTTGTTAGTAATTATTTTGTATGAAAATGGTTAAATATGATACTATTTGTCCAGCAGTGGACGTCTGTCGGCTGATAACGAGGATGATATGTAAGAAGATACGAATCAGAATTAAAAGCCTTTACACGATTTATGTTTTTTAGTTAGTTCTTTACTGTGTTTAATAAAACTTTAACGCAGTTTACATAAACCATAAATTAACATAATTTTTAGCAGTAGGTATTAAAAAAAATAATAATAAACAAAAATTGTAAGCATTACTGTGAAACAGTTAAACGAACCGAATGCCTTTTTTTAAAGATAGGAATAAGGCTTTAGACCCTGGATCCGTTCTAGCTCTTTACTGTATTTAAACACAAACAATTAAGTTATTTTTGTAGGAATTATACAAAACATAGCTTTTTTTTCTGTCGATTGCGTGTCCGATAAATGTAAACAGATTTAACTGATACAAAATGTCACCACCATGATTACTGTGAAAAGGGTAAACGATACTGCGGAAAGCGAGAACTTGTCCAGTACGTAACAATCGAGAAAATAATCGAATACGGTAAAGGTCTGTTTACATTACAATTAAGGTATTGCATTATTGATCCGTAACTTTTATTTTGATTTCTTTAAAACAAGTTAAATAATCGGATGATCGATCGGAAACGGAATAGTAAAAATGAAAACCTCCCCGTTGATTTATGGTAGACGACTTACAGTCACTTTGTTATACACGATACATATCCAACTGTACGATTTTCATGAATGATTTTTTTTAAAACCAAAATTACTTATGATTTTCGTGGTACACTTAACTGACTTAGTAATGAACACAGAGCTCATACTTAGCTTTTACTAATACTTTTTTCCTTAATAAATAAATTAAGTTAAACATCTCGTACGGTAAAAGTTCAGTTAAGGAGAAATCGATGTATCACAGACATCGGTTTTTTATTCTAAAAAATACTAGGCCAATGAAGAATCCTGTCCATGCTATATACGTAGACCCCCACTGAAGGTTCTTTCGTTAAAGTAAAACGCGTTCTTTAATGAAAAAAAAAAACAAGAGATAGAGGTACATTGGCATTTTTTCAAATAGTTCGAGAAATCGTCGAGTTTCCATCAAGTTAAAGTGCGACGGCTTCATTAAGTTACTTAGAATCGATATTGCCTAGTAATTAAGAATGCGACTGAAAACATTTTCTAACTCAAGATTTCTCTGTCACTAACATATCCACACATATTTTTTTTATTCAATTACGCGAGGAGAGATATAACGAGCAAGACGTTCACCGGATGTTAATCGATACGCATGTCCAACGTGATGCCAGTTAGGATAATATACACTGCAACGTCATACTTATGGTTTTGGGATATGAGAAGTTAAGTCTCGTTAACAAAAAAATTCTTTAAATTAGTAATGTAAGCACACTACTTGTTCGGTGGCAGAAATTGAAGATACGGTTGAACTTACCAAGACGGTCTCGATTAAAAGAGGACCTACTAACCGTGCCAGTATATTTACTGTGTATTTAAGATTTAATAAATGATTGTTGCAAACGAAGTTACTTAAATCCCATCGCGACGTGCTTGGACAAAACAATCTCAATAAGAAACCACTCGTGATCCGAGGTTTGACCAGTTAGAATTAGTTCGGCGAGCACCACTCGACTGGAGACTAAACAAATCAAACATCTCTGTTGAAGGACGCATTACGAGAGCTTTTAAAAGCATCTTTAGTTTATATTTACACTAAATAATTCCGCAGCTTCGCTTGCGTAGATTGAGTAGTGTAATGCAAAGGGTTGTGTTACTTTTCAGTTATAATCAATCATCAGATTTTAAGATAGGCCTTTTCCATGATACTGTAGTGTAAAGATGCCTATGAAATTACTTGTAGATATATGTTGTCGGAGACCGTCTAATAGGCACCACCACAGCTCCAATTTCTGCCGAAGAATATTAGTATGTAAACACTACTGTGTTCCGATTTGATGGATATTATTGGTGTTGGGTGAGAGCAACGCGGAACACATCGATGTGGAGATCTTTGGGGGAGGCTTATGTCCAGCAGTAGACGTGTATCGGCTGATGATGATTGCAAGTGAAATTACTGAGGTAAGTTAGTATACTTAAAAAAAGTCATGTCTTGAGGCGATTAGCATAATTTGGTGATGTACATATAATCCAAGAAGCGCCACGTTGTCATGGGCACGCATATTACTTACCATCAAATGAACATCTCGCTCGTTTCCTCGCTTTAAAATGGTAAAGAAATTTTGACTTAGAAAATTTTTTCAGTCCTATTTTTAATTACTAAGCAATATCAATACTAATTAACCTTTGTCATAACTTGACAAATAAATTAATTAAAACAAATAGAAGAATGTACATTAATACAGTACCTCGCTGGCCTAATGGTTAGAGCGAGCGGCCTTCATTCCGAAAGTCGCGGGTTTGAATCTCGGCATGTACCGGTGACTTTAATATTTAAGTTATGTATATTTGTGAACTTTAGTAACAACAGCGAAATGCAAACGGTGAAGGGCAACATCGCGAGGAAACCTGCACATGAATTAGAATTTATTCTAAGGTGTATGTGAATTTACCAATCCGCATTGGGTCCACGTGGTGACTATGACCCATCGCCCTCATATTGGGGGTAGGCCTGTGCCCCAACAGTGGGGACGTAAATTGGCTGTTGATACATTAATACAGTGTTAATAATTTTTAGGCATTATTCTCTCATTATTTCTAAGATAACGGAATGTAGAATCGCTACCACTATTTACATACTCTCGGTCGCTGTAAATTCTTCTTCGACCTCTACACAGTAGTGTGCAAACATTACTATATTTTTATTAAGCACTGTGGCACAAAGATTTATCACCTTTTATATTGGGACTACAAATGCAACGAAGTGTATTATAAACATGTTATCTATCCCCACTCATAGATATAGTCAGTCGCAATACTTACAATCAGTTGAACGTCTACACCATTTCGCCATTTAAAAGGGTAGTTACATTAACACCATAATGATTCAAGATTACAATTGGCCGACCGTATTTCAACTCAAAAAACGGCAATATTGCGACACAGTGCTCATGATATCTTACTGCCAATTAAAGAGCTGCTGCATCGCAAGACTGATAAGGAGCTATAAATCACAGAGTAAGAAACAACGTCATTTTTGTGGCAAAGCTAATGAAAGCTGAAAGTGAAATTTGCACATGTAACATAAAATACTAATTGGCCTCTCTGAAATTTATATTACAAAGTATGATGGTGACACAGACTGGTGTGGCTCTTTTTTGGGGTATTTTTCTTCTTATTGGACGAATCGAATATTCGAGCAAGACGCCCATCTCATGATAAGTGCCTGCTTTTAATAAAGCAGCGCTAATTAGGATACAATGCTACAAATTGCGCTGGGTGGGTTTGAGACATATGTTGAAACTTGTTACCACAACAAATTTACGACCTACAATGGTCATTCGGACGGGACGGCCATAAGGTGAATGTCTTATCTTCGCTCCGTGGAATAGAAATAAGTATTGTATAAAATTGTGAAAAAAAAATTAAGATTATTGTTCCCAAAATACGGTTATGTAGAATGAAAACGTGGGCCACCGTCCAGTATTGGGACATCGCTGCAAGAAATCAGTGTTATTAATGCATCGCGGTGCATGTGACGAGATGGTTGTGCAAACGATCTCTCCGTATACAGTAATGCAGTAATATACCGGTTTTTATTAAAGAAGGGAAAATTTAAGATCAGTCATCATAATAGATCCCATACAAGGTATATTATGATGCGGAAATCATGAAAGTGCTTCATTATAACAATAGATGATTATACTGAAGGACTGAATGAAGATATAACGTTATACAATAGATGCAATAGATTATGAAGATGCTTTAAACTGGGGGTAGGTCCATTGCAGCATATCGTCTTGGTAGATATTACTGCAGCTCCTATTCCTACTTTTAAACCGCAAGGTGCATACATTACTGTACTCCGCTTTTAACGACGTTATAGTTAGTGAAGTTACTGAGATAACTATACTTAACATATTGTCTTATAGTGACGAGCACAATGTGGTGCAGTGTATATCATGCTCATTATGAGCAGGCCTATTAATTATCATCAGGTGAATGGCTTTACTCCTCTAGTCGTCGCTTTGTGGAATAAAGAGGTACAGTAATCGATGACTATACACAACGACAGGGATGTGGTAAGATATAATGTATAAAAATTAATAGATAATAAAAACACTTTGTCATATCCTATGTCATAGTTGAGAAATAGAATTATAAAATATCATTAAACATTGAATGAAATATGAAAGTTTATTCTTAAGGTTTTAAATAAAAAAAAACAACTGCTGTATATATATTTTAACTAAGTAGGCAGTAGTGTTTAAAAGATAAAAAAAAAATAATCAATCATTTCGAAATGTGACCACACAATAGGCTTGAGTATCTCACTTGTTAAATAACATCAAGCAATATCATTAATAACGTACGCCCTTAATGATTTCACGACGCATTTCTCCAGCAGTAAGTGAAGAGCTGTGCCATATTTTAAGTTAAGGTGGTATATAAAGTTAACGATATAATGCAACGTATTAATATATTTACTGTTACACAGACTTAATTTTGTGGTACTTGAAATATACGACGGTTCAGAAGGCGGTCGAAAGTAATAGAATCTTTAACAAACTTAACAAAATAGTATTAGCGGTTTGAATGCTGATGGTAGGTCTTTGCTACCAGAAACCGTCTAGGTAGGTATCACCGTAGAGCCTATTGCAGCCGACAAACAGTAGTGTGCAAACCTTACTGTGTTTCGGTTTGAAAGGCACTAGCTAAAAATACTGGGGAAACAAGACTCAACATTTAATGTCTTAAGCGATGAACGTACTGTGGTGCAGAATGTATCATTGTTACCAGCACCACGTTGTTATGGGCAGGCGTATCACTTTACATCAGGTAAATGTCCCGGTCGTTTCGTCCCTTAATTGAATAAAAAAAGTGGATCCATTGATGAAAGTTTTAGATGGACATAAATGGATATCGGAGAAGTTTTCTAAACCGACATCTTACGATAAGTTAAAATACTGCGATTTCATATACAAAAAAAATCTAAGACAAAGAACAGCATTGATATAATCAAGTTATTATTTTTATACATATAAATTAGCAAAACTACAAAGCAAACATAAAATAAGTAAATATAAAAAAATCTTATAATTTCTTATTAATAGTTCAAGTAGCTTGGTAACTAAATATTTATTTATCTAGTCCACCTTTAAAAGAAAAGTAGGTTTAAAAACTGTTGACCAATTTGGAAACCAAGTAGCAATGGACAAGCGATAATCTAGTGTATATATCGATTACAATATATTATTCAGTTAATGTAACTGAAAGCTGAATACAGTTGCAATAAACTGTTTATTTCTCAATGTAAATATAAAAAGTTAAAAAGGGAGGTGAGATTTCATACAGGTAAGTGTTATTCATAGAATTATTACTATGTGCAATGTTAATTACAACGTGAAAAGTTAACCGTACAATTGACTAATTAACATTTGTTACCTCAGTTATAAACGCTGAAGTTAACTGTGCAAATAGCCATTAACCTAATTTAAAATTTAACACGTTTGTTTAACTAATGATTGTATGGATGCAAGTTAAGTTAAATATAATGGGACCATAGATGTTTTGTGTTATAGTTCTGGTTTAAGCTAATAGAAAACAACTTCTTTATCTGTTTTTCTAATTCGGAAATATTACTAGGGTAACAAGACAATCTAAACATAACACGTATGTTCCACGACGGCGATTACTGTGTTGCAGTATACATCATATTAACTTGTTATGGGCCGTATCAGTCCACTTATTCGTCTCGAAATAAAAACTTCAAACTAGACATAAATTATAAGAGCCGATAATAATATTAAAAAAAACGGAAAAGTGAGATGTGTTAGTTATTGATGTGAACGGGTTATATTTTTAACGCTGTATAGTTACAGTAAACGTTAGACGTCGGGCGACAGACGTGGATCAATATTAACCAGACATCTTTGATCAGCAAACTGTTTACTTAGCATATCTATTGGAGAGTTCATTTATTTAACTGGAGATAAAGATTTTATAGCGTAACAAGATTGATGTAGTTTCTTTGAGTTTGTGCATTTTATATAACTATACATTTTAAAATAAGCTGTATAGACACTTACTATTAAATATATATAATTATTTGAAACATAAAAAAACTACTTAAAAAATCACATACACTATTTAACATTGCAGTTTAAATAATCACTTTGTTTTCTAAATCTCTAATATTAAATATCATAAATGCCTGATCTTAATGTAAATTAATATTGAATACGAGCAATCATAGTCCCTCTTCCAGCGACGGAGCGCCGTCATCCATCACTGTACGGTGAAATCAGTTGACCGACTATGGTACATTACCTCGTGTCCCGTGTAGGGTGGGTTAACGTTCCCACACAATACCCCAAGAGAAAGTTCCTGTGCTGATTAATAAGCCTCTTGCACCCGCGGGGCCAATAAACTTGATAATGACAGATCATATCGGTGAGTAATTGTAAAATTGATATGAAGCGAAATTACCTGGCAGCTGAATTACATATTGCAAACTGCCTCATTGATTGTTCCAACTGCCGTTATACAAAACGACGACACGTTAAACACATCTTCAGCTCACCTTAACCACATTTAAATATACAGTAAAAGTACAGATAAGAAGATAAAACAAAATATCGAGATAACTGAAAATTGACTCAAAAGTAAAACAATTAGTTATTAGTAGTACATAAAAATCAAAAATATAGAAAAAAAAAAATTAATTTTTTCAACAATGTAATACATATGTATACGTGGAGGAAACGGTTCCTCATTTGCTGACGGAGTGTCCTATGCATAAATGCTTAAGGTATGATTTTAATCAGGAGACGGACTTAAGAATAGATACAAGTGTACTCGAGATAGTAAAAAATAAATTAGTTAGAAGTAAGTTCATAAATTATTGCTTGAAAATATGTAAGACGGTAAACAATAGAAATAAGGATAAGTAAATATTACTTTATACATATAAACATAATAATATTCTGTGTATTTCTATGAATATTAGATACGTAGATATCATAAGTACAGACATAATGTAAAAAAAATATAGAAACAATGTTTAAAAAAATGTAAATAATGAGATAAAGTAAAATCCTGAATAATAATATCAGGAAAAATTGGAATAAAAAAAAAAACATAGATTTATAAATGTTATAGTTGAAACGACATGACAGCAAACAAGAGGCCATAAAAGGTAAAAGATAGTATACGAGTTTAGTGCCTCGCACTAGCGGTACAGAGGTCTCAGTGAAAGTGGGGGTCCGTGATAGTGCTAAATTGCACGAGGCGGGGTCGTCATACTATAACAAAGGTCTCGACGACTAGAAAATTGCGAATCACGAGCCGTCAGACGACTGTTAATGACCGTCACCTGCTGAGAGCGACACTGACACACATGCGGGCCCGTTACCAAGTTAGATAAGATTGATCGACGCGCATACATTATTTAATGCCGTTTCCGACCGGGCACAGTGTATCGACGTTTTATGAAGCTCACATACGTTTCATGCATATTATAAATATGAAAGTTACTATCTCTCTAAATCTAGGACCTATTCACAGCTAAACCGATGCTACATTGTTATTACTTAAAATTTGACATAGATATAGATGGGATAATGCTATATGAATGCACTAGGAAGGCTGTCATAAGAAAAGAATGGCGATGTGTTGTTAAGCTTGTGACCAACACTTGAAGCGAAGCGAAGCGATGACCACGACCACTCCTGTCAAGATTGATGCCGATGAAGGAGAAGAAAGATGGGATCTTCAGTGTAAAGAACTTTATTTCTCATTACGACACCTGTCACTGACAGAACAACAAGTAAGGTAAACTTTAAACAAGAAGAATCTCAAAGAAATACAAGTCATGATCATGAGGAGCTTTTCAAACTGTTTGGTGATCAGGTTGAGAAAACTAATCCGGTTCTCAGCTATTCTTTTTAACTGATGGTATTTATAGTTCTCTGCTTATTTAGAACGGAAACTTACAAAGGGGTGTAATAGGCAACGAAATATTAAAAACTTATTACATATTTACCAGCCGGATGACGCCCACTGTTGAGGAAAAACCTTCACCATCTTTTAATTTTTGACATATATATATGATATGAAATATAGAATGATCTGCTTTCTTCGATGAGTATTAAGAGTACTATTAGTAATAAATAAAATAAAATTTCAACACTGTATTACATACAGAAAAAACTAGTAATAGTAATTTGTTGTTTGGCCGGACAAAATGTCCAATTGTATCAGTACATGTTTTATAGATTTTTTGATATTATTTTTCTTTAAATCTCATTGAACATTTAATATACATATATGCTTATATAAGAGATTTCTACCGATATGCAGAGTAATTACGATATTTCAGGAACCATAGGACCTAGAGACTTGAAAATTGGTAGGAATGTTCCTTTTACTTAGCTAAGCTAAGATTTTACGAAAACCTTTATCTAAACGGAGTTGGAGAAGTGTTGTGGCCAGCAAATGTAAGTTTTTATTTTTTTCAATTAAATATCAAACCGGTTATTCTGACTAATTCTTTAAAGATAGAGAAAGAACTATTGCAAGTAATTATATTGTTGAATTGCTATTTAAAGATATACTAAGAAAAAACCTTTTAAGTCTGAATATTATGCTTTATCAGTGTTAATGGAAATATAATTAAAACGTATTTTTATCACATTAACATAATAAAAAACAATATTTTTAAGTATTCATAAAGTTAAAACAAGCCATT
This sequence comes from Ornithoptera priamus, assembly GCA_029034505.1. NCBI lineage: Eukaryota > Metazoa > Arthropoda > Insecta > Lepidoptera > Papilionidae > Ornithoptera > Ornithoptera priamus. The sequence goes on from JARDWD010000834.1 coordinate 3,278,785, forward strand.
GAAAGTATAAAGCCTTAGTCGCGTTGTCGTCTTGTTTGCATCTTGAATGCGCTGAAAACATCCTTTATTATCTTCATCGGACATCAGTTTAAATGAACGCCAGTTTTTCTGCATTTCTCTCATTTTTAACGAGATTTCCCCCGACTGACAAAGGCTGATAGCTTTGACAGTTGTTTTAACATTCTCTTGTCCCTCGCAAATTGTCATTTTAACTTCGCTCTTCCTTAAATTTATCTTGAGGTCGAGAATTTGATAAGATCTTTAAAGTTTTATAGTTAGAAACTATTAATGTTTTTTTTCTTAAAAATTAATCGATTAACAATCCAAACTGTTGAAATTATTTCAGATACATAAAAATACAATTATTTAATATTAATTCGATTAACTGTAAACACAACTTGATATTACACATTGATTGTATTATGGTCGTAAGTAATCGGCAGTTTTTATTGTAAATTATTATAATTGTATTATAATTGTATTTACAATAAAAAATCCTCTTTTTTTAGCAATCGTGTCAATATATTGTTAATTTAACCTAACATATTTAAACTTAATATGGATATAAAACTTCACAATAATGGTAATCGTAATACGAAATCATAAAGTGCATCAAGAAGTTATTGATTAGAAAGCCGATTTATAGCAGAGTCTAATGTACACTTATCATCAGCTATTCGGCGCGTATGTAAAATCACTCGTAATTGCGTATAATGTAAAAAGCAAGTGAGCTCTCACAAAAGCTTTTCAATCGAAGGTTGTTAAAACAATGTGATTAATGTGAAAATTATTTGCTTCGATTGTTCAAATCCGCGTTGTAATCCGGCTCACACGTTCGGTTATCCGTGATGCTGTACACCATCATATAAAAACTTTGATTACTCTTCAACGTGGTGTTTGACAGATAAGCCGGCGGTCCCAGCCTCCGATGTCAATGTAATTTGAGGCAAGTTAATATTTGTAACGACTATCAAACTAATAATCATGCTATTTCAAATTAATGGCCGTGCTCATTTCGCATTCCTTAGTTTCTATTATGTCGTTATCATAAAAAAAAATATAACGTAATGAGATTTTCTACATTAACGAGATTGAATTACGGCTGTCCACTTGTACAACACACCATGGTAATAATTTAACCAAGCAACGAGTTGTTAAATAAATTGCTGATTAAAAAAATAATCTGCCACTTCCTTGTTGAAGTAATATACATGTAGAATGTACGAACGCGATGTGGTGTAGTGTACACAATCTAAACTAGCGCAACATTGTTATGGATATGAGTACTACTTACCATAATTTGAACATATTCTTCTCTCGTGGTTTCGTTGAATAAAAAAAATTTTAGTCATTAGTATTAAACACTACGTTGTACTCGACGGATTAGACATAAGATGCGAAGTAACGTTATCCCAGTAATTACACAAGTTACCGCGCCTTTCAAACAAGAGCATGGTAATGTATTCACACTACTGTTTGGCGGCAGAAATAGGAACTGCGTATGTATAACAGAGACCTGGCACCATTAAAAAACTTGGCGGTAGATTTTTGTCGCTACCGCGGCCTTACTTCTGTCTCGAAACCGTAGCCATCGTCTTGCTTATCTAATTACTTAGTAGGATAGAAAATAAAAGTTTTGTGGCTAACACGGTATGGTAAAGTGGCTCTTCACCCACATTGTAAACATTGCGTTATATGTTTATTTATCCGAGACCACGCGATGATGGATAACACGATGATATCACATTACGAGCCGCGACGCTCCACGGACAAGCGGCCGATAGTCCGATGCTAATCATCGGGCGACGCAATCGCCGGTTATAAATTAACTATACAACAATCTTGTACAATCGAGTAACGGAAATAAATCTAAGGAAACGCACAAATCAATTATTTCGTCTCATTAGCAGTAGGGCTTACACCGTGTTATATGTATGGGAGTCGGCTGTCGGCCTTGGTGCATTTTATAATCGTGTTAGTGATACAGATATTGTTAACATTAACAGAAAAAGACACAGTAGTAGAAATTTAACTGTTTTCTTTAAAATTAATGTATGTGAGAAAAAAACTGGTTGTAGTTCTTTGTTGCCGTACTATGCATACTGTATTCCGGTTTGAAAGGCGCATTGTATGTTTCTACACGACGAGCGCAATGTGGTGTTTATGAATACGATCTTAACTAGTGCCACGTTATTATAGGCAGATGTATCGCTTATTATCAAGTAAAAGTCCCGCTCGTCTTATCCCGTCATTGAATACAAAAAAAAAATAATAAAAAAAAATCAAGTATATAGCAGTATAAACAAAAATTTAAATTTACCTTTATAACCTATGTATAATATGAAAACTGTGGGTATGTTCAATTCCGTTACATTGTGGAAGATGCGCGAGTTTTAATCACTTGCTGACATGTGTCTTCATCAGAAAAGTTTCATAATACAAATTTCTTCTTACTTTAAATTATTGTTTCAGTGTGATGCTCTGAGCGGGATACGAGTAAAATAAATGTTTTTACTCTTCCCTCCCACAAAACCTATCAGTGTCTTCCACTCCCGTGAGTATCATGCGACGCAGCTCCGAGGCATGTTTTCGTCGAAATGTCGTACAATGCCTTCGCATTCTTTATAATCTTTAAAACACATGGATTTTTTTTATTCGACGAATAGACTAGATGTGGATTTAGTCCGATCAGAATAATGTGTATCTGTTTGGATGATAAACATTGCACACATCGACTTAAAATATTGAGTTTCGTTACTATAGTATTTATCCTCTAACTACATTTCTATTAAGATATTTAAAGTGAAGTTATATATTAATACAACTTTACATGCATTTCTATAATACTTCTACTGCGCTTGTTTAAAAAAAATAAGCGACTAACCGATGACCCTCGTAAGCTACTCTATTGATTATATTAAGTAGTCAAAACAGCGTCATAGACATTATGAATACTTTTAAAGATACGCTCTCAGATTTTAATTCAGATAAATCTTAAAATATGTTGACGATTATTAATATCTTTACGTTCTCAATCCATAAGAGAATTACGACATAAATGAGTAAAAATTACTTTATAAGGATATAATTTCATTAAACAATTATACCTAAGACCGTTAAGACTTAATATCCCATCGCGTATATACTAACGGAAATATATTTGATAACCAGAAATAGCTCGAGAGGGAATTGCAGACGAAACCAAAATAACATAATTGCAATGGAAAGTATACCATGCAAAAATATGCGAAGGTCAGAGAATATAATATTTTGAAATCCACCTGACGTGGATTTAAAGTTACAAAATGATACACCTTTCAAGAGAACGGTGAACGGCCATAACATTGATTAGTACGCGTGAAAAGAATAACGAGGATTATAATGAATACAGTTTTAAAGAAACACGAATCGCAAGTGTTACGATTCTAAAGATCGTAAATACCCATGCATAACCTTTTTCATTCTATGATAGTTTTAAAGAGATACATCGTTACAGTTATGGAATAAAAAAAATCGAACTGGTTTAATGTACAAGTGAGCGTAGTCAATTGGGTGTTCGTTACTCTTCGGCGCTCTTAATTCGTTTTAGTGCTTTTGTTTGTGTGCTCTTGAATATATTATGCACTTGTATCTCTGTATCGCTTTATGTTTAAAAAGCTTGAAGCTAAGCTCGAGATTAACGTTGAGCTCTGACTAATCGTTGCAGATTCCCTCCGGATGATGAGAGGGCCTTAAGCTATAATTGCAGCTCCTTTTTGTTCATCTTTGATGTTTATTTTACTAGTGTTATGTCTTTCACTGTTAAAATATAATGTAAATGGATTATTTAAAACGAAATACTTGCAATCGATGCGTCTTTTTAAATGATGGTGATAAGGACAGTCTGCTTAAATCCTCTCAGGAACAAAACTGAATGAGCAAGTACACAGCTCAATATCGAAAGAAACAAAGACAACAAGTCAAACAATCGAGCAGTCAAATCGCACAAACAACAGCATCGTGACAACTAAATGTACAGTCGAATATGGTGGTTGAATACAACCAACTGTCGGTTGAACCAAATACGGAGCAACTGGCTGAATTGTGAAAACCTTGACTAATCGCGACGTAAGACATAACGGGCTAGAATATTGCAGATGATTTGAAGTACGAACCAGACGGAAATCACTACCACACCACCAGTTAAAATCGTGCACTCTATTACTAGCACTATATCTAAGCAAAAAGACTTATATCAGAATGCAACGAGATAGATGGTGGTTAAAGGTACCGACGCCCATTTAATGGAGCACCCACACTAAGTGCTGTAAAAGAAGTTCTCTAAATGGCAAAGTTCTGACAGTATAATTATTATTTATCAACGTCATAACCAACGTGTGCAATGAAAGCAATGAAGATTTTGCTTTGAAAGTGAAGATATAAGATATTAATAAAAAACAGATTCTTTAATACAGATGTACGCTGTGAACGATGCAGCTCATTCTGTAAGGATAGCAGTAATCATCATTTTAGTTAGCTAAGCTAGAGATTTTTTTAATAAAAGGCGAAATATAGATTCTGTTAAAATATCATAAAAGATATCACGTCCTGTGATTATGATAAAAAATACCAATTCTGGAGATCATAAATCGTGAATCTTGTGTAAAAGTTTCCATTCGATTTCGATTTCCTTTGTTGAACCAACCTGTCCAATATCTTTTTACTGTTCCTAAGGATTCTCATAAGTTCTGAATTTCTGTCAAAGTTAGTAAACGGTTTAACGTTAATAAACTTATTTTAATCCGTCGATGTTTTTTGTTGAACCTGTCCAATATATTTATACTATTCCTGAGGATTCTCATTACTAAGCCGTCATCCATCGGACTAGCGCTCAGGTTGTTAACAGAGACGGGTAGTTTTTAAATAATCTTAAAAAGACAGATCGTGTAGAATATTTAACAACTAAAAATTAATATGTTATTACATAATTAAAGAGAAATAGATTTACTGCTACAATTATTTGTTTGGAACAAGAAGTCGCCTCTGTGTTAGTTTAATAATGGACCATTAAATGAAGGTACGCTTATATAAGGAGTAAATAAGGAATAAACATATTTGTAGTATGTAAGTAATCCTTCCCTTAAATTGTTTATTCACATTAAGAGCTATTATTGCATTACAATAATAAAACTGATTTTATCTTTAGCTGAAAATCATACGGAATTCCGAATTGTGCGATGTTTACTTTTGTCGTAATATATGGGAACAAACACGAGTGCGATTCATTATTCAACATATAATTTATGCGACGGCGGGTTGTCATCAGATGCTTTAAAATACGATAAAATTGATCATTACCCATGTAAAGTGAAGGCTGGAATGGTTCGTGCTTTAATGTTTGTCATTTAATATTACATTGACGCGTTAAAATTATTTCTTTTATGAAGCTTATATATAACATTGAGAACATATACAATACTCTTTAAAATATTTCAAAATCGTCAATAGATATATATTGAAAATTTGTAAATAATTTTGTTGTGTTTAAATTAAGAGATAAAAAAATAATAGCTGAATAGCTTATGAAGGCGTTGGCGTAGCCTTCATACACTCAAATCCTCTAAAATGATTGATTTTAAATAATCATTAAATACCTATTGAAGCAGACTCACTAAAAATATCATTCGATTAGAGTTCAGCTCACCGGTACTTATATCTTAAGCTACATAATTCAATATTATACTTCGAAATAATGAGAAAAGTCATGAAAAATATTATTTAATATACAAAGGTATACATTCACCTACCGAGCAATTTATCAAACGGACACGTTGAGAGCAATATCTACTAGCGATAACAGCTTCAGTTAAAACAAAACTCAGTATTATAAATTAACATAACGGGGTACGTTTGTCCGTCGTCCCCGTTCCGGTAATCCCTGTCAGCAACTTACTTGACTTGTTGCAGTTTAGGACTTGGCGATCAGCCAAAACGGTAAGCTGCGACCACCTGCGATCAGGGTCGATGGCATCCCCGAAATATGGATGTCCGTCTTAAACTGAGCTTGTTGGAAATTTACTAATAATCCTAATTGTTCTTACAATCAAATATGTTCATAAAGGTTTGTTGATTGATTAAACTATATTACTAGATAACTTTAACCAAAAAAACTAAATTTATTCAAATTTGTAAGAAATTTGTGCTTCGTTAGTGTCAATAGGATACAATACAAAATGTAAATTGTTCGATTGTATAGCTATGCAACTAGAGGAGTAGCTTCAACCCCTCCTCATTATCAGCTACAGTGAAACGAAAAAGTGGTGGGCAAATCGACATTTCACAAAACTACAACTATATACTATACTATAACGAGGACTTATATGATCATGTAGATATATATAAAATCTTAACTCTCTACTTATAAGACCCAAGTACCAACAATAAGAATATAATTTAGATATGTTGTCTGTAACAAACTACTTTTTATAATACATGTGTTGTAAGGAGCGATGTATATTAACATAAATAGTGAATTTCTATATATTTCAAAATAACATAGTTCGTTATTTTGAATTATGAAATAGTGGTATAAAGGCAGACTATTTCAATATTTGTGTTGACAAACGATAAAGGTGATAGCGTCCATCATGTTTGCCGAGTTTTGATAAGCCCTTTAGTGAAAATCGGACATCGTCCCGATTCTATACAACATGCATATGACACTGCAGTGTAAATAATATGACATCGGAGATCCACGTATCTGACAAAACGGCTCGATAAATATAAATTGAATTAAAAAAAAAACTTAAGAACATACAATAATTACTAACAGTCTTTGACAATTTAGAAGGCATTTCGTGGCTTTAATTTACAAATACGGTATCACGAACTTGAGACATCTTCAGCGATCCGAATTGGAAAACTATTCCAGCCTTTCGCTACTTTTAAATTATAAAACCGATCCTTTCGTTGTCTCCCAGGAGCACCACGATGCCAGATACTAAAGGCGTCCCGTTGGCAATACAGCATAGCCAACGACAAAAAATAAAAAAAACTTTTCGTTAAGAAAATTATTTATAATGTGAAAGAAATTTAAACGAAACTTATTTTGTCTATATATATATTTGGCTATATTAATAGGTCATCATTTAATATAAACTTTTACACAAATATGTTTATAGTGATTAAGTGTAAAAAGGTGTGTAGGGAAATTCGTGTACAGGAAATAGAGAAAGTAACATTTCAATCTATTTCCACCGACTAATTTATTCTTAATAAGAAAAAAAAATAAGGGATGAGAATGTTTAAAAATTAAAATGGTACAAAAAAAAGATTCACATCCGTATCGACGGATATTGTGAGCATACATCACAGGTATAATTACAACTGTGCCCACGGTCAGTATCTAAGCGTCAATGCTACAAAACGGCTACGGAATTGTTGCTTATATCAGGGTAGATCATTTATCAGGGCGTATTTTGTAATAACGAACGGTATTCATATTGAAAATCAAAATTTGGTACATGAAGAATGGAATGATTAACGATGTAATGTCACTAAAATATGTATGCGAACAATGCGCAAGTTGTACGCCGAGCGCCGTAACACCAATTTTGCATCGATTTGGCGTCGATTAGAATCCATTTTTGTAATCAACAAGTTTAACTAAAATCAAAATTTAAGACACGACTGACTTTATCAGCAAATCTTTTAAAAGTATAATATTAAAAAAAAATTAACGATAATCATAAAACTTGACATTTTATTTCTATATACTTGAGCTTTATTTTCTGGAGTTTGACGGACTTGATGCAACTTTTTAGACACGTTCGAACGAAGAAGTCCGAAGCTTGCATTTAGCTAAAAACACTGTTAATACAGTAATCTTTCAACCAAGAAAACTAGACTAAAGTTGGTCCATTCAGAGATTACATTGCCTAAGAATGACACAAACAATGCCTTTAGAGCGTATTCAGTTTGGGTGTGATTAAGGTAAATGTTAATAGAATTTGTCTTAACGTATAGTTATAAATTGATCAATGGAAACGTACACTAGAAGCTAACATATTGCAGCACAGGATACGGTAATGGTCGCGGAGAAATGGGAGGCGTACAGCGTTCGACTCTATTTTAGTGAGTTCGGTGTAAGGGCGATTTATTTTCGGTCCTTATTTCCTTTGCAGACGGAGAGGCGGGGGCGTGAGATTACTCCTACACGGAGGAAATAGTGAAGTCAAAACATGAAGTATTAAATATTAAAAATACATAAATTTTTTTTATCGTTAATCGTTAATGGGCTAATACGGAACTACATTTTCATATATCGAGAAGCAACAGGACCCAAGATGGTGATGTTGCCGTTAATATTTCGATTCCACGGTGTCATGTGTGACTGCAAGCTAGCAGCAATCTCCTGCATCAGCTAGGCAGCCTCCTAGATGCCTGCCCAGTAGTCTCAGGCTATTTATAGAGAAGAATAGGGCTAAGGTAAGCCCTACTTGTTGTAGAAGGCGAATAAAAGGGTTTACGGATTCGTAGGGTTTAAAAGTTAGACTGATGTATTCCGTAAGAGATTGCGATGCTTCTAAGGATGACGACTGAGGGAGGAGGTTTTAGTAATAACCGTTTTTCCCTCAGATACACTACATCTTTTGAAAATTTTTCCCTTGACAAAAAAGCTATCGTGGTGTCAGACCTAGAATTAACGTCGCAGCTATCTAGAAAATAAGAAAAAATTCTCATCAGCTATACTTTATCATGTGGTCCAGAAACGAATTGAGAAATATTATTACAAAGCAAAGAGATTGGAAGTTACACCACGGAGTCAGTTGGATGAAGGGGATGGGGAAGGAGTTGCCTCACAGGTAATTATTCTTAGAAAACTACCTTCGTTTCACGAATACTAATATAATTCTTTATTACTTTATGAATTCAAATTAAAAAATAAATTACCTTTTTTATCTTTTAATGCGAATATCCAAATGATTGATATCAGTGATTACTGAATGTAACCACCTCGGAATACAACCCGCCAGTTTTTACGACGTCAGCTGCGTTCCTTGAGTATCCTTAAGGGAGTAATTTTGATTTGACAGTTGTAAATCCGTGCAGCTGGCAGGCAGGTGAAAAGGTACGTGCCTAGTGTTTTGAAGATCAGAGATATTATACAAAGAAAATGAGAAAATTAAAAACAAACGTGTATTCATACAAAATGAACAATAGTGAAAGATTCAACATAGATTTTTAAATGTCGTGCTGGCGACGGATAATGAACTCCTTGACCATCAGTCTCTTCTATTCTTATGGAAGATGGAAATGTAAGTTCCGACTGTCTTTTTCTAGTTTTTTTGATTGTATTGGCTAAAAAAAGGTTAAACTAAAGAACTTGTCGTGTGATTAGGTCGGGAGGAAGCGTTGACCAAGCCCACGATGTTATGTAGGTTTAAATAAGTAGAGAGATGATCTGATCATGCGAAACTGATCAGTCCAAGTCACAATCTGCAGTACTAAGGTAATGGAATAAAGGGTTGACATTGAAAATCCGGAAACAACTTTCAGTTCATAAAACACAAACAATACAAGAAAATAAGCAACGTTGTTATTCGTTTATGATTAATTGCATGCTATCAATCTCTACTTAAAAAGAAAAGGATTAAACACGGACTTAATAATAGGATATCTCCAAGGTAACAACAAAAATATTAAGTATCTCTAGTGATTATTAATAATTAACAACTACCATTTTCTTCAACCGATAAACCAGTTCACTAACATCATGTTTTCTTTTAAATCTCATTTCGTATTCACCTTGCGTGACGTCGTTACCCCACTTGTCTAATGTGAAGTTTATTAATTTTAATAAAGTACTTAGGTATGGAACTAGTTGAAAATGTGAAAGAGAAATTTAATGTCTTGGTGTATTAATATTCGAGATATCTATTATAATTATACAGAGTCGGTACTTACAATAAGTAAAAGAACACCTCTGTTGAGCGTACAGCGGGTGTAAAAGATTTAGCCAGGTCATAACTTAGAAAAGTGGTGATGGTTGTTACAGACGAAATATACTGATTATACGGATAGTTGAAAAGAGTAATTTATGTTAAAATTTCAACAACTATTTATACATAAATTTTTATCTACGTCCTTGACATATAAAGTGTTTACACTGCAGATGCTTGGACTGTTACATTAGCATACACAAATATACTCGTATAATATTCAAACATCGGCTACGCTTCAAGTTGGCTAGGAAATGTTTGCACAAACTTACATAGTGTTCACTTCTCGAACAAACCGCCAATATGTTTATATGAACGGAATATTGGATTACCCGTTTCCACTTATGAACTAAACTAAGCTCCAGGTTACTTTGTTTAAGTTAGTTTACATGTACTGTACTCGTGGTCGAAGTATTTGCTTTTTGTATCAACTTACACCGAACACCGTTTCTGATTAGGAACAATAACTAAATTGAATAGATTTAGAAATCTAATTTTAGTTAAATTTATCCTTTAAGGATTACATACGGAAGAAAATTTGTTAGTGTTGTTCTCCTGCAGTTGACCCAGGATTAAGTTAAGTGTGTGGCAGTGGGAATATACCAAACACAATGTTATTATATTCATCCAACCTCATTGTCACTTAATACCATATCAAATTAGATTCAACAATAAATAAATGAAAGTTTTTTTTTTAATTTAAAGATGCTATTTTGATAATTTATAGTTAAGGTTGCAAAGTTTACATTGAACAGTGAAACTATGAAAATGCCTAGGAGTGTCGATGGCTATCGGGAGAGAGGGCGAGGCGACGATCTCTCAGTTGTCAGCCCCGCACGGCACGGGTTGCCATATAAGGCAGCGTCTAGTAGTTGCTGGTGATCATAATCGACAGAAAAACGCGGTCCTTAGAGCCGGACTTGACCTCTATGGAACTTAACCGAGTTCGAACAGCCATATATGATGAAAGTCATTGAACGTAGATTCTGTATTAATTTTCTTTGCTTTAATTCATATCCGAATCTAATCCACAATAAATTCGAGTTGACAAACACACCACTAAATTATATAATTTAGCACCCTACAGAATTGTTAGTGATGGAGGATAATAAATCAAATAAAATAGCATATATATGCTATGCAAACCATGAAGATTACTTAATAACAAAAATCTGATAAAATATTAAAGAATAAAATAAAAACATAAGAATTACAGTTGTTATTAGCAGAACATACAAAAAGTCCAATGTTTACCAGCGATTTTTATTGCCTTCTGTTCACCTAGTGGAAGTTCTGTTGATTCTCCTAACAGGTTCCCGCCTTGTCGTGGCGGAGTAGCTTAGTAGCCGTGGCCGGGTCGCCCACGGTGAAGCGAAGAGGAACGTACCCGGCCGGCCCGAGGTGTAGGGCCGGCCTGAGGCGGCCGCTCCAGGTTAGAGCTTCGGTGCTCCACCGTTAAGCTCACCTCGGAAGCGTGCCAGTTGGCTGCAGGGGCGGCTTTATGCTGTCCTCTGCAGCCGAAATGGAGTCGCGGAAGGAGTACTCTCTGCGACTAAGCGGTGCCTCGCACCGCTGGTGTTGCGGCAGTGCGGCCGCAGGGGAAAAGGAGTGTCGGTATTGCAGTGCGCCGATATCCATCCTCCGCGACCGTATAACGGCGGGGACAGGCGCGAGATCGGATCCACCACAGAGAGTCGAGAGAGTTTTCTCTCTTGGCTCCCGTGGCCTCTGGATAACAAGTTCGGGAGAATCCGTTGCCCACGAGACTACAAGAAGCCGAGGAAGAGGCGCGCTGTGTGTTCCGGCTTGCCCCCACAGAGGTGGAAAGAGAGAGTTCGTCACTCCCCTCCAGAGGTGGGGCTGCGTTATACGGCCAGCGCTAGCGGGATCGCGGATGTATGCGAAAGCGTTCCCGTGACACTGCCTTAAGCGACGGGGAGGAACATCCTGGGGGTTTTAGTCGGTGCAAGTCCGACATAACCTGTCCTTGCCCCCGCGAGGACGAGTATGCCGGAGGCATTACTGCCACGTTGAATAAAAAAACAAGGGTCTGTTGGTTACTGGACTGGGGCTTGCCAAAAATGCAGTAAAGAGTGTAAAATCTATTAGTATGACTTTCAACAACAGATGTTATATCGTAACATTTAAATTACTTTTGCATGTAGGCACAGTTCGTGAAGATAATAGCTTTGAATTCGAGTAGGCGAGTGCACGATGCGCTCGCGCATCTGCCGGCCCACGTGCCACCCGCGCCTGCGCAAGGTTTCTTTTGATAGGTTTTTTTTTATATCCTGGCCAAACTCATTCATCATTTCTACCAGATGCTTTTGGTAATAACACAGTAACGTTGAGAAATTTAATTCCGTCATAAAAATATTTGAAACACTGTCTGTTACTTCAATGTTTTTGTTATGCTAAAACATTGTGCTTATTTTATTATGGATCACAATTGAACAATATATTTCTAAATACGAGTCGAACAGGACGATCATTTGATGGTAATAAAATTCTAGTCCTTAATGTGGCGCTTCCTAGGGTGCTAAAGTACACATTGTCGTCATCGTCTTATGACATACGAAGTTTCGTTAGTTCAGTAATGTTTACACAGTACTGTTTGGTGAAAGAAAAAAATGAGGTGGTACTCATCTAGACGGCATAGAGCGGCAGAAATATACCACCCGTACAACTACCGCAAGTATAGCAGATTATTATTTAGTATAGATAATAATAGCACGTTTTGTATGCCGTGCGAAAAACTTTGCTCCGAATTTTAAGGCGAAACATGTGCGCACAGGAGTATTCTGTTTTTTGTCTGTCCACATACGAACTCCTTATGGCGACATGTGCGAAAGCGAAATCTAACTACAAACAGGATGAAAGACTTCGTAAGGTTTCTAACCTTAGTCAAAAAATACTGAAGTTTAACAATTTCCGTTATAAGTTCAAAAGAAGCAATGGAATTATTTGTTAGCATCTACTTACGTATAGATATGTTTACTACCAGAAAAAAATGTTAGTGTCTATTCTTTATTTGTTATTTTCAAGATCGTTTCTACAGTAATGAGGCACCACGGGCATGCTTATACCTTGTTGCGTAACCTCTATGACGGTGATTAAATCTCACCATTATTATTAACTGGCTCCATTCAAACACCCACTGTCGTTCTAGGCGGGTCGGTAACTATGCCGTCCACCCACTGTGGCTGGTCCCGTAGGCGCAACAGGGTCACACACACAAGGCTTTATACATTTTGTATTGATTTCCAAGCACACCGTGTTTGATTGTTCATGCCAACTCAAATTTACATTTGGAGAGTCAATGCCGTCTGAGAGACGCAAGGTCCGCCATTGTTTTGGCTGTTTAGGTGGTCCGTGATGTCGCCGCATACATTTTAATAATATTATGAAATGAAGCCCGGCTCTCTACAGTTCCGTGTATCACGAATCGATTAGGATCGTATCGAATCGCAAAGTGTGAATAACGCATCGTGCGTCGTGCAAGCCAAGATCATTAGATCATCCAGATACACAGCAGCATTCGAAATAAATGGATAAATTTGAATACATGCAGCGTTGTTTACTTTACCGTTTATTTTCATGTTACTATTCAATAGTACCATCGGCTCGTGTTTCAACACGTTTAATAAATATTAGTTTCGGCACTCAAACACCACATCCGTCACAGAAATAACGTACACTGCAAAGAATTCGATCCACTTGTAAACAGTGTCGCACAAGTTTTATAACAAAAGTTGGTTCGTACGTAGTGCACGTAGGTCCCGTGATTCACATCCACGACGGAGTAAAGCCGGCGACTGACTGACCGGGTCGAGCGGGTGCCGGCGTCGTTGCCGAGTGACGCGTCGCCCCCTCCCTCATCCAGGCAGCGGTCGACCACCGCGCCCGACTTATCGCTCGATCTGTCGACCAACAAATCGCGAAGTTGACAGCCCGAATACAGCAACGCTGTTATGGCGGCAGCATTATAATATGCACGTTGTAGCTAGCCAGGCGGGTTCGAAAAAACCCTACTCCCAAGCAAACTCTATAACATGTGGCTTAGGTATAGAGACGAGGACCTCCGTGTTAATAAATTAACCAATGAGCCACGGAGACAGATAAAAATGAATTGTTTCATAATTTAAAAACTTATCTTTGTGGGCATTTTTTTTCTCCGTTTTACGGATTGATTGTGATTGTGTGGGCGAGAGCAGCCCAACAGTACTCCTTCGATATAATGTGATAAACAGTGTTTGTAAAATTTATTTACGTTGAGTAGCGTGACCGTTATCTCGCATGTGGCACTCGGCGATGCGTCGCATGAGACGTTGCATTTGTAACGAAGTTCGAACTTGTTAAACACAACGCCTCCAGATCAAACCGGCGAAAGTCGTATACAAATTTCAAACAAGATCAAAAACTTGAACGGTACAAAAAATACTTCACCTGATGGTCAATGATACGATCACAATGTGGTGATAATTATACCAGTAAATAGTACAAAAAGTAAAGTTTTCTTATCCCTAGTAATTTGATGACATAAATACATGCTGCTATGTTAACTAACGACGATCTCCACCAACAGAGACTTTTCGTTCTATCCTCCACTAAATATCATCTTCAGCTTTTGGCATCCAAAACTTAAACTATATTCAACAATTAACCTTTCGCAACTTCAGGAATTCAGATTGCTCGAACAGAGTTATTAATCATATAGCGCCAATAAGACGATTTTAAAAATGTTAATGTCGAGATTGATGGCCGCCAAAATGAATGATGTTAAATAAAGAAGCCAACTATAAATCATTCGGGACTAATCGATAAAAGAATAAGAGGATGTATGTGACAAGAGGTGTCCAGTGTTCTAACCCGGTAATTACTTATACGGCAGACGTGTTAACTGTTATTGATGAGGAATGGTGGTCGCATTGGTAAATTTTCGGACACTTTATAAGATTCTTTAACAGCACAAAAAATTGTTCGAGCAACTCACGGTTAGAAGAATATGTATCGTAGGGTATAACATTAGAGTCCGAAATATGAATTGTGCGGTAACGAAAGCAGATCGAAATAGTCGACTTTAGCCCTCCGCCCATCAAATTTGGGTACCGGTCATCCGGTTTTATTTTGCGTAATAATTTTCTTGGAAGGTTGCCCCGCAAGGTCACTTGACCCGTCAGATGAGTTTAAGCGGTGTATTTCCGTTTGTGAATGTAATTATAATTTACGTCTAACCGAAATTTTGTTGGCTTTGTTCTATCTCTTTAGGGCGTTTCAAATGTTGATATTAATGAATTTTAAATATATCTGAAAGTTAATAATTTTATTTAAAAATAATATTTATGACTAGGAATCTAAGATTTACGTTTGAAAGTTAACGAAAAAATTTAAATTGTTAGTTATTGTTAGTGATAACGAAGTGTATTTTTTAATATTAATGAACTACTTCATATAGAGCAGTGGGTAGTTGGCATTTTGAACGTTCAATGCGGTAATCTGCATTCAGGAAAGCTATAATTAGCTAAAAGTAAGGTGCAGTCTGTCGGTTGGTGAACTTTGCACAATTGGAAACGAAATTTCTTTGATCTTAAGAAATTATTACGAAATGTTGCGTTTTTCACACGGAATTGTTTTGTCGGTTCATTACGCAATTAGCTACACGAAGTATTAACACGTTGTATATATATATTACCTTCTTAAGTGCAGCTAAGGGATATGAAGATAAATGTTATATTTCTCATAGTATTCAGCTCGTGATTAAGAATACTCGTACGTTAGATTCAGTTTTAAGTGGAATGCGACCGAAAAAAATATATACTAGCTTGTAAGCATTTCTGATACTGTATTGGTAATGCATAAAGAATTTCTGTCACTAGTTTGAAGCGCATTATAGTTAGTAAAATTACCTAAGTAACGACCTAATATCTTATGTCTCGAGACGGCAAGGATAATATGGTGCTGTGTATGTCATCCGAACATACACCACGTTATTATGGTTAGGTTTATCGTACGTGAGCGTTTGGCTTGTATCGTGGTTTCAAATACTCGTAATAAATAAAGTAGAGTTTGGTTCTGTTATCGATATTATAATATTGTATTAATATCCCAATAGGGTGTGAGGGTTCCCGCACAACAACTCACGGGACCCAAGCCAACCTCACCTGCTCGTTGTGCACCCTGCTAATCAACAACGAGGCTCTGGCTCTGACCAACCCACATTGGGCCCGCTTGGTGGGATATAGCCCAAATCCCCCATGTGATATCTACAAACGATGGTCACGAGAAGCCGCTGGATACGGGCAGTGCAGAAACGATCGATGTGAACATCTTAGAGGAGGCCTAAGTCCAGCAGTGGACGTCTATCGTCTAATGACGACGACGATGATGATGATGATTACTCTCTTTAAATATTCAACTATACTTTATAGTAGTGGGCAATATTACAAAATAATGAGTAAAAAAGGAACTTTCTAGAAAAATTATTCAAAACCACACTTTATACATACCGGTCTTCATTTAGTGGAATTAAACGAATATTTATTATCGGCCTCTTTATCTTTAATCAAGTTGGTCATCGATGGCGTTAAGTACATTTTTAATACGTCTCGGGATTATTTTTTTTTAAAAAAAAGTAACGACAACCGCCGACCGATCTCCACGGCAACAGACGTTCGATATTGTAATAAGATATTTATACAATCTGAAAAACGGTGTTTTGACTTAAGTGAACACTTACAAAACTTTTATCAATAATCATGTAATAATATTTTCTTTTACTTCATTTAACGACAAGACATGAGGGACGGTCACCTGATGGTAAGTGATATGCCGGTCCATTACAACGTGACGCTAGTTAGGATGGCATATCTACACCACGTTGCGCGCTCGTCGCTTGAGACATAAGATGTTGAGTATAGTTACCACAGTAATTACACTAGCTACAGCGCACTTCAATCTGGAACACAGTAATATTTGCACAGTACTGTTTGGCGGCTGAAATAGGCGCTGCGGTGGTACCTACGCAAACGGTATCAGGCAAGTGATCTACACCCAGTAAAGTAATGTTACCATTTGATAATCATTTGATTAACTATAACTTATTAACTTAAAATATTTGTTGTGTATGTTAGGTATTACTTTTCGAGTTCTTTATCAGTTTTGTCTAATAGTTTATCAGCTATTTGTATTAGAAATAATGAATAAAAGTATGTAAGTACTTATATGCTCTATGCTTTCTGCAGCAAGGGTTTGTCTCATACGAAAACCTCCATATTCCATGTCAATGTATAACTTGGTTGATAATTAAAATGTCGAACTGTCTGTTACCTGCTGCGCTACTTGATCCATTAACAATATTTTAGTACAAGTTTATTTGAATGAAACCGCTACCTCTTTTCTCAACTTCGTCTCGGGATTCGCGTCGGCCGACAAGTTTTCGCATAAACAACTCGTAATTTAACTGGTTTAATATCCGTTTAATGCTAATAAAACGTGTAAAGACATTTAACTTAATTTTTTTTTATTTGCATCACAGTTTTAATAACTCTTAAAGATTTGATGAGACAATGACTAAAGACATTATACCGGGGGCGAGTACATGATATAAAGACAAATAAGCAATGCTTACCTTAGCTCCTTAAACCTGTCTAAGCCTGCGAATCCGGAGACCCTTTAAGTGGCTTTCAACAGACAAGGTTTACCTTGGCCGTATATCTAATAAACCAAAACTACATTGCAGCAGGTGGTATACTTTGTAGTAAGTGATTTTGACATTAGCCATATGTGACGACGCGTATCGGCAGATATTGATAGGAATAATAATTTTCAGTATATTATAATATAATTTAGTTATATTATATTGTGATATATAAAGGACTTGTAATAATTAATACAAATATTTTGGAACTGCATTCGTTTACTCTAACAGATTGTCCATGTCGTTTGATTGGTGCAACTTGGAATCGTTTTGAAATGTTCAGCAGTGGGCGTTTGACTGAAATGAAAATTATAATAGTTATTCGATAAAAATATAACAAAGATAAAACCAGGTGCCGACGTGTCTGTATGTATGCTGTCTGTTTGTATTATAGGTGGTTTGCGTCATGATCCTCCGGCACGCAGTCCGATATCGAGTTGTATGATTGATAGCGCACCCATTTATCGTATAGATAACAGAACCAATTGAACTCCTCTTCGTTTCATTGTAGAAATAAACTTTTAGTTTTAAACAGCTAATTAAAAACTTCATCCTAACATATTTAATATGAAGCACGAATTTATTATGCTAATAAGATCTAGGTAACGTCTTATGGCGCAACGTTAGCCATATATGGTGCTGTATATCTTAAGTAATATCGTATTGTTATGAACAAAACGTGCCATCTGCCACCAGGTGGTCCAGTATCATAAAAGACAAACATCTACATACAAACTAAGACTAAAATGTAAGAATTATAAAAATTTAGTACAATAAGTTTGTTTAGGATTTATCTTTAGTGTGTAAAGATATAAATCAATGAATTAGGTTAATCATTGAAATAACTATGTAAAATTATATCTAACAGAGAATGTCCATCGGTTAAAATAATGATGATAAATAAATGAAAACATCGTATAACGAAAATATTTATCATATCAATATAAGTTATGTGAATAAAGTAGTATAAAAGTTTTTATGTAGTATGTAAAAAACCACGTGGTCTATTTAACATATGTAGACAACTGTTAATATTCCCATTGCTGGAACTAGGAGCCTGCTCTTACAAGGAGTTTTATCCACCATGTTGGCCAAGTGCGGGTTGGTAGATTGTCTGTTTAAACAAAGCGAGAAATGAACGGTATAGAGGTAATATTCAGTCTGCGCCGACAGACGCAATCTTTATGTAAACATTTTTAATTAATAAGCAAACAATTTCATATTTGCCGACTGTCTGAACTTGAGGGTACTTCTTTTTTTTACACACTTTATTACATTTGAGGTTAGAATAAAGTTTTTATTTTAATTGAGGAAGAAACGAGAGGAGCGAGACATCTACCTGATGGTAAGTGGTGAACAGTGTAGCGCTATTTAAGATGATATCATCATGCGAAAGCACCTTCTTCAAGCTGGAGTTTGGCGGTCAAATTGAGTAAACTAATCTGATCTTCAGCTTCCTGTCTCAGGAAGATATATACAGCACCAGATGGCGCTTGTCGCCTTAAGATAATTAAATGTTAATTCTAATTACTGCAGTAATTGCACTTGCTAGAACGCATTTTAAAGCGGAACACAGTAATTTTTGCACACTTCGCATAATACTGTTTGGCGGAAGAAATAATATTTTTAAGGGTTTTTAAGGAACCGTGTATATAATCGTAATGAGCACTTTTTTTATTATAGTCAGATGGATAATTAAATCGATTTTTATTGTCTGCTGTCAACTAACACTCGATTTTCATTTCACGTGATAATATATGCAGCAACGAGAGCAGAGACAGTGGCGGAGTATCCGTAGTAAACTCTCATAAGTTGTAACATCAAGATGGCAGATATACCAAGATGTTAATTGCCGAGATATGCAATTAACTCTTTAAATTGATTTTAAAATAGATTTGGTTTATATAACATATATTTTGAATGATTAATCTCTTTGAATTTACCTATTTAAGTCTTCAGCAAAACGTGTACCTTTAGCGAAAAGCTGAAGACTATCGAAGTCAAATTAATGTTGTAGTAGTAAGATATATTGTACTTCCCGTGACTTTTAATTGGGCATCACTTCCACGACAGGGTTACGGCTAGAGTGACAATAAAATTGACAATTTAAAAATAATTTGTTATTTATATAAATGATATTTTGTTTTAAAAATATAGTTAAAATTATTTAACTACGATCTATCAAATGGTGACGTGCAGTAAGGTATTATTCGTAGTTATCAGCATCGAGATGGTAATCTGATTTAAATAAAACAAGTCAAATTATTATATCTCAAATGATTTAAATAAAAAAAATATCTTTAAAAATTTTATGTGAAAGTAAAGATCCCAGTGAACATCACTGGGAATATTTTTATACACGTGATACCGAACCGGCAGCGCTGGACATCAAATTGGAGGGGGAACCGAATTTTATCAGATGATGATGTATTTTTATTTCAGTAACATTGAAAACCTTTCTGAATCAGTAAGTACTCGTTCTATATGGGTTATACGTTATTGTTGTAAAATTTCAATAAACTATCAAATTTATATTATAAGTGCTCTTTTTGGAAGTTTTTTTTTAATAAAATTTTATTCTTTATAGGTTATAAGGTATTTCAAAATTGTTTAGAACTATTGGATCGAGCCTTGATTCGTTTTGGAACTATACGTTTGGAACTATATAATTTTATCATAATAATTATTGTAATGATATTTAATATAGAATAATGCTAGATTAATGATATTTATTAAGTTATTCACATAATTTTGAATTTTCAGCGGAGATAGGTCTTGACTCAGTGAGAGATCGCCCCGAGTCCTAACAGTGAAGAGACAATAAGAGCGGAGTTTATATTAATATATAATATTCTAAATTAAAAAAACAAAATTACCTTTATGACAAAAACATTCTGGATTAGTAAAATAGCATACAGAATAATAAAATAAGATATTCTTTTATTGTAGAATATCCTGGTTTTAAAAATTGAGTAGTGTGGTCTCCATACCTCTGGCGTAGTCGCGAGCGCACAGTTATTTCTGTTAACTTTATTTACATAACATTTTAACGCTCTATTGATAGGGGTTGATCAATTTAGGTAATGGGCGACCCGTTGCAGTAAACATACAAGTTTATTTCATTAAGCATGAAGTCGATATTTTTAGGTAGAAAATAAATTTAAAGAGCAATTTATTGACTGAGCTCTAAAGTATCACAAATACTACCAAACGGGTCACCTATTGGATATTGAAGGTAGTATAAATATTACGAACTACTAAGATAATTATTAGTGGATAAATGTACGTGTATGTAAAATTTGTTTGAATTAATACAAGAAATATAAATAATAATAAAAATTTCATTTCGTTATATTAACTTGTTGTAGGATAAACAAACATTGATATCCTCATGCAGTAGATACAAGTGAAGGAATACCGGGAAGGATGAAGTTAATGGTAGCTGAGATTAGAAGATGAAGATTACGTTGGAAACGAGATATACCTTTCGATAAACTTTAAATACAATATTATTAGAGGTTCATTACCATTAGTTTGTAATAAACTCTTATCCTAAGTTATCAGAGCTTTAAGTTGTTAAATGTGAGATATGTTTCGATAACACGTTTAATTTTGGATAAGGAATTATTATCTACGGTACTAATTGTATATCAAATACTATGGTGGGATGAAACATTAACTTAATGCTGTACATTATTTTTACTCTTTTACTTAAGGAACGCATAATTGATCTCTTTGATCATCAGTTTCTTTTTATCTGAAAATTGTAGAAGTATCGCTATCATATCATCTCAATAGGAAACAGATTGACGCAGCCAGCGTAAGACTAGGAAAATTCATGCAGTGCCTATCTGCTGACCATTGTGTTGGATGATGCCAGATAGCAATGAAAATACAAAAAAATGTAGAAGCATATAATGGACGTAGTGATGATCACGAAAGATGTTTTATGATGAGGTTTGACCATAACTATTAAAGTAAATAAGAAGAACCTATTGCTGGTTTTTAACTATTTACGAGAACTCGTATCTGGAAATGTATTATCTAGTGATTAGATCAAAACCTTCATTTGATAAAATGTAGACTTTTTTATTAACGTGAGTGTGAAAGAAAAACTTTAACTTTTTCGGAAACATAAAAATGTAAATGCTGTAGGACGCCATAGCCAAATTACAATAGGCGTAATAATTCAAAGACATTTCCGACGTTCCTTATAAAACGGAAGAAGTAAAAAGTAGAGTATTACGAAACGTCCGCCGTTTCAACCGGAAGACGAATGATTAAAAACGAAAAAATAAAACACTTTGAAATGAATAGAAAAATTCAAAGAGATCTGTTTGTTTAGTGGACTATTATGATTGAATGAAGACATTTCTTCAACTAACTAACTAACGTACCGTTTACATGTTAAAACCAAAATGCAGAAACATGTTTTAGAATCTAAATGAAATACGTTTTAGATATGAAACTGAGTTTAATTAGGACGGATGTCACAATTTCCCTTACTCTGAAATTAATATTTCCCTTTAAACATTTGAAACGAGCAATATTTCGCTTCGCAAACTGAAACAGGATAACATATCCTGCTGTTGTAATTAAACTTACCTAAATTGCGTTAATATTAAGCACAAAACCATAAATATATGTATAAGAGATTTCCACGTATGTGGAGACTCATCACGATGTCTCTGGAATCATAAGGCCTAGTGTAATAGTAGAAATACATTCGTATACTATTGTTTCATGGCAGACATGAGCTGCGGTCGCAACTTACCTAGACGGCCTCCGGCATCGGATCTACTACCACTTGAAAAAGTGTGTAGTAAATAGCAGCCTCGATGGTACAAGGGATCTCCTCGAGACCATCAGAGTAAATAGATTTCTTTTATACAATTAAGTAACGGGACGAGTTCGACAGTTCACCTGATAGTGATACGCTTGTCCGTAACAACGTGGCGCTAGTTAGGATGATATACATTGTACCACATTGAGTTGGTTGCCTGAGACGTAAGACGTTGAGTATTGTTACCCCCGTAATTTCACTAGCTATATCACTCTTCAAATCGAAACACGGCAATAATCGCAGATTACTGTTTGGCAGCAAAAATAGGCGCTGCGGTGGTATCAACATAAACGACAACAGAGACTTACCAGTAAACATACAATTGGAAGAGATCTACGAAAGTATATACATATATTTTACATACAAAATTTCTAGTAATCTAATTTATAATTAAGCAACAAAAGAATATGTATATGATATGGTCCATTGCAAACAATGGCGAAACGAAACATGAAAGATCGTTAATTGCATATTTTTTGTTACGGTCTCGATGTTTGAAGGTTGTTTCAAAATCTTAATTGCGCGATGGCACGCCTTTCGCGAAGGCTGCTCCGGATACCCAGTAAGAAATTTATATGATAACAAATGTTTTAAACAAGTTTTTCACCTTCAAGGTTTATGTAGACCTACATACATTTCAAACTTTCACTTCGTATTTCGGAAGCCGTTGGCCTGTTTTGATAAACATGATAATATGCCAAAACGCTAGAAAATTGTTCTTTTCAGTCATCGTTGGCAAAATTTCATATATTTAATTCAAGTTTACAGGTAAACTAAATTGAATTTGTATTATTGGTTTTCTTTGAAATAAACTCTGAAATTTCCGCTGAGTAGAACTTAAATGATCCAGACTGCAAGTTAGAGACTTGTGCAAATACTTTTGGAAAAGGCCATTTAAGAGTCCACCCAAAATCTGCCGTCAAGCTGGTGGAGATGGACACAAATCCCAATAGATTTTCAATCGTTTCCAGAAATTAGCGACCTAAGACTGACGACAGACATTTAGTGTTGGGCTAGTAAGGATAGAACTAAGTTAAGCCTTGCTTGTCGTAGAACGCGATATAAAAGGTCTTTGGGATTGCAAGCTTTGAACGTGAGCTTTTCAGATGAGTTCGATAAGCGAGCGCCAGGAGAACGGCAAATGCAAAATAGTCTTGTATTTTCAGTAGTAAAGCGAGAGTACTAAGAAGGGCATTTCCCTTCTTTAGAACACCTCTATCCCATCGGACCCACCGGGAGGTTTTAATAGGTAGACGTCTTAGATAATTCCGACTTCCACCCAGTAGCAGGATATCGGTCCAAAGGCAATGATTATACGACTTATTTTAAATATAGCTACAGGTAGATTGCTCAATTAGAGGTAAGTTCAAGATATAAGTTATGAGCTATAGCAACGGACATTTTTTTAAACATCATCTGTTTCATAGTCATTGACGGCCGTCGTCATAAATCACACATTTAAACATGACAACGCAAACATTCAACACAAAAAACAGATGCTTCCGTATAAATATGACGGGTGTTACTAAAAATACTACAGAGTATTTCCAATCGTAAAATAATAACATGTGGGCTCTGAAGGTTAAGCATCTGTTACGAGTATAGTCACGTACCATTGGAAGTATAAAAGCTTACAAATTTGTAATTTCTGCACGATTGTAATATGGTTTTATAATTATATGAAATTTTAAAGGTATTTTGCACGTGACTGTACACATTTGCTGCTCATACATATTTAGATAAGTTTACTAGTAGTACGTTTCTGTTATTGGAGACCGTGAAGTTAGTTAGCACTTCAGTTACTATTTCTGCCGCCAAACAACAGTATGCATACATTACTGTGTTCCGGTTTAAAGAGCGTTGTAACTAGTGAAATTAATGGTTTAACAATACTTATCATGTCGTCTCAAGGCGACAAGCATAATGTGGCGCGGTGTATATCAACCTAACCAACGCCACATTGTTATAGGTAGGACTATCCCTTACGATCAGGAGAACGTCGCGGTGGTCTCGCCGTCGAGTAGGTACCATCGCAGTGCCTGCTTCTGCCTCCAAACTATAGTGTGTGGACATCGAGTGTCTGTTGGAAGAGTGATGTACCTGATCCAACTACTGAAGCGATTTAACATCTTGTCTTGTATGGCTATGAAAAAATTGTGGTCCAGTGTTGATCAGTATAACTAGCACCACATCGTTATAGCGTACCATTTACCACAAGGTGAACGTCTCGCTCGTCTCATCACATTGTCGAATAAAAAAAGCATATGATATTTCATGTGACACACTATTTAGCGAAACAAGACTATTTAAATGCTTTACATGTGGTATACGAGGTGGTGGTATAGGTTTTAGGCGAATCTATATATTTTTTCAGTATCTTCTATTTGACAGATTACCCAATGAAAGTTCTGGTTTTTTGGTAATACACAACATTTATGCCTTAAAATTTAATATCAAGGATTGGATAAAGCACTATTCATTATCGTCTTAACTGATGTACGTTTAGTATTTCTTACGATTTTTTTTTTCAAATAAGTTCTTCATACGGGTGGCAATGCACAATGGGTAACTTCAGCGTTCCCCCGTTCTTTAGTTCCATGTATTAATGGGTAACGTACGTGACCGACGGACGGACAGCGTCGCTATATATAGAGCCCTTGTAATGAGTTGTATTTCCTCAGCTCATTTGTTTACATACAGACGTAAACGATAGCAAACATTAGTTGCGCAGAGACACACACGGTTATATTTTATATATAATTAATATAGACTTTTATTCAACGAGGCCACCGGACAAGCCAAACATTCCTCTGATGATATGTGATACGCCTGCTCTTAATAAAGCAGCGCTATTAAGCTTGATAACACCACCTAGTGTTCGTTATGTTTGACATAAGATCTTAATTCTCATTACACACGTTTACTAATTTCACTAGCTACCGCCCCATTCAAACCGGAATACAGTAATGATTGCACATTACTACTTGGCTACAGAAATAAGAGCAGCAGTGGTATCTACCTAGACGGTCTTCTGCGACAGAGACCTACCATCAATATTTTTTAATTATTTAAAGCAAACATCAGACTCGTTCATGTCGTTTAAAGTATTTCCAGTAGACAATATAATAAATAATTATTTTAATGTCTGTTCACAGACAATTATAAAGAAATAGATTATCTGTAGCCTCGAACTATTAAAAATAGGACTAATGTAAGCCTTGCGTGTTGTAGAAAGCGTCTAAAAGGATCTTTCGGATAGTGAAGTTTCATGATGGTGGCCAACATTGCCCGCCAAGCCCAGGTTTGATGGCAAATAAGAGGAGATCCCGTCTTTGTGTATAGAAGATGAACATTTCCATGTTAGGGCACTGGAACGAGAATGAAGAAAGAAAATCCACGTGATCGTTTTGCAATGAAGTTTTTACAATATATTTTTCGAAGTATATCAGAAGTTGATACGAGATAGACATATATTATAGTCGCTGAATGAACTGCCAGTCTGTATGTCTCAATCGCTATGGGTTCTTTCTCGGCTTTCGTCGGCACGCGGCGTGAATAACTGACTGCATTGCAGCCGATGCAATATCTCGATGTTAACAAACATTATCACATCAAATGTTGCCGGCGCTGTGCTAACAAATAATATGCATATGAATTTATTACAGTCTGGATACAATTTATAATTAATTTCAAAGACAATACTATAAATTTAGTAACCTAGTATTTTAAACCTGTGAACATCACATTCAATATTTTTTAACTGAAAAATTTCTCTGTAGTCATATATTTTTTTTTTATTCTAAGAAGCGATGAGATGAGTGGGACGTTCACCTGGTAGTATGTGACACGCCCGCTCATAATAATGTGGCACTAGTTAGGATGATATTCATTGCACCACATTGCGCCATGTCATTGCCCCAGTAATTTTACTAGTAGTGTTTGCACACTACCGTTTGACGGTTGAAATAGGAGCTGCGGTGATACCTACCTAGACGGTCTTCGGCAATAGAGATATACCATCAATAACATTTATATGAATACCAAAAAAATTCACATGTTAAGTGTAATATATGTTAGCTATTTATGCTACGATTAGTAATTTTTAATGTTGACATTTCTTTATTTCTTCCGGTAAACAATGCATATATTAGTTCCGGTGTAAAAGGTAATACTTAGTGAGATTGCTATATCAAGACTAAACATCTTATGTCTCAAGGCGACGAGTACAATGAGCAGGGGCACTTACTATCAGGTGAACGTTTTGGTCATCTTGTCTCTTACGATAAAAAAAACTCCAATCAATTTATTAATCTGTATAATAATACGTATTTTCTCATTCAATGAAAATTAAAAACCATCGAAAGTTAGGCCTGATCTATCAACTTTCGTTGCAATTAAAAACAAGTAAACGAACGACGTTAAAGAAAAAGTTGTTAACCGGAAACGTGAGAAAAAAAATAATTACTTTTACTAAAATCAAGAATGTAACTATTTTAGTGCGATTTAGGACAAATGATTTTATTTCTTATTATTGAAAATTTGTTAGGAAACTGATTTTTTTTTACACAATACATAACAATCCTTATTGACTCAGTTTTCAGACTGATCTCTGCGATTCTTTTTTTCTTATTAAGGTATCTGTCTAAACGTGATAACCCATCAGAGCTGGTGGTGACCGTTCAGGTAAGTTCGCAGCTCCTGTCTGCTGCCAAACAGTAGTGTGCAAACATGAGTTCCGATTTGATAGGCTAAGGCGATTTGAACCGAAGCGAGATGTCGTTAGCTACATTATTTACCATTACGTGTGCCATATTGTTATGAGCAGGTATACCACTTACCACCAGGTGAACGTTTTGCTCGTCTCTTAAAATATATAAAGGTTAAACAGCTGTCCTATGTCAGCTCCTTGGCGCTATAGTCATGTTTGATATTTAATTTGGTTGTACTTTATATCTTTTCGTTTCTCTCAAGTTTCCATGTTTATGTAATCCAATTTCGTTCCTTAACTTTTTTTAAGACAACCAATTTAATACTTTTTTTTTTAATAAATTGTTAGCAATTTATTTCATTAATTTTAAAGAGGAGCACTAGCCCGGTCTTACGAGACTTTTATTACCTTCCCCACATGCTCCCGGGCAGGGTCACCTGCTGGGGCAAAGACGGTATCGCTAAGCGATGGTGTGACTTGAATCCGAAACGACCCGGCGTGCTCTGTTATGCTAAGTGAACATTTACAGACCTTAGGTAAGCAACACCGTGGTGTATTAAATCAGACGTAAGCCCAATAACGGTTTCCACACAGGCCTTTAGATTTTAAATTGCCTTCGTCGTGAAATATTAATGAGTTGGATACAAATTAAGATGTAAAAATTTTTGTAATAGCCCAATTTCAATAAATTAGTTTTTAAGGTATATAACGAATTCTTAATTTTATTAAGTTAATAAAGCATCCAATTCGTATATGCTGACGTGTACTTAAACTGATTAAAAATAATACCCAAATAATAAATCTTTAAAAAGACATTTTTTAAGGTTTTAAAAAGTCTGCTTTATAATTTAGTTCACAATTAACAGTCCTTTCTCATTTATTTTAAACAGTTACAAACGCCGCAGATTTCCATCCATATACGGTGCAATAAACTTTCCCGTATGTCTATCAAAGTGACGTGTTTCAGTTTTAATATTAAAAGGCCGTGGACCCGGTTCCACGAGCCCAGTATCAGATGGGCTGTAAGAGCCAAAATGATTACCAAGCGCTACACTTCCTCGGAGAATAAAGAGTTTTAACATGTTAAGTTCTTAGATGTGCCAACTTTAGCATTTGATATAGACAAGAAAAATGTTGATTAGATAATAATTAAAAATACGATTGCTTTTAATGATAAAAAATCAATCTTTAGGAAAATAAATAATTTTGAACGTTTTTAAGCTTCTTCTATCATTTTATCAGAGTATGCGACTACAACTTCCTAATTACTTGATACCTCGGCCTATAAACTACCCTCTATAGTAAAAAATATATTAGATTGAGGAAAAAGTTTCTTCGCATTTTTTAAGAAAATTCAAAACATATTTTAATATAGTTTATTTATATTTAACTAAAGTATGTAGGTACCATTTTGTTTGATAACTTTTTGCCAACTTGTAGGTAGGGATGTGATCCCATTGCTTTAGAAATTTTGGGACTTCTGATCACAATATCGAGACAAGTGGTTTTGGCAGTCCTCTCGTGATGTTAACCTGACACTGCCTAAAGAATTTTGAAAAGACCGAAACAGGTGGAAATCAGAAGATGCAAGGTCAGGACTATACGGCGGATGCATTAACACCTCCCAGCCAAACTCTCTTAATTTTTCGCCGAGTGGCTAAAGATGTGCGAGGTCTAGCGTTATCATGATGAAAGCCACACCCCTTCTGTTGATTAATTCCGGCCGCTTTCTCTTAACTTCTTGCTTTACTCTTATCAGCTGTTCGCAGTAGAGTTCAGAATCGATGGTCCTGCCTGGTACCGATATGCCGATCTTGCTCGACTTTTTCAAAAATGGCATCCATTTTATCCGTAATAGGGCGACCAGAGCGACGTGCATCTTTGACATCAAAATTTCCGGATTGAAAACGCTTAAACCAAATTTGTGCTACTCTCACAGACACTGCACTAGCTCCATAAACATCGCAATTTTTTTTCGCGGCTTGCGTTGCATTTTTACCTTTTTTGTGAGTAAAATTTTAAAATGTATCGAATTTCTTCATTAGATTCACTCATCTTGACAGTACGAAAAACAAGTGAAAATCACATATTTTCCTAATTTAAATTTGTAATTATGTTCTTTAAAATTTAAACTTCCGATGATACGAAAACCAGCCAGATACAAATAGTATAGCCCAAGAGATTTTAATACAAGTTCATACGTACTATAATGCGAAAAGACTTTTTCCCCAACCTAATACTTCCCAACAAAATATTCAGTATAGTCTAAAATCGTATCTTCTTCCAAGTTAATACCCTCATCTTTTTCTTTTGAAACATAGGTTATTACGCTTACCTATAGAAAATTATATGATATTATATACCGTGTGTACTCTGCGTCAGTTTATGGTCTTGATCACTGATTCTGATCGTAGCACAGTTGAACTTTCGTGATTTTATTAATGTCTACTATGTTATTTTTGTTGACTTGATTACTTTGTAAACATGGTAAATAAATTAAAAAAATATATATTTTTGGTTGATTTACAGACATTTTTTTTGACATTGGATAGCAACAACTTTGGATTATTTTTGTGCATTCTTCTTTACTTTAAATATGAATGAACTTTTCCGTATATATATGATTGCGCTTAAAGAGACGTTCCAAGTTCTTACTCTCACATATTAACACGTTCAGTGCTTTTGAGATATGTTCTCATACGAGTCTTCCAGTTGATGCGGCGTTAAAGATCGTATTTTCTCTTTCTATGCAAGAAGAAAATATATTTTTTTTACTTCTATATATCAACCAGAGACAAATATACCTACATGTATCCTGCTTTCAATTGGATTCAATAATTAAGTAAAAAAATTTAAGATTGTTTAGGTCCCAAATGCACTGCGAGTAAAGACTGTTACGGTATCTAATAGGCCTCCAACGCATTAGCTGTAAGTCCCCTAAAAATTACTTCGCAGCGAAGGTGTTATTATACAGATGAATAATATAAACACGACACACATTCCCGAGTACAGTACTAACTATATATCATTAAATCGAATCCGATAAACAAGTTATCACCTACTGCGGCTAACACGCAGGTCTCACTTACAGTTAGCTCCTCAAATGTGTATGAATAGTCATAAGAGTGTCATCGTAACTGCAGCCAATAAATAGATGGTCAAGGCAACGGTACTAACGCCGCTGTAAATTAACACAAAAATATTTTTCTTACTATAATATTAATATGTATTGTTTACTGCTAACCAGCAGTTATACATAAAATTAATATTTAGCCGTAAAGATAAAAGATAAAATTTGCCTGGGTAACAGAGATTAACATTCTATTTTATGGCGATCATGAAAATGTGGTTCTGTGTATATCCTTACTAGCGCCACATTGTTAGGGGCAGTCGTATTATTCACCGTTAGGTGAACGTCCTAGTCAAAAAAATAAAAAGAGAAATACTTAACCCCATTAAAAAAATACTATATTTTTTTTAATTAATTGCATTCTTAATTAATGAAAACAGATTCAGATTCATAGATAAACAACTGGTAAAGAAATGGTGTCGAAATTAAAAATACTTAAGCCCGAAATTCACATATTTTCGCAATGTTGATGTAAAAAAAAACACTTCAATTTATAATAACTGCTAGTGAATAATAAAACTTCTTTTTCGCTTCGAAGGATCGATGAACATTTTAAATGTCCTCCATTTGGACAAACAATAGATTGTTAAACTATGTCACAACTTTGAAACAATTTACATAAAAATATACAGCAATTTCTTGAAATAATTCAATACCAACGATCCTCGCGGTTTCGTAGACAATGTCCGAAGGATACGAGACAAACTGCTCGCAAAATATTCTGGCGTTTATTCAGTGTTGCCATACTCGATAAGCCAATTTATAATTAAGGAAGGCCAATTTATAATTGAGTGTGAATTCAGATATGGCGGCTGATAGAGGGATGTGGAAGAGAAGTACATACTGTGCCGACCTCACATATCTGGAAAAAGGGCAGAAGAAGATGAGTGTTACCAACATTAAAATTCTATGTACTTTTTGATAACACCAACATTATGTTGAAGAAATAAACGTTAAAAAAAGAGTATAATAGTGGCCAAATATATTAAAACAAAAGATTTACGCTTGTGGTGCGAGTAACGTATAGCCTCTTAAGTTAATTTAAATTTCATAACCCCCGTTGCGTTTGAGCGCGTCAATGGCGGCCGCTCGTCGGCGCGGTAACCGCAAAACAATGGCACTCGCGCGGCCATATTGAAACACAAGCGCCCGATACACACGACGCGCGCCAAAAACTAAAATATTCCCGCGCTGACAACCTTTCCCACAGATCTACATCAGTGTGAAATAAATACCGCAACGTATTTAAAAATGAGCGATTTCTTTGATCAATTCACCTTTTATTCCGAATTGCTGATTTAAATAAAAACATTTTTTGTGCTCGTAAAATTATAATCATGTTTTGTGTTCAAATACAGGTTGGCGCAAAAGTAACCTTCCGATGATTTTTGGCTGTAATTTAAAAAAAAAAAATGAAAAACTTTGATTCTTCTTGTGGATTATTTTTATTTCGTCTTTTAATTTTTTTACATCAAGGCAAAATTTATAGCATTTTCTGATAGGAGGATTACTTTTGCGCCAACCTGTATAATAATATGTTTATATCTAATAAACGCTATAGCTAACAAAGGTATAGTTAAAAGTTTTTTTAGACATTGTGTTTTTGTGGTCCTTGAACCTCTAATAGCTATGCCAGTCCTACCATACTCTAACATACTTGTTAGCATATCCGCTAACACGTGTCTAATTACTACTATTAACAGGTTCCATTACACTTTAAATTACTATCTACATATTTCTTAACCTAATTTTTTTTTCATATTAACATATGAATTTTTTTTATATAGTTGTTGCTGTTACAGACATTGGTGGAGATAGAATACAATGATTTGTACCGAACCGGTTGAACTGTTTCGTTGTTAAATTTGCGAAAATTATTGCTTACTGATGTCAAGTATTAGAAGACATTTGAAGGTAGTTTCAATCAGTCATAGACATCCAATGCTAGAAACGTCTCTCCCAAAGATTTTCACATCGATCAGATAGGTATTGATATGGAGCGGTTTGGGCCATTTCCCACCATGCTGGCCTAATACGGATTAGTGAGAGCCACAGTTTCGTTTGTTGATTAGCAGGATGCACCAAGAGCAAGTGAAGTTAGCTCGGATCCCGTGAGTTGTTGTGCGAGAACCCTTACACCCCGAAGGTAGTTTAATTATTAGCAATGTCTAACAAATATCAGAGATGTAATCGAAAATTTTTGTATATCAAACAGTTAGTTAAATTACCAAAAGATGTGAACACAGTGCTTACAGGTATTACTTATTATTGTTAGTGTTTGTGAGAGAGGCTAACAAAGGTCTTCCACATATGCTAAAACTGCTTATAATAATACTAGTAAGTGCCCGGTAGTCAACAGAATTGACTGCTGTTCTAGTTACATCTCATCAAATCTTCTAGTTATTATCAATATTTAATTGTTATGGAAATTGAATTTAACAATGATAATTGCATGCATGGTATCAGTGTATATGGACTATTTGGATTCCGCGCCAACTTCACTCCATTGGCTGGCACTGTTACGCAACAAACCAATAAGCTAATCGGCGACAAACTGACACACAAACTGCATATGAATAAGATCTATTAAGTCTCTTAACGTTTGAAATTTGAAACGTCGCAAATTTTATTATAAATGAATCGGATTATTCTCATACTTTTTATTTACTGTGCATTAAGATTACTTGACGTTTCCAAAATTGATGGACGAGGAAGACATAAAATAGTTACAGCTTTATCACTGCTATTATATAAACGTGAGTATAAAATGGAGGATGTATAAAAATAAAAAAACACTTCGTGACACTGGGTCGTAAAACTATAGCCGTTAAGTACGAAACAATATCAATACGGACGAATGTAACCTATGGGCGAAAGGGTCACAAATAAAAACGATCATGATTTATATTCAAAAAAAGTACTATATATATTATTTATGAACGATATTATAGAAACAAAAAATATATTAACGTTTTATAATACTATATGAATATTAAGATTAATAGTTACTACGTCAACTTCACTTTTCTCAACTGGGAGAAGTAGATGGTTTAGATTTTATTTTACTTTCGCGAACATTATCAGTAATTTTATTGAAGAAGTCGTTATATATTAACATATATAATGATTCTTAAAATTTATTTACTTTTTCATACCCACCAATATCGGAATATAGTTACTTCAGCCTTTATAGTTACAAACGTACACGTTAACATATAACTTGAAGTAATAAGATAGATTGATTCTTTGAAGATTTATTTTATTTATTTATTTAAACTATTTATTATTACACCTAAAATTAGGTAACAAAAAGCCGACTGCCTGTGGACTGACCTAAGGGCATTCTTTATCAGTCAACCTAAAAAGTGGAGACATGCTGTGGTAGGTGGGGATGGACTATAAATTTTAGATGAAATAAAACTACACATTTATATACATACACATATCCCCCCATTTTACTCTCAATTAACAAGAACTTTATCCCGTAGCTCGTAAGAAATACTTTCCTTTAATTGCCTTTTGCACGAAGATTTCTTTAAAAAGGGATACTAGGATGTATTACTGTACACACAGAGATTGTTTTACTTTAATAATATTTTTAAGAAACAGTGGAGCAATTTCTAAGAGATATCTCAAATATTCAAGATATGCCATTCTTTGCCTCTTGTCTTCATTTTTTAGAACATACACGAAATAGAATTGTTTTTGCTGCAAAAAAAGGATCAATACTTGAGATTTAATATTTACCAATTCCGGTTCAGGATTTACAAAAGTTTGGACGTTACCTGAAAAAAAAGGAGATTCATTAATATTTTTATTAGTTGTAGTATCATGAGTGATAGCTGTCGGATTCGAACTTCAGTTCATTGGAACTGGTGCAATCATCGATGTGATATATTTTCTTTAAGAACGGTTCCCGATTTCGCTTTAAAAGACCGGATCGCCGTGCGAGTGCCACTCTTATTACTTCCAAGGCATTAGACCAATGGCCAGATCTAAAACGCTGTGACGTGCCTCATTTACACCGTTCTAGCGTAATGGCCGCCTATCCAGCGAGCAAGGCGGCCAATCATTAAGAATTTATGTTGGATTATAACTCAACCCTAGCTTGGTACGCCCACTAGGGTTATATAGCAGTAAGTCGTGTCAAGAGCCCTTGTCGGTTAATAGTATAAATCTTAATTAAAAGGGACACCACTTTATCTACCCAGCAGTGTTTCTGATTAGGGTTTTTGTAAGTTTGGTCATATTTTGAATAAACGTTTAACTTTCAGATTATATTCAGTTATAATACGTAACTAAAGAAATAGATGTTGAAAATAGATATGTATTAAATGAGAAGTTGCAGTTTCCCAATCCAATTCAGGCTGTCCAGCCATATGGTAATCACTCGCTGTATCATTTCAATCTCATTGTCACGTGAAATTGGGGTCGAGATTTACCCCTCTATATTAAAATATCAAAATTATAATTATACTAAAATGATGTGTTATTATGTTAATAGTGTTAATACAGTACATCTACGAAAATCTGCAACAAAAAATTTTTTTTCCGAATATTTGGCCTCTGTGGCGCAACGGCTTGGCCTGCAACATCCTCTCTATTCCCTGGTTCGATTTCAGGAGTCACACGTTGTAGTTTGGAAGGTGGTTTTTCGAATTTGCCTGACTAGCTACCGTACTACTATTTGAGCATATCTGCAAATTATTCTGAGCGGGCACCCTTCTCTATCATTATCACTTATCATTATAAGAAAATGAGGTCAAAAACGAGCTTCATTGACGATAAAAAATTATACCAAGAAATGCTAAAAGCTAGTAATAAATCACTTTATCAGAACCTATACCGCAATGCGGTGCTTTGATACAATAATCTTACGCCAACAATCAAATTAATGCAAATGTTGTATAGCAGCAATTAGTATTAAACAAAATATTGGAGTATGAATAACCATTACAATGCCTTGTCTTGTTGTTCGGTGGTCATTGGTTCTATTCTGCATCAACATAAAGATTGGAGGATGGCTGTGATAAACTCTTTTCGAACTATCTTCTCAATTACAATTTGCTGCAAAAAAAGAAAGGATCGATGGTAGGTCTCTGTCGCCGGAAACCGTTTACGTGGGTACCATCGCAGCGCGTATTTCTGTCACGAAACAGTAGTGTGTAAACCATACTCTGTTCCGGTTTGAAAGGCCTTACTAGTTACAAGCTAGTGTAATCACTGTGATAACGAAACTCAATCTCTTATGTCTCAAGCGACGAGCGTAATGTGGTGTAGTGTGTAACATCCTAAATAGCGCTACATTGATATGTTCCGGCGTATCACTTACAATCGGTTAAATGTCCCACCCGTCTTGTCTGTAATTGTATAAAAAAAGGAATTGTTACTATTTGATTTATGAACATTTGATCTCATTGGCACTTAACATCATATACCTCTTTCGTTATAAATGATAAGCGATTAGTCGTTAATATAATGTATACATTTGTTTAATATAAGTCGATACAGTTACAAAGTTAACTATGTGCCAAATTCTTAACAAATTTTGGTGTACAGATAGATCTTGGATAAAGATAATTTAATCATCTTCTCAACAGATGGACCACTGCAGGACATAGTCTCTTGTAAGAACAATTGAATAGATCATGAAAAACTCTGTGCCGAATCATTTCTCAAAAGAGACGCACAAAAATTAAAGGCAGTTACACCTTTTGTAAGAAAAGATAATTGTATGTACATTCTTCCGTACAGGATGTATACTACCTGTATAATACGCATGTAAAGCCGCGACTGTAACTTGTTCCATGCTAACATCAAATCAATCAAAAACTTGTTTGTCTTTATTGACGTATATCGATAACATGTAATAACTGTGTAACCTGTATTACCTCGGGCTTGTAAATTGCTTTCTCAAAAAACTGATGAAATCAATACACATTTTTTGCCACACGCTAAGTAGCGGACGTCGTCATCTAATATAAGTTACTGTAAACTAGCCTAGCCTCGATTTACCGGTGAGTCAGTACTGTTGCGCAAATCCCAGGATTCTCTCCTACGTGCAAGGAGATTGATTAGGCGGCACCTCTGTACGTAGGATTGCAGGGTGGGACCGCAGCGACATTTCGTTAACAATTGAATCGAAATCGAAAAATATCATCCGTTACTTGATCGTGTATTACTTCGAGTGTATTGTGACGATTCAGAATGATAATACTTACATATCGCATTTACACGTGTAGTATTGAATTGGTATGTAGGTTACATAAACGCTGTTGCAGTATACGTAATATATATTAACGTATACATAGTTAAATTATCGCCTCGTACTAACGTAAAACAAGTATTTATTAACCATAAGAATCAAACTTAAAAAGAGAAGTTCTATTTTTTACATGGTGATATTCTTACAAGGGCTTCCGCTACAGAAACTAAAGAAGAATAATGCCATACTCGTGTAAGCTAAAACTTAGATAGAGATCTGTCTTACTAATAAAGTTGTTTTAGAACTTAGGTGATGAACTTAGAGTATATCGATGCTAGGAAGCTGTGGAAGGATAGATTAGCTTATGTTTGTATCTTCACTTAATATAATTTATCCATAAAACGAAGAGGATTAGTAAAATCCTTTGTAATATGCACGACTTCGCAGATAATCCAGGTTTTTCTTAATCAAATTGATTTCGATAAGTGACCGTGATTTTTTTAAATTTTACATCATGTTTTAAAATCAAACGGGAGATATGTATATCAGTAATTGTTTAATTTACACGAACAAGTTTAAATCAGCGAGCTGTACCATACGGAGTGTTTAATGAAATGTGGTGGTGGTGTGCCGGCCCCAATGTCAGACCGAATATCGGCAGGCGTGATCGCCGCTCGTCCCGCTCTGACAAAGACCGAATTGTATCGCACATAATATGTGGCCCCGGCGTCCTATAATAATAAATCTTCCATGTACGCAGATTTACGGCTCTATAAACATGCAATATCATCAAACTGATTTAAACGCGCGTAAGTGGAAATAAGTACTGCCAATAATATATTTAATGAGGTGACCAAAATAACGGTCCGGTATAAGCGAGAAGTCATCATTATTGACATATAAATGACATAAAAAATCATTAAAAACCTTTCTTTTATGGCTTATCACGCACAGGGAATAAATTTATCTTCATACTTTCACTTATAAGCAGTAATTTATTTCTAAAAAATATATTAGTTTATTTAACATGAACACTAAGAACAACAGCGTTTGTGGTATGTGACATGTAGCAACCCGCACTTGGTCATGATGGATGACCAGACTGTGTTACTGTATCATCGCAGCTCGTATATCTGCCGCCAAACAGCAGTGTGCAAAAATTACTGTCTTTCGGTATGAAAGGCGCTGTAACTAGTGAAATTACTAGCGTAACGAGACTCAACATCTTATTTTGCAAGGCGACGAGCACAATACGGTACAGTGTATAACATCCTAACTAGCGCCACATTGTTATGGGCAAGCGTATCACTACCATCAGGTGAACGTCCCATTTGTCTCGTCGCTTCATTGATTATAAAAAGAGCTCTTCCTGCGATTCCTTGCAATAGGAATATTGCGTAGCCAGTTTATTAGTTATTAATATTATTAATCACATCGCCCTATTACTAAAAGTAGTTGAATCAAACTGTTCGCATAGACGCATACATATTTTGAATTAATTTATGACAATACTCGAATGATATATAAAAAGAATAGTAAGCACACTATTTATCATAGGCTAATAGAAGTATATGACATAGTGTTTTAAACCTAAAAAAATTGTCATGGATATAGTTATGATATAGACCAGTTTAAATGCAAATTGACAGCAGTAGTGTTTAAATTAATTCCTTAAAAAACTATGAATTTTGATCTATATATCAAGATTTAAATATTGTATAATTTGGCCTACAATCAATGTATATAGGCAGTGAATGGAATCGGAAACAATTATTTCCTTCTGCACCGTCGCACAGAATTTTATATATAGTTTTCATGTTCACACGCGCTATTGTTCGAGAAAGGGTCGTCCAGAAATAAACAAGGACAAAGAATCGCATCGCTGCTAATGCGAGGGGTTCGCAACCTTTAACATTACCGTTACCCTAACCGCGATCCCCATTGAAAATTGCGTAATTACCAATGTCTGGGTAAAATACTATAGGCATTTAGCTAAACTGCCTGCTTTAGGTCGATTTAGACATTAAATTAATATGTACCTTAATGTATTAATTCGGCTGTTCCGGTGAGGGTAATATAGACTACATAATAATTATAAATGTTGAATAGATGAAGTTATGTTTACTCTTTACAAAGAGAGAATCAAAAAAAAGTCAATATTACAGTTAACATATATATGTAATCATTTTCGTCGGTAGATTTGGGATTCATTAGTTGGAGAGTTTTCGTTCAACTACTAAGTAAAGTAAATGAAAAAGAGTATGTATAGAGTTGTATTGGCTGAATTTATTACTTAGATGTACTACTTGAGTGGTTTAATTTTTTCATATAAAAATTTGTAGTTAATATTTCAGTAGTGCTTTGATATAAATTATGAGCAACATTTCCCCACTTACATAAATGTTTGCCGCCCAACCGTAAAAGTACAATATTTTTTTATTTAATAAAAAAATTAATAACGGAACCCCTCGAAATGGACAACATCGATCAAAACAACAGGACCAAAGTGCACTCCGGTCTAATTCTCACCCCATGCAGTCTCCGCTTTTTTTATCAACGTCCAGAGACAAGTGACTCCCCCATAGGCGCGCCGCTAATTCGCGCAGCCCCGGCCACAACACAAAAAATCGAGTGTTTCGTTGTTTCGGCTCCCCGGCATAATGGTTGAGATTAATCGAAAATAATGACTCTTGCATACTTTGTTCGTGAAACTGCTTTAACTGTGAATAAGTGTAATTTTTCTCAGAGCTTTTTTATTCATTTATTGTTCAAAACATTTGTAATGAGAGTATTAAGGCATGTTCATTACTCGTAAGGTATATGATGAAATGGAGTTAAATATTCTGCTTCTCACCAGCAGAACATCAGGTGCCTTATATTGTTTACATGTAAAGAGATTTAGCTTTTCTTTCCTGATATAAACGGTAAGGTCCAAGACCTTTCCGTCCGCATCAACAACGAACAAAACTAGCCATCAGAAGAGTTAATAGGCTATTACTAAGTTAGTGCTCATTACCACCGAACACCACATCAAAATGACACCAGGTAGAATCGTGATCAAGTACCCAAGCATTTCCAGTCAGAAAGTAATAGAACCAAAAAAAACTGTATACCGTTTTTTGATATGGAGACATTAAAAGAATTTGTTTAAGGACTCTTGTGTTTCAGATATGTGTAATATTATAAAAGAATAATAATACTGCAGTTTAAATATATAGAGCTATAGTAATCTAGTTTGAAAGACCATGTAGTCAGTGAACTTGCGAGACAATTGAGAAGAATTACGTTCAATCTGACATAATAAGCCTACTGCAATACTCATTCTAAAAAGATCTAAATGTTAAAAACGAACTAGTCAGCTTTTTACAAGATTGATCGCTTGAAGTTAATAAAATTATAACTTTATAACTAATATACAATAACACCGTAACGAGAAAATAAGTTATACTTTGTAAACAATTTCAACTTCAGTAATCGTTCAGATTTTTCATTTGTGCGCACGTAAACGATGTAACTTCTGCGATACTTCAGGGTTTTTAAACCTTACGTTATTGACTACCTTATAGCTTTTGTTACTTTCTTTTATATTACTTCGCGAGAAATGTACCTGTTGAAATTTTTCGAAATACCTTTAACAATCCCTCCAGACCGAATTATGTACGGAGACACCGTTCCCCTCGTATTTATGTGTTGTCTAGCCATTTTCTGGATTCAAAGTCGGGCTAAATTCTGTCTCGGCGAGGGGTTAGCGACGCGTCTAACGAAAAAACCATTTCTTCATTTGCAGTCGTCTTGGGGGTAAATCGTGCTTAATGTAATTAATTCTATCTAACATTAGACAATTAATTAAAGTGGGAGGGAAGTCGTAATACATGTCAAGACGCGTTTAATGTGATGCGAGGGTAAAAGAAAAAAATCTGATTATTAAATTACTATTGTATTCTTTAAATTATACAAATTATAACTTACATTAAAAGCATTTTCTGAAAAATCTTAATTATTTATAGCACTAAAATCTTTATAAAATATAATACAGAATTTGTTGTTCTTTCAGGATTTTCGAAGAAAAATTTGACATAATGAAAACGTAAATGCTCTTGAAAAGGCATCTTCAATTTATCCGTCCTCTTAAAGTGTCAAATTTGTGTTAAGAATCTTCAAAAACAGAGATATATACATTTCATTTAAATAATGATTACATTGTTATGGTATTTTGATTATAAAATTTTAAACAATGGTAAAATCAGGGTTCGAGAACACTACAGTGTATTGCATTTATTTCGTACGAAAAAGAATGCCGTGCTAATATTTTTAACATACCATGTTTGCCTTAAAAAGAAATTCATTTCCTCAACTTAAAAATTAACGTTGGGATTGTTGAATGTCGCAGTTCTTGAAGTACGATGGTTTCCTCATCAGATTTTCCTTTGACCGTTGAAGCAACATTCTTTAAATTTTTTTTATTAATCTTATATCACATTGGCTCAAAAACGCAATAGAAACAAAACAATCTTGAAATACGCATAAATGTTAACACGACGAACCATATCAGCTACATCGACTATAATTGCCAAGCTTAGCGCTTCGCACTAATTTGAAACACATGCGAACCGGAAGTGAACTTGATATTTATTGAAATAGAGTTGGATTTCCGATGACTGAAGCACATATGATATAGCCTAAGCAACAAAAGCGTGATTAAAGCCGGCCAGGGCTCGAGTGTGATTAAAATAATGTAAGGATTTGGGAGCGGCGTACCCTAATAGGGGGCCGCTCCTTGTCACGTATGTCCCTCGCTTGGTGGGAATTTTCCTTGTGGTAATTACTGTTGTTTTTCTACTCTCAACAGCTAACTGCGCAGTAGTAGCACATCCTTTAGAATTAAGCACGTATACTTTTTTATTCAAAGAAGCGAGGATACGAGTGGGACGTTCACCTGATGGTAAGCGATGCGCCTGTCCGTAACAACGTGACGTTAGTTAAGATGGTATTCATAGTACTCGTACAACATTGCGCTCGTCGCCTTGAGACAAGATGTTAAGTCTCGTTACCCTAGTAATCTTACTAGCCAGGCGCTACGTTGGTACCTATATATACGATGTCCGGCAACTGAGGCCTACCATCAGTAAAAATACGAATGGAATTAAATTCACGAAGGAAGATATGTATATTTGAATAGTTTAACTATAGTTATTTATAATTCATTTGATATTCTTATTAGTGGTAAGCATTTGTTGAAATTGACTATCTAGGAGGGTGTAATTGGTACAAATACTTTTACTGCCAAACAGTACTGAGAGTACTATGATCCAGTTTGAAGAGCGTTATTATTTATAAAATTATTGAGGTACCGAAGATTTTATATCTCGAGACGATGAGCACAATGCTATGGGAAGGTGTATTACTTATCATCAATCTTACGTCTCTTTCGTCTTGTCCCTTGTTGAGGAAAGAAAAAATTAAGGGCTAAGTAAAAATTGATCCTGCAGTATGTAGACCATAGGTTGATTAAATGTTACCAGTACTATTAAGGCAGGTATGTCTATAAATAACTGCAACTATGTTTTATTTTTGCTTCCTTACAACTGTAAATCGTACCTTGTTTATTATATGATGTGATAATGACGTCATCCAACAAAACATTGTCAGTTTTTATATAGTGAGCAATAAGTATTATTACATCTGATATACAATGTCTACAATGTCGTCAGATCAGTACAGTGATAAAAATTTTCAGATTAAACATATTATTTATGTTACATATAACTCCGTTAGTTGCATCACAGTAAAATTTAATCGTCGTTTAACGTACTTCAAGCGGTTACTGTAGATATTTAAGAAATTAAAGACGTATACCATTATGTAAGAAGATATTGCGAACATAAAGAGGCTGCTGATTAAGGAATAAATGGTAATTTGTAAATATAACTTCAACTTCAATAATAAAAGAGAGTCAATAAAATCGAGGGAGGGAACCACTTATACCAGTTTATAATTTTGACTTTATATTGCAGGTCTGGGAGTCTACAGATTGTATCACAAAAGGTATGATTATACGTTTTAAAGAAGCATCCATTAAACCACTATCTATAAATCAGTTTCTGATTTTCACCATTTAAATGTCCTTAACTTACAACTTGGAGGCTACCATGTACTAATATACCGGTTTCGCACAAATACCGGTTGATATAATTTATAATTAAAAATGGTTAAAACGAAATCGTCCTTCACATAAATTTGACCTATGATCACATTCTTAAATGGTGATTAGCAAAATATAACATGAAATCGTGAGTAGCTCGCTGGTCTAATGGTTAG
Source organism: Ornithoptera priamus (assembly GCA_029034505.1). Classification (NCBI taxonomy): domain Eukaryota; kingdom Metazoa; phylum Arthropoda; class Insecta; order Lepidoptera; family Papilionidae; genus Ornithoptera; species Ornithoptera priamus. The sequence goes on from JARDWD010000834.1 coordinate 3,321,665, forward strand.
AGCGTGAGGCTTTCATTCCGATGGTTGCGGTTTCGAGCCTTGGCATGCACCGATGACTTTTAATATTTAAGTTATGTACGTGAACATTAGTAATAACAGCGAAATACAAACGGTGAAGGAAAACATCGCGAGGAAACTTGCACATGAATTAGAACTTATTCTAAGGTGTGTGTGAAATCACCAATCCGCATTGGGCCCGCGTGGTGACTATGGTCCATCGCCCTCATATTGAGGGTAGGTCTGTATCCCAACAATAGGGACGTAAATTGATTGTTGAAAAAAAAAATATGAAATCGAAGTAGAATAAATTATTTAATAAATAATTTAAGCAAAATTATTAAGGAATATTTAGATATAGCAAAACTAAAACAGAATTGCTGGACACAGATGGTTAGCGTTTAACTCTAACAAGGTCTCTGTTTCAACTATATGGCACGTATCATGTTTTTGATCAGGTGATAGGGTTTTCCATTCCTTCTGGCTACCACCACTATTATATTGTAAATAGTGACAATACTGTCATTTTTCAGGTGTCATAAAATGAGAGCGAAAGCATTTAAAAGCAAAACGCTCAAGTATCCGCTGTTTCATTGTTAACAAATTCTGCGTTTTTTACTCCCCTATTTAGTTACCCCTACTCCCCTTTATTATATTTTACGTTTTGGTATTATTTTAAGATTTTAATATTCTATATACATATCTATTTTATAACTCCATTCGCCTTTTGTGACAAAGGATGGATGAAGCTTATCTGACCCTGACCACTGTTAATTGATTATGAACCAGCGTATCGATACATCAATAATGAATAATATCAATTGTTGTATGTGATCCTTACTAGTACCACATCGGTATGAACAAGTGTGTCACTTGCCATCAAGTGAACATCTTGCTCGTCTTAAAGATTAATGAAATAAATGATTTAGGAACATATTTTGTAGACAATACTTTACAATTAAATGTTATGGCTTACTGAATTTAAATTTATCACTTGCAATATTAGTACGAGGGTTCATGAGGAGAGTGCTTCGCATTTCTGTAAATTTTTTCCAACTATAAATAAAAGCATTCTGTTTTAACTACAAAGTCGGGTAGTTGTTCGTAGTTGGCAGCAAGTTTTAAAACGTACAAAACACGGGGACTTGTGTTATTTGCACAGTTTTATTTAACAGTTTCAAAGGATTAGAAGCTTTAGTAGGCATCAGCGTGGAGTGCGGCTCGCACCGGCTGGCAGTGTCCCGCCGATTGTTTTGTTTGAACATTCCACGGTTCAGCCATTTAAGCTGTGGGAACTTTTAAGTCGTAAAACTGCTCCCAGTACCTTTTAGTCTACTTTGGACTTTGTTTATCCACCGCCACAGCGACTCAAAGCCAGCGTTACGTCTCCGAGACAAATAACACCAGCGTTGCGTTATATGGGCATATAGATAATAGAAAACTGTTTTTATATCTGTTGCAGGTGACCTTCTAGGTAGGTACCACGTCAGTGTCTATTTCTGCCGCTAAACCGCTATTATCCGAATAAGGGCACTTAATCACTTGTTTTAAATCAGCAAATATAATGAGAAGCAGTATTTGTCATCCTAACTAGCGCTATATTAACTATTGTAATGATTTTTACATAGAATTTTGTAAAGAGTATGAGTATTTTGTATATGTATTTACCAATAATGTTTAACTACAAATTGTAAATATTAAAAAAATTTTTTGGACAGAATAACAGTTTCAATAAACTACGGTTACATTTTAGTAACTAAGCGACTAAGCTATAGACAAAACCGTGCCTTACATTTACGAGATCAGAGACCTAAAAAGTAAGAATTAAACGGTTGTTCTTCTAGGGATGAGCGGGGAAAGGTTTTGTACGAGTAACTTATTGGACATTTTCGACTTATTAAACGTTATCCAAAATTAAAAGAAATAATATATTAAACTGTATTTTTCATAATAATATCGTATTTTGAATTCGAACACGATAACAAGTACAGCATACGGATTGTTATTCAGAAGCCGCGCCCAACAAATAGTCTCCGTACACGAACTCGCTGCCTTCCTGATACATAATACAACAAAAACCTAAATTGATTCGCTTTCATTGTGAGCATTTTCAATGTACCCACAATTGAATTTTACCGCCGCTTTGTCGTCGCATGGCAGGAAATATCCTGTCTTTTGTTGTCGGATGGTTGTTAATAAACGCGATCCGATCCAATCCAATGTCCTAATATGATACAGTAGAAGTGGTTACAGTTACGTAGTTATCATTGATGTTTGAAGTCGTGACCTTTTTTTTATTGAGGAGCAAATCTTCAGAAGATACCCAACTTCTGGAGGGAAAGACTTATGTGGGATTTGTAACCATTAAAACCCCCTCGATGGTCATCCTTATGGCTTTGTAAAAGGCCACTTGATCTCCTACGGAACACACCAGTGCCTCTCTGCACTGCGCCTAAGCACGTCTCGAGGAGAGCCGTAATCCTCTCTAGCATCCTCTCTTTACTATGATAAGCAGGAGACCATGTCATACTTGTCGTCCAGCCCGAATTTGCTTAGTTGGCAAGGAGGGGCCCACCATCAAAACCTTTCCACCCAAAAAATCTTTCTAGTCAACTTCTAGGCAGGACTTATCTTAGTCCTATTCTTAATAGCCCGAGATTACAGGACTGGTGTGAAGACGGGACCTAATATATTATTATGCAGTAATTCTTACAAGTAACGGAATTTATATCTTCCCTCATCATAAACCGACTGCTGTTGCTGAATTATTAAAATTCAATGAACGTTATGGGTGTAAGGTTTCCCGCACAACAAGTCATGGGATCCAAGCCAACCTCACCTGCTCGTGGTGCACCCTGCTAATCAACAAACGAGGCTCTGGCTCCCGCGAACCAGTATTGGTCCAGCCTGGTGGGAAATGGCCCAAATTTTTGCATTTGAATCCCTACCTTTTGTAGGGATATTTGAGGCAGGCCTATGTCCAGTAGCCGAAGTCCATCGGCTGACGATGATGATGATGAACGTTATTCATTAATTGTTCTACACACAAAAACGGTTTAGATTAAACATGTTCAATTTAAGGTAGTTAATAACACAATATAGGAAGTTTTGTATAGGATTCTGTTACTATAACATGTTATTTTTTAAATTCCCCTAACATTAACTAAATAACTATTAACATGTAAGTTTGATTTTTTAACGACTTATTCCTTAGCCTTTTGTCATACAAACAAAAAGTTATTAAGTAAACGTTCACAAAAATTGAAAATATACGATGGAATAGAGGCTTAGACGGTGTCAAGAGTGATTCGCAAATGGAGCCTATGGCCACGCCAAAGGGTAGGTATGTGGGGCAATCGGGACAGATAGCGGGCCGATAGACGCGGGGCCGATAGCGTGGGGTTACCGTCATTAATCACCAACGGTTTGCGCCGGCCGACCGCCCCCCGTGAATAGATACACCATTCGCCACTGGGATGTGTTTGGATTTTGTAGATACTGCATGCCTAACGCGGTAACGCATATTTATAGGGAATTATTGTAGAAAAGGAAGTAAAAATCTGTAAATGAATTAAGGAAAAGAATTTATTGTAACTATCAACTTCTTCAAGTAATCAAATTTTTCAGGTTAACTGTTGGATGCGATAGACAGATATGAGAATGATAAAGAACTCTTAATACTCAGGATCAATGTACATAATAAAAATTAGATAACATAGGATTTTAATTACACCTTTTACTGTTATCTAATATCAATCTATTTATAGTTTATATAAGGTTAAATTAACTACCTAAAATATACCTGATTTAAATCTGTGAGTTATATATACCAATGTAAAAATAGTATAAGTTCATATCATAGACTCCATTAAGTTTAAACCACTTTCATACACTGCGAATAGTGAACTTCTTCCATATTACCTGAGTTTTCAAAAATATACCAGTTTAAATTTTTTGAATTGAAATCATTTTTCTTTTTCAGACAGACGAGACTTTCCCACAGATTGCATGTGATACTCTTGCAAAAACAACGTGGCACTGTTTAGAAGAACATACAGATAACCACATTGTGAATATGTAATGTTTTCAAGACGAGCAAAGGTTTAACGGAAAGTTAGAAACATGGTAACCCTCATCAGCGAACCGCCACACACGGCCTGTACGAATGAGGAGCTGCTACATTGCCGATTTGTTCACATCGCGCCAACGTTGCACCACCACTTGTCATCTGTCGCACTCTGGATCAAAGTTGTTAATCTTATAAGCGTGTCCGTTTTCAATGCACACGCAATAAGATTGATAGAAATAGTTTATTGTTCTCCATTGTACGGTTCGATATAAACGATACATCTGTATATATATTTACACAATAACATGAAAGCTTCTTTTTTAGTTATTACCAAATCCAATATTTTTAAGAGAAGTCCCTATTAATTGTTTATTTTCTGCTGTAATCACAAATAGTACAAAAATCGAACTACTTTATCTACAATAATAGTCTGCACTAATAGATTTTATAATATCGTATATTAATATGCCAACTGGAAGTTAGTAACCAAACATTTAATCAACTCACTAAGCATATAAAAATACATTTAAATGTAATGTTAATAAGTGTTGCCCAAGAATTATAAGTATCATCGCAAAGATATTTTTTTCCACCAAATAATAGTGCGAAAAAATTACAATGTTCCGGTTTATAGTGTTGTAGTTAGTAAATTTATAACTTATATCAAGACTTAATAATATGAAGCGACAAGCAAAATGTCGTGGAAAAAATCTTAACTAGCGCCACATTCTTATAGACGAACGTATAATTTAACATGGTATGCTTGTCGCGACGTTTCGATATAAAATCAAGAGTTTTTAGGTTTATTTAGTTTTACATAAAAAACATTAATAATGTCTTATAACTTAAGGTGACGAGTACAGTGTATATAAGCTAGCGCCACATTCTTATAGGCCGGCGTGTCGATCATAATCACAAAGTTTTTCCTCTCTAATCGCTTCGTAGAATCATCATCTTCATTATCAAGCTTTGTTTATCCACTACTGGATATAAGCCTTCCCCAATGTCTTCCACCATATGCGATTCCCAACTTCTTGAATCCACCCACTTCCGACCGCTCTGATGATGTCGTCGGTCCATCTAGAGGGACAGCGTCCTACACTTTTACAAACTGTACGCGGCCTCTACTCCAAGACTTTTTTTCCCCATCGCCCATCACTGACTCGACAGATATGGTAGACCCAGTATCATTTCAGTTAGCAGATTTTGAGAGCTACCTCGGCAACTAGTTCTCCGTCGAATTTCTTCATTGCAGATTATTTCCCTTAAAGAAATGCCAAGCATAATTCTCTCCATCGATCGCTGTGTTACTTTGAATCGGTGGATCAGAGTGATGGTCAGGTGCCATGTCTCTGCGCCGTAAATGAGGGTATAATAAAAAGAAATATTATAGAGCTTAAAAATATATTTCATTACTTATCTTCTACTCCATTATAACTTGCAGACATCTAGTAACTACCACTTAGACGTAGTGGTTGTGAATATATAAAATAAAGATATAAGAGTTTACTTTTCATTTCCACTTACGCCATTAAACATTACACTTTTTTGCTCATTAAGTTTTTGTTTCCATTTAAAAGTTTAATCATCACGCAACGGGCACATTACAGGGCGAGCTTTTGTTTTAAGGTCCGTTACAACGAGGCTCTTTGTTCATGTTAAGTGCGTGCTACTATTACGGCTTACGACGGCCCTGCACCTTTTGTGCTGTAATCTGTGAAATTGCTCGGCCGTGTGTATCGCCATCCACCACGTCACACATTCCCATGCGATTACTCTAACAAATTTGCTGTCCGATAAGCATAGTATCAGTAGTTGGGATCGAACGGTGCCTTCGCTATTTCCGCGCCTTCTGACGTATGTTAATCCGATCCCCCTTGATTCAAATATATTGCGTATAGTGAAAAATAGGGTGCAAGGGATCCCCGCACAACAATTCACGGGACTCAAGCTAACCTCACCTGCTCGTGGTGCAACCTGCTAATCAACAAATGAGGCTCTGGCTCCCACCAACAAACGGTGTGGTGGGAAATTACAAACAACGGCCCCTAGTTTCCAGCGATGCGGGTAGGGCAGGATCGATCGATGTGGGTTCTTTGGGGGAAGCCTACGTCCAGCAATGGGGGTCTATCAGCTGATGATGAAAAATAGTTGTGAATTAGTTAATGATAGAAAGATGCACAATGACTATTTTTTTTATTTAAGGCAGCGACGGGCCGAACGGGATGTTCATCTAATTATAAGCGCTCCGCCTGTCCATAGCAACGTGGCGCTAGTTAGGATGATATATACTGCACCACTTTGCGCTCGTCGCCTTGAGACATAAGATATCGAGTCTTCTTTTACCTCAGTAATTATATTAGTTACAGTGTCCATCATACCGGAACAGAGATGTTTGCATATTACTGTTTGGCAGTAGAAATACGCGCTGTGTCTGTGCCTACTTAGATGGTCTTCGGCATTGTAGACTTACCATCAGTGTTTTTTCCGTCCAGCTTAACACAGAAATCATAAAAGTATTTATAGATTAGTGCACTATACTATCACAAACTATATTTGCTCTTACCGCTTGTTGAGATTATAGTCAAATGCTAGTATGCTATATAATTAAATAAAAACTTTAATATATATGGCGAAAGTAAATTTTAAAGATTTAGATTTAAACATCTAAATAAGGAGCTAAATTGAAACTTCGTTAGAATTATTTTTATTTGTTTTTATTAGCTTAGATTAACTTTAATAAATCATAACATATGTTTTCGTTAAAGTTAATAACAGTATTTTGGTAAATAATTTCAAGTGTCTATATCACAAGCTGCATTAATGATAATGTTTAATAGAACAGAGATTTTTTACTTACTTTTTTATATTTCATCATCAATATAATGTATGTTAAACACATTTCACATCTTTTTTGTTTTGTATGGCGTAAACCATTAAACTCCTTTTAAAGTCGTTCCTGATATTATTTATATACTCCTACGCTCTGTCAACTTAAGTAAAATATTAATTCAATGTGATGACCAGGTTAGGATTTTTAGATTGATCTAGATGACTTTATTTCCGACGCAATAAAATAAAATCCAGTTTTTTTAATAAATTATGGCCATGCTTGATAAAAAAAATATATTGAAATTTTCTAATTTTTACTATTTCGTAGTCTTTTTAAATATTATGTCTTACTTTATTATGTTGTGAATTAAATAAACTGAGCTGTAAGATATGCAGTGCAGTGGTTTTAAGTTAAAATATTATAATTGTCTACATTTATCCCATTTTTTTTAGCACGATACAAAGGGAAATAGATTTTTTTTACGTTAACTTTTTGCTGTCGTAGCTGATCTCTTATTTATTAATAATGAGCTATCTCTCGTGCCCTATTTCAGATGATTTTAACTGAAAATCAAATTGTAAGAGGCAAATCGTGCTCTATCCTGTATGATGGCCGATTTACGTTGTAAAGGTTAGCAACATTAGTCCAAACTCCATTATATGTGACCCTGGAAACGAACTAGAGTTCTCCGCTGTATAACACAAGTGGTTATCTGCTTCGTCAGAGAGGGTCAGTTATATCTCGCTCTAAGTTAACAACGGACAAATACTACTTAAACCTTATTGTGTAACGTCCAAGTCGCGCATTGCTTGCACGGTGTAAGCACGCCTTGTAATGGATTATACCACTTAAAGACAGTCAGTTAAAGTGATATCTGTGAAAGTTCAGCGTGTAAGCGGCGCTGTGTTCATAAGTTGTGCGTGTGGACAATGCATCAGATTAGCGGCTGGCAATAAAGCTACTGGGAGTGCACAGAGAAAGCAGCCGGGGGCCCCGACATACGGGATGCGGACTTAACATTTATCTCCGTGCGAATTTATGCAACGCCAGCTCGGCACGCTCCACCGGAAATTAAAATGCGGACGGCGGCGCTGCAGCGCGAATTGCAGGTATATTGTTTAGTTGCGATCCGAGCGTTCGGATACAATCTGAAATATCTTTAATATTTAATAACACGCAAACCGGGAAATCACTGCAACTGCATACAGAGTAATAAGTTGTATTTGTGTGCCATATGAATATATTTATCATATTTTCTAACTAAATATTTATCTCATGGTGTGTATGAATTAACACGCCAGTTCCTAGTAAAAGTCTTAGTTAAGTTTCTACTACAACACGTACTCGTCGCTTCAAATATAATGTTTTCATTAAATTTTTTCTCACTTCACTATATGTTGATCCATATAATTTATTTGTTAGAGGATTGATCTATAAGATCTATATTAAGATTATCGTATACAATAACATGATACTGCATACGTTCAGATGGTGCGTGTTTGTGTATATCCGCCATAACCATTAGCACAGGACGTGATCGCCTTGAATACTAGTATCGCTATCGCGTATGATATTTACATTTATCTGTCAACACTTACTATTACAGTTAAATATCATCCAATTGCATTATCGGTGCAAGTAAAACAAATATGAAAAAAAAAACTTTAATTGATATCGATTAAAGTATTGGTGTAACCATACTTAACTACTAACCTCTTAAGGCAATGAGTACAATAGTGTACTGTACATATCCTAACTAGCGCTACAATGTAATGAGCAGACATGATTTATAACTTTGTTGAATCAAATAGTATTGATCATCTAATTATTTTTCATTTAAAATGATCTAAGTATCATACATAGTGGTAGGGTGTAAATGAATACTGTACATGCTTGTTATGGGCCTGTGTTACTTACCTCCAGATAATCGTCCTTCTAGTGTTCTAACTATTGAACAATGTTAATTATTCCATGTGTAACTATTTATACTGTTTTTATTACACAAACCTACAGCTAATATATTCCTTAATAATCTATACTTACTATTAGGTGACGAGTTCGCTAGTCTCGTTGCTTTGTCTAATAAAAAAATTAGTTAAATCTCAGTCTTTGGAAGCACAGTAGTGCTGTCTAAAATAATCCTGTTCTATTCTATTTATGCTTTGTCACAATAAATTTATGTCCATCAATACCATGAAAGAAATAACAGCCTCTTGTAGATAGTAAATATAAATTATGTCCCATAAATATTATCACATTGTGATTAAAAAATCCCCTACCCGAGTTCAACATTCAACACATCCTTTATCTCACAACACGATCCACCTTAACCGAAAGTTCGACAACACCCGATAAGCCATCTAACCGATATAAATCATTTTTACGGCGTCTGTACCTCGCTTGTCTATGCGACAGGCTTTCACGGAACATGAATGGCCGCCTTTATACACCACCGGCGATACAAACATGCAAATATTTTTTACGCTTACCCAACAAACCTTATTACAATGGGAATAGGTTTATTGTCCAATGATCTGAATGTACGAACTACTTTATAGTGCTCGCTCGGTTCCCAAACGTCTAACACAGGCTATAAATATTGTATGCGCATTGCTTATTTGAGTTTGATCAAAGTATGGAGCAGTGAGTGTGGTGTGGTATCAGGGTGATGATGAAGATAGGGATTTTCTTTACATATTATTAATAAACGAATTGTTAGGAATGTACATTATTTTCAATAAATTTATTATCTGCATATATTCATTTTGACTCGTCACGATATCTCTGAAACAATTAGACGTTTTACAAAATTACTTCCTCAAAGGAAGTTGCGGGGTTGCGACGGTTACCAAAGTGGGCGGGGAACAGCTAGTTTAGAAATAACCAATAGATGTTTATTAAATTACTGAGTTGATATATAACAAATGAATATAACTTGTCTTGGATTCGGTCTATATATGAAATGTAGAGGGACGTCGGTAGTGTAAAACATCGCGCCTGTACTCTATGCAACCATTCAAGATGTTTAATATAAAAACAGAGTAGCAAAGAGTAGGAATCAGGTACACTTAGTAAAGTACACGTACTTCTGCATAAAGAAAATGCAACAGGATATACTTTTTTAAGTTCGTTCACGCTCTCAATAATTTAGGACTAGCTAAGATACCGCAAGTGTTGACAGTTTTGAACAATACGAATTAAAAAAATGTATACATTACATTACTTCTAATACTTTGGATAGTGTTTAGTTTTATTACAACAGATTTTTTATACTGGGTGTTAGGAGACCGGTTCCGAAAACGAAGATAGACGATAGTACTAATAACACCTTTGATGATAGGACGGAAAAATAGATCCTGTTTAAAAAAATATATTTTTAAAACGTTTTATTAGCATTATTTACGCTCCATCGTGTTAATACAGCTAAATGAACCGATAGTTTCGGAAAAATACATTACTTTATTAAAAAGAAAAAAACCAGCAATGAAACACAAAATCAAAACCAGCTGATGCTCGGATCGACGAACGCTCGGCGAGGCGGGAACTCGACATGTATTTGGTTTCAATTTGAACCTTATTTCATAAGGCCATGGAGCATTTAGATTACGCGCCCGAGCATAGAGTAATGTATTTTTTATGAAATTTAATTTAGCTGTACTAACATGATAGAGAGTAAATAATGCTAATAAAACGTTTTAAAAATATATATATTTTTTTAATCAGGATCGTTTTTATCTATCACATCATCAAAGGTGTCATTAGTACTATTGTCTGTCTTCGTTTTCGGAAGCGGTCTCCTAACACCCGGTGTGGCGGAAGCATGCATAGCTTTACTGCTCAACCACACCACTTCGATTATTTTTGTCGCGAATATATAATATTCAATAAGCATAAGCACAAACCAAATTAATAAAATCACTGCTTTATTTGTTATGAAATTACTAGTTTAGTATAAGGGAAAAAAACTAATGTTTAAAAATCAGAACCTTATTTTTAATGGCTACATTACCATGAACCGCGGTCATGTTAAATTTCAATCTATTTATAAAGGGGTAAAACAATACAAGTGCAAAACGTACAGACCCGATAAAGCCGGCGGGTTCGTCTCAGTCAGCATCCACGACACCCGGTGTATTTGTTTAGGATACACATCCCTCTTTATTTACATATGGTCTAAAATGACAAGGTACATTGAATCGTAACTGCGGAGATTTTAGATAGGTATTCAATTGAATATGATACCGTGGGCACGTGTGTTGCGGTAGCGAAGGGTAATATATGGTGTTCAAGGTATGCGAGTACGTTCCCCGCGTACACAAAAGGGTTTATTGGCCTTGGCTTGTAGCCAGTTTCGGGTGCGGGCGGATTGGAAGGCCACGGAATAATCCCGATGCATCCAACGACTGCGGAATGGCTCATTGTGCGACCAGATACCTCAATTTGCTGTTACACATTTATAACAAATAATGTTAATATTCTAACATAATTTACTTCTTACTTAACTACATATTAATGGTACAATTAAACATTTCGAAAACAATTCTAAAAGCTTTTAACTAATAACTTAGTTATTATCAAATTTTTATTACATAATGTGTGATGGTATTTGCATGTGGATATGAAGTAAAAATCTATGTAGCCGATAACGTTTTTTAACATCGTTATCTGGAATGATTTATATTCATTCTGAAATAAATAATATCAAAATTTCATAGAAACAACAATAAGGTTAGCGATGAAAAAAGATCTTCAAAGAATACCTATTTATGCCAAAACAAACTCGAGCCGTTAGAGGCGGTGGGTCGCGTAAATGCAATTTAAAATTCATGCCTGTAAAAACACCTTTCATCTCTTTAATGTAATCCGTCGCCCGACTCTGTGATAACTAAGTAACACCCCCCTCCCCTCAAATACAGGGGTGCGGGAACAACGCACCGAGCCTAAATAATACATCGCCAATTCCGCTCTTGATTAAACTCCTACTATCACCTACTACAGCCTACAGTAGACCAGTCGTATAATATAAATAGAATAATGACTGTTTAATGCTATAGTGAAAGTATTTAAGCGGTCTAAAAACTTGTTTTTAATAAGTTTTTAAAAGATATTACAGAATTATATCTCGTTTTAAAACACTACATCAAATGTCATGATCATAATTTCAACCAATTAGTGTCTATGAATACAGGCTTCCTTCCATAACAGCCAATGTACGTCCCCACTGTTAGGGCACAGGCGTACCTTCAATATGAGGGCGATGGGGCCATAGTCACCATACAGGCTTCCTTGATAGGAGGTAATTAACTCACTTGCTACTATTAACATATGGCGTGAAACATGTATTATGTTGGAAGTGAAAAAAAATTAACTCTCTTTCGCTGGCGTCGCTCCTTAGTCGCCTTTTTCGACACGCTAACATTAATGTGACAGTGGGAATATTTTAACCTGTCTCCCACACGACGAACCAAAAACTTTTTGTGTTCAGCGAAGAGTTTCAAATAATGGCATTATTAGACCAATGAGTTATTTAAGTAAAGCAAGTGTTTATCATTTACAATGTAATACAAAATATAGATCAGATTATTGCATATTGTCAAGAGTACAAATATAAGTTATATTTTACATAATTAACCACTTCCGCAGATATTTGCGCAATTCAATTAGCAGTTTGTACGCGTTAAAAAAGTGTTCGTATCGCAATGTCTAAGCTAAGCTTAATAATCTCAGGTAAATATATCGTAGAAACTTTAGTTGGCGAGTGTACGCATCAAAGGCTCAATGCGTGTAGTTAATTTTCAGGCGACCTCTTTGTAATGCAAATAGGACGTGGCCCACCTTCAGGCCTCCGCTGTACCAGAGCTTAGTTACCTACGCCCTCAATAGAGATATCTCCACTTGATAATGTATGTAGGAGCGAAGATAAGACGGGGAACCCGTCTGGAATATTGTCTTGTTACAGTAATGTTTGTTAATTAGGATACGTATCGCTTAGGTAACGTTCGAGGTCAAACTGAACCTAGTTAAAAGTTTAGTTTAAATTTTCCACTTAACTGAAAAATATTTAATACGAAGCAAGGGTCAATATATTCAAAATTATTGAAAAGTAGTTACATTTCAAATACTTTTTTGTTTAAACTTAGTGTTTGATAAATACCGTGTGAGTTTATTATAATGTTCATGGGTGATTGATATATTAGCAGAGGAAAAATCTAAATAAAATATATTTTAATATGACAAGAGACATGCTCATAGCAATGATGTACTGTAGAAAATATTTGCATCACATTGCACTTGGATACAATATTAAATTTCGTTACTCCAGTAATTTTACTCGCTACTCCTTCTAATCAGAACGCTGGTTCTACCACTGAAGATCTATACTCAATAGTGAATTGATAAGAAAATCTGTAAATGATTATTTTATTAATTTAAAGTGTTAACAGATTAACTTTATCTCTGTTGATTAAATTAAAAATATTTCGTAGTGTTGACGCATTGTTGAAGTAAAACGAGGGTAGAGCGACGCAACCGGGTCAACAATGTTTTCGTTTGTTCCACTTCCGAAACATACAAAAAACTTCAATGTAATAGATTCAAATGTTTACTTCGACACAATAGGCTGTATTTAAAACGAAAGGTGTTCCTCTTTTTTCTGTAAGAATAGCTCGACACTTAACCTCAATCCTACCTGATTGCGTATAGGCATGGTATAGGATGTGAAGGGGCACGGAAGCCTTTCCACTTGCTCTCGAGAGCCCTACGTTATATCGGTCAGGAAACACCGAGAAAAAAGCTGTGTGCAATTATTAATTATATTATTATTGTCGTTTATTTAATAAATAATTGGTATAAATACAAGTCACAATGCTAGTTTTTTTTATTCAAAGTAACAACGAAACGTGCACCACGTTTACTTGATGGCAAGTATAACGCCTTCCCATAACAAAATGGCGCTAGATAAAATAATATACATAGCACAGCACTACAATTTACTCGTCGCATTGACCCATAGTGTTAGATCTATTTCAGTAATTTCACAAGCTACATCGTCTTTAAAACCGGAACACAGTAATGTTTACACGCTGTTTAGCGGCAGAAAGCTGCGGCGGTACCTATCTGGACGGTCTCCGGCATAGAAACCTACCACCAGTGATTAAGTGAACTAAGTATTAATGTTGACTGTTTCGACTTTACTCAAAAAGTTACCTCTTTAATATACAGATGCTCGTCACAATTGTTAACGTTTAGTATGAAAGATATTTTTTTAAAAATAATCCTACGATTTTGTTTAAATATAGGTCCACTCGGTGTAACATAACACCCAATGGAGGCTGGAAGCGAGACTGGCGCCCCGCGTCCGTCCGCATCGCTTCCGGCGATGCCTACGCTTTATATATATATGGGTGGGCACGTTCAGTCCTGTCGCAGCCACTAACTGCCCACCAACCGATACACAAATCCCAATTTACGAAATATTATTGACCACAGCGCCCACTATACCCGCCTGAACTGTTCTAAATTCTGCATTTAACTGTAGATGAACCGAAATTAGTGAACGTTAGTTTGAATTTTAAAGTTCTCCGTTAAAAAATATTGTACATGTGTGTTGTTAGATAAGCAGGACATACTTTTGATGGTGGTCGAAACGCCTTCCCACTGAAGAACTAGAATATATACATAACGCAATATGACTACATCCGCTGAAGAACTTTTCCACCTTGTGCAACACGCTCGATATTTTTTCGAAATTACAACCAACGACAGACACGAACAAGCACTATTGGTAGTAGGTCTCTATCCCCGTGGATCATCTAGACAGGTACTACCTCAGCTTCTATTTCTAGTGGCAACAGCAGTGTGCAAACACTACTATATCCCCGTTTGGCTGTGGCCAGTGAAATTACAGGGAGGAAGAATCATTAATATCTTATGTCTGAAAGCGACGAGCACAACGTGATGCTGTGTATACATCATTCTAATTAGCGCCACGTTGTTATGGGCATTGTTTACCTTAAGATGAACGTCTCTCTAGTCTCCTTGCTACGATGAATATAAAAAACTAGGAGTAGAACGTCCTGCTGCCTTGAGAATATGTATTAAGTATCATTATAATTTATCTGATGACTGAAAAAACTTAATACATTGTAAGTAAAAAATATGCACTATTCAAAATGCAAACACCGGGAATACTGATTCCAATAGAGTAACTTTATTCCATATAATGAAAGTTAGATAAATATGGTTTGCAGCTCGATTAAGTTTTAATGCATTACTTTGGTTTGTAATTAAGCCAGTTTACTCGGTTCAGCTAATTGAATGTGTACTATGAATATTTGCAAGTAGAACGAAATTACCACAGCTGTATTCAAACTGGAAATTCAGGTGAATTAACGGCTTTCATCCATCCCCTTTCTAGGACGCAATGTTATGTCCTCGATATTGAATTTATAGCAATATTCCATTAGGTTCATGTCGCGCTATCGGTGCATAAAAAGGTATGCAACGGATTTTTTTCATTGGGGAATGCTTTCTTGGCTTCATAAAGACAAGAGTAGTTTATGTCGGACGTCGGACTAGCACCGGCTAAAACCCTACGAATTTCAATATTTCCTTTACAGCATCACCACAAGAGAATATTCGTACAAATCTGTGATAGAACAGCTAATTAAGCTTAGTCGCATAGACTTTTGCAATTTTAGTATAACTTTTTATGGTCTAATAAAACATTATTTTAACTGTATCATCAATCATGAACGTACTCACCACCATCATCAGCCGATACACGTCCATTGCTGGATATAGGCCTCCCCAAAGATCTTATGGAGCAGGCCCACGCTATCCGCATAAACAAACTATTTTTTACTTAATTTTTTTTCACATAAAGATATGCCACACTAACGGTTCTTATATACGCATCATTCTTATTAAATACTTACTATTTTAGACAATGATCAAGCTTAGTATTGCTTAGAGATTAAATTTTTTCTGTTCCTTGTGTTAAAATCCACAATCGTTCTTAAGTCTTATCATATTTGAGGGTGTGACCACTACCACCACTTTGTCCTTGAACAACAACAACAACATTAATATCATTAAAATGGGACACAAGCTTCAAAATTATAGTCTCGCAATGGCGTCGCGTATTTTGTGTGCCCATTGATTACGCGTCACACACAACTCCCACCACGCATCCCCACAGCTCATTAACACCACCATTTCCCGCTTCTCTGACGCAACGGCCACTATTTTCATTTGAGTCCATTCAGTTGTCAGACGTTTGCGAGCTAACACGCGGACAGACGGAATTAGCCGCTCATTGTGCTAACAAATCGCTGTTGAAGCGAATTCGGTGATTTTAGGACGTCTGTACACTTATTCCTAAGCAATAGTACTTTTAAAAACATCATCATCATCCGACAGACGTCCACTGCTGGACAAACAAATATGATATGTGTTTTTAAAAGCATGATAAAATCAAACATAGGACTAAGCATCTTATATCTGCAGACGACGAACGCAGTGTGGTGCAGTGTATGTCATCCTAATTAGCGCCACGTTACCCATAGGCAGGCGTATTACTTACCATCAGGTGAACATCCTGTACGTCTCGTCGCTTAACATTAAAAAAAAACTTTATTTGTTGTTTTATCTACTATGGGCAATGGGTATTAATTAACATTGAGGTCGTGGATGAAGCGTGTTTGCTCAGAATACTCTGGCTCTAATATAAAGATTGTTGTTATAGCAACAGATCTTAACATGAGTGTAATGGCTGTTAGAGACAGGTGGAATGGAATTAACGACCACCGTGTGACTAGACAAGCACTTACTAATTGCTTCACAAAGGTACTTTTATTGAAGGAACACTGCAAAAATATTTTTTGTTTCGATGTCCTTTAGTTCGCGCTTTTCCTTTTATGTATTTGTAACGCTATGGCGTAGTAGGCAAATTTCTTTCATCCGGTTTTAAAGATGTTATAAATATTGAAATTGCTGCATACCGTAAAACCTATTCAGTTTATCAATTACCAATACGCAAGATCTTAGTCCAATGAAACTATAAAACTTTATAAGACTAGCAGCAGTATCCACGTCCAAAAAAAAAATTCATAACACGTACCAGGTTTCAAAATGATAAGTACAATGCTTGTAAGTCATACTTAATCGCTATTGGCTGATATATTACTTGCTTCTAGGTAAACTATTTGACGATAATATTTTTTTTTTATAAAATCAACTTTTAAGTTTTAACATAAATCATAGCAGAATCAAAAAATCGTATAAATCAAAATCTTTCTTCATCATGTTATACTCTTCAGCACCGACTCATATATTATCAATTTTCACTGTTGATTTGTTGTTTATGGCATATGACATGGCAGTAAACCGCTCATCATCGTTACCACTATATAAGTGCACTAGGGAGGCAGTCATCAGGAAGAATGGCGAAATGTTTTTAAGCTTGCGACCAGCACCTGAAGATCACGACCACTCTGTCAAGAGTGATACTGATGAAGAAGACTAAGAATTTCCTATGACGAAACAAGGGTCTATCCAAGTTGATTAACGTAATGCATTAGCTGTAGTGTGGTGGTAGCCTAACCTCAGTTCGTGTTTAACACAACGGAGTTTTTTTTTTCCGGTAGATAACGTCGGGAGCATCAGCCGATTGGTAATGGCTAATTGTGTCTACATTCCGCCGTCGGTAGTAACGTGACTGGCTTTTTCAATTACGACACTTGTGTTTAACACTTTGTTGTATGGCTTTGTAATGGTAGTGACACATATAACAAAATTTTATCGTCGTTATAACCGTTTATAAAAATTTACCAAGCGAATTGATCGTGCAATTAAAATTCATTGGTTATAACACTTTATATTGTCATAGAAACTGATGGCAGGTCCTTCTTGCCGGATACTCGCTAAGTAAATGACGAAATTACAGTTTGAAGAATTAGTTTTGTTTTGTGTATTTGCAAAGGGATTTAAATTTTTAATATTTTTTCATTTACTTCTTGAATACATGAGTAACAGTTAATAGAATTATACATAATCAAAATTGAACTACAAAACGAGAGGACTAAAACTCTTGTCCTAAATGTACTTGTATTTATTTGCCATTAATACATTTTAAACATGAAACATTTTATATTTATATATATATATATATGTATCATCATTATCAACCGACAGAGATCCGCTACTGGACATAGGCCTCCCCCAAAGATCTCCAAATTGATAGATCCTGCACTACCCGCATCCAGCTGCTTCCCGCAACCTTCACCAGATCGTCGGACCACCTGGTGGGGGGCCTGCCAACATTACGCACATATACTAAGGTCGCCAACATAGCCCAAAAGGTTATTAGCCTCAAGTGGCAATGGGCAGGACACATCGTTCGAAGGACTGACAGTCGATGGACGCCAAGGTCCTCGAATGGTGACCGCGTACCGGAAGACGTAGTTAACTTATGTATACTTGCACAGAAATACATATTTACATCACAATCTCATTTAATTGACAACTTCTTGTTTTTCTTAATTTATTTACATTTAATATCTTCACATAAATAAAATCTACGTAAAAACATTATATAAAATATGTAGAGTGTCTTCAAATGTCAGAACTCACAATGCGACGGTCCCTATCAGTCGACCCACATCTCTACCCCACCGTCCGTTACCAAGACACCACAATTATTATAATTGAATCAGGAAACCGATCCCCTCCAAAAATAAAGATATAAATAAAACAAAAGGGCGGCCCGTCATCGCCGAGACGCGCACCAAATTTATTTAAGCCGAGCTCTCTATAAGTATTGACCGGATACAGTTTGTAGATTTACGTCGTTACGTACTTGCAATCTGTTTTTTTTTGGATGTTATAAAGTAATTGATACAATAATAACTACTTTATAACATACAATAAAACCGAATTCCAAATACTGAGTATAAATATACATGCATATGTCGAATGGCCGTCGCTCCGATAGACTGTACTAACCATATACATACTAGTAAATAGGATCCTCGATAAGATGCACTAATAATATGGTGAAGGGCAGGTAAATCTGAGTGGAGATCTATAGGATAGGTCTATACAGAGCAGTGACCATACATCAGCTGATAATGCAAATGTTGAAATATATATAAATAATCACTCGTCGTTTTTTTTAAAAAACTAAAATAAATCTTGGTCTCACATTACGTTATTCTTGATATGTAATATTATTGCTTTGTGTTAAGAAGTTCCATATACGCATTAAGTTAATCGATGAAGTTGTAAATATACGAATTATTGACTTAAACATTTAAAATAAAAATCACATCACTACTACTGGTACACTGGAAAATCAACTGAAACTAAGTAAGAGCGCATAACTGTTCTAATGGCCTTTACTTAGTAATACCAGATAGTTCACTTCCGTTTAGATTAGAAACGAAGATCTAAGCACCAATCTAATGTAAAGATTGAACGAATATTTTATGTGGGTTTATATGCAATTGCAATTTCATAGAAGACGGACAAGCTTTACTGGGAAATTAATGTTAAAATTTATTCAAAAAAAAAATTAAACAAGGTAATATCTTGTGTTTGTCTACTTTAAGGATTCATTGTTTCTTTGTCTACACGGAGCTTGACGACTTCGCCGTTCTTTCTGATAAAAAACGAATAATTAAGATAGGACGCCCGTTAAGTTAAATTATGATCCTTCAAAATTTTTTTATTAAATATATGCTAGTCAAATCTAAATTTATTTAGAAACTATTTGCATATATATAATCTACAAACATTAAAAACTACAAAAAATTACTCATAACTTTACTAAATAAATATTATATCAAAAAATTGTAGTAACGGAGGACATATGTCATTATGAAATTTCTTAATCTTTTCTAAGGGCGAATTTGAGATGTTTTGGCTATCCGCAGTTATGGACCTAATTCTTCCGCCTTCCTCCCGATCGTAACATGGTGAGATTGTAGTCACTGGTAGGTCTCTGTTGCCGGACACCGTCTAGGTAGGTGCCACCGCGGCGCCTATTTCTACCTCTAAGTAGTAGTATGTAAACATTACTGTTTTCCTGTTTGAAGAGCCTTGTAGCTAGTAAAATTACTGGAGTAACAAGACTTAGCAACTTATGACACAAGGCGTCGAGGAGAATGTGGTGCAGTGTATAACATCCAAATAGCGTCACGTTGTTATAGACAGACGTATCACTTAATATCAGGTGAACGCTTCGCTCGACTCGTCGCTTACTTGAATAAAAAAATTGCAATTATTGAAAATATAATAGCTGAATGGAAAAAAAATACGAAAGTTTATGGTACGTCTCCAATTACTGTTTCGGTGATACTTCAAAAGGACAGTTAAAAAAACTTTTATAGACATTCCTTCAATTAATACGCATCAAAAATGCAATACTGAGGCATTGGGAAAGTAACTCCGACCGTCCCGTGCCTGAATAATTGGAAAGTGGCAAATAACAGAGCTTCATTAAATTTGCTTAATTAAAATTGTTGCTCGTAATGTAGCGCGGGTGTTGTTGATGGTTAAACGACCATTTTATTGTTGGCATATAATATTTTAAACATCCAAAAATACACATTACTATGGCATAGATGCTACGAAGTTTTATATCCGCCTGCTTTGGACGGTCAAAACATTGGGGTATGAACTGCGGCCATTAGTGGCCAATAGACTCATTGTAGATGGACAGTTTCCAGAGGAGAATTTTCACGGCAAAGCTGTCAATGAATATCCATTCGTCGATTATCTAGAACAGGTATCTTACTACAAAAGTGGTATTGATTTGGATCCCAAACATATACACAATAATCGTAAATTTCGTTTTTATATCTCGATCGGCGTGTCATCATCTTTGTGATATAAACTCGCCCTGATTGCGAGCGAAGAGATTTAGTTCCTCGTTCTTGATAAGAACAGCAAAGAACTGAAACAACTTGCCGGCACCAGTGTTCCCGTTCAGATATAACTTGAGTGTATTTAAGAAAAGAATAAATAAACGGTTACTAGGTTAGTACGCTTTACGACATCACTATTTAAAACAAATGGAATCTTAGTCTAGCATTAACTTTGAGATAAAAATATTATCACAATAACCTGTATACACTGTAAAGATTTCGATGACATGGTGTAGTCATCCGATAATGATTTGTGATTACGTATATAATCAACAGAACCAAAATTCATGACTTCACTGTTTATTAATTTACTCGTTTTATTTCAGTTTGTGTTTTACTGGTGGTTGGTTTCTATTACTGAAAACCATATGAGTAAGTACACCATCACAGCTTTTATTTCTGCTGCTGAACAGCTGTGTGCAAATATTACTGTGTTTGGTTTCAAAGGCCAATGTAGCTAACGAAATTACTGGAGTATGACGCTTAACATTTTAGATCTCAAATCGGCGAGCACAATGTGGTGCAGTGTATATTATCCTAACTAGCGCCACATTATTCACACTTACTATCAAATGAATGTCTAGCTAGTATAGTCGCTTTGTGAAATAAAAAAAAAACACTAAAATAACTATTAGTATTTTAAAATATGTATCTTGAAAAATGCGAAACGCATATACATACTTTTCCGTCTCACTTGCTCAACCATTAAACTTGCTTAACAGGCGACCATGGACAAGAATCTCGGACCAGCAATCTTATCTCCACCGATCGGCTTATCAGCGGTCGTTTTTAGCACATTTCACGTCGATGCTATATTTATGACGCGCCGAAAAATCTGTACGTCGCGAGTCAACTTTCTTTGGCGTATATGGGGAGAGCGGGTCGGATTTCGACACAGAACCGGCGCAGCATCAGCTCTCCGGGTATCTCTTAATTGAGGCGAGCTAATTACGAAGGTGATATATTACCAGTGGGTGCGTTGTTGTTAATTTCGCGACGCTCGCTCATTGTGCTGGTGGAGTTGCCAGAATCGAAAGTTCGTATTGGCTTAATAATTTTTTTCGTACATTCTGGAGGCAAATTGCAGAGTTTAATACGATTCAACTAATTTAAGTCAGTATAAACTAAAACGGAATTTTTTGTATAAGTTGCTCAAACAGATATTTATCAAAGTGTTACCAAGTAGGTTACGATATTATATCAATTTCAAAATATATCCTTTATATATGTCAATAACCTTTGTAGTTTATCTTGAGAAAACACAAGAGTATATAGTTTATATCATCTGCAATTGAGTTTAATGATATAAGAATTTTCAATGGTTCAGTTATTGAGGTAAAATTTCACCGATGAGTTTTCATCTTTAATGATTATAATAAAATTAATAAAAAAAAAATATTTTTGGGGCTGACTTTAATAAAGTCAAGTAATGTAATTGGGTGATAAATAAAACGCTTATAAAAATTTTTCCACATAAATAAACTAAAAGTTACAGTCTTGAAAGTGAATGCGTGAATGCGGTAGGTCCGTTCATGGACTGTAGAAAAAAAAATACAAGGACGTCAGCGAATTACTCGAAATGATATATACTTATATGGTTATACATTTTTTTGAACGCCCTCAACAGTTCATTTCTCTTTGTTTTTATTTCACTTTTTACAATCGTTACAATTTAAATCGTATGGTTCCGTGTAACTCCAATAATTTTATATAAATAAAATTATAGTTCGAAGCTACCTTAACTTATATACTTCTAGATATGTAAGCTCTCAGGTTGGGTTCAGGTTTGAAGGGTATTGTGACTAGCTAAACAAATGGGAAAAAGGTATTTAATATTACATGTCTCAAAGCGTTCAGTCACTGGTTCTTCATAACCATATTCCCAAAGCTTTCAACTTTCGTGTTCGATACGAGGGAAACGAGTTTAACAGAAAATTTATAATTACAATACATTAATGTCACACCGGCGTTAGAAACGCTAAGTGCCCGTTCGCACTTCGGAGACACGCAAGGATACCGCTACACGGCCAGTCTCCTTGTAATGTCGTGTAAATACGGTCCCGACCAACTTATTCGACACCTGTAGTCGCCTGAATCACAACTTCAAGTTGTTTTGTCACCACCTGTCACTTACTATGATCGACCGCTTGAATGTCGTGTCGCTTCAAAATCTTATCTCAAAACAAACATTAGTATACTATTAATTTTCAACTGTTTCAACGCTATTATATACTTTCATTTAATTAAAAATACAAACTCTTTGTTACCGGTAATTGTTGATATCGCCTAATAGTAATGTGCGAACATTGCAAAGCTTTCGGTTTAATAGCCGCGACTACTAAAACTAAAAAGTTATGGAAATTTGTGGTGCAGAGTAAATATCCTGATCTGTGCTACGTATTCATGAGAAGACATGTCATCTGCTACTGGGTGCATTTTTTTTTATTTGACAAACATGAATATTAATAATATTGTAAATCGACTTAATGGTAATAAACGAATATCGTAATAGTCTATAGGGATACCGCTGTCAAAGCGGCGATGTAATTTATTTCAATTTTCTCAAAGAAATATTTAATTAAAATGGAAACTGGCAACAATAGGCCGAGTAAGAATTATCAATTTAGGTTTAAGGCACAGATG
Source organism: Ornithoptera priamus (assembly GCA_029034505.1). NCBI lineage: Eukaryota > Metazoa > Arthropoda > Insecta > Lepidoptera > Papilionidae > Ornithoptera > Ornithoptera priamus. Next base: position 3,345,132 of record JARDWD010000834.1, read on the forward strand.
TGATCGGGTCCCGTTAATTGATCGCAATTTACGCCATTCCCCAACGGAAGCGCTTCGTGCGCTAAGGGCGGCCATTTTGTGATTCGCCTTACATCAAACTGGCGAAAGATTTTTTTTTACAAATGATTACATCTATACAAAGAAATACATCTAAAGTGGCTGTCTTTGACATCAATATAATAACTAAATAGCAAAGTAATTTTATTAAAACTTTTCATTAGTCTGTCTTTGACAGAATTTCTATTGGCAAGTAGCTGAAAGTCTATTTTGTAACAAAGGTCTTTATTTTTGTTACAGAAAATATTAAAAAATTTGACGTTATTAAAAAATTCCGTTAAAATTATAAAATTTTATTGAGAGATGTTTAAATTTATGAGAAACGCTTTATTTAATATTTATAATATAAATAAGATGATCGGACACGATACCGTCTGTTTACGTCATATATACAACTTTACGAATTGATGTTGATTTTTTACTAATGTCATTTACCTCAGTAATTCATTTATTTTAAAAGGTTTAATTATATATAAAACAATAAGTATTGTTGTTAACTAATAAAATTACAATCACGTTAACACAGAACAAATAGGTTTTAACAATGTATAAGTTGAATTCATACATTTTTTTTGTTACAACAAAGCACAGGGACGGTAAAGGGACTGAACTAATGTAGAGTAAAAGCAAAATAACTACAGTATATACTAAATGAATGAAAATAAGATGTTCCTAAAAGTATTTAATTAGAAGTAAACTTAGTAAAAAGATAGCAGAACGCTTGAAAGTATAAAGTCGAACAGTAGTTATTAGTACATGTATATACATAGTGATATTTTTCGTTTGTAATGAACAATTGCTTTTTTTATTCTGCAGGTGATTGTGAGAAATAGTGGTGCAGTTTGCGAATATAAAACGGCTAAAGTATTCGTAAACAATCTATTCAGCAACGTTTCTAAATTGCACAAATGTAATTTACAGTCCTGCAACGCTACACTTTTCGCAGACTGCAGCAGGGAGTCTAGATTTTTGTACCGAAATACACGTTTAGCGCAGAGTGCATTAGCTTACGTGTTATGTAAATTTAAAAAGCTTTTCCCATGTTATGGTTCCCCGAAAATTCATTTAAAGCTTTCAGTCCACAATTATTAAAACTTTTATTATAGAAATTAATAATCTATTATTTATTTTTTTACTAAAGTATTCTTCACTTAACCCTTTATTAGCTGTAATTCAAACTACAAAAAAATGTACTGATTCCAAAATAGCTTATAACACAAGTAAAACAATTTTTGCTATTATTACTAATATATATAAATATGAATACAGTATTTTTTTAATATATTAGGCAAACAACTTGTACTTTAAAAAGTACATCATCTTATATTGTATTACTTTTCCTGGTCGTAGGTCTTTATTACCGAAGGCAGTCTAAGTAGATAGCTGTAAGGGTAGTGTACAAATATTACTGCGTTCCTGTTAGAAGGCTGTACCTAGTGATAATACTAAGGTATCGGTTATATCCTGTGTCACATGATGAGATTGATGTAGTAAAATCCTAAGTAACGCCGCATTGTCATAAGCAGGCGTATCACTTTACATCAAGTGAACGGTCAACTCGTCGCTTCGCTTTGTGAAATAAAAAATTGAATTCCAATATGTTATTTCTTTATAACAGACTGCGCGCGAAATTGGCGTTGGCCATTTCCGTGGACGGCGCTCCGATGTGAAAATGATTTAGGTGGCAGAAGAGGGGAAAGGGGCCGTTATCCGTGCAAAATAAATTTCACCTGCCTCTACGGAAAGAATTGAAAGTGAATCACATTTGTCGACTACCAACAGACGGGTTAGCGATGATTTCATAGCTACAGCGAAAAGAATGAATATTGACTGCGGTGTCGTTGCTGAAAATAATACAAAATACTTATGTTTTATTTTATTTATATTGTCATTGACAAAGCCATCTTTATCACTAATAAATGTGTTAACAATACTTATATTTCAAAATTAATTTAATTTTAAAGATTCTTGAGTAAATAAATAATGGTTTTAGTGGGTGTTAACTTTATGAGGTCGCAGCTTCTAATTAGCTATTTCCATATTATTTTTTGAATGACCTGATATCGCCAATCGGAAAAACTGAAAATGAAATAATGGGAGTGCTATTACCTCATAATAGCTCCATCATAAAAAAAATATTGTGAATATATATACAGACAAACAAAAGAAAAATACTCATTCTCCAACTTGACTTGTCAGCTAAACACTACATCCCGTACACGGGGACGTGTTAGTGTTTTCCCTCTTTCTTTGGAACAAAAACCTGGAAGCTTTTGTTTGAAAGTAGAGAGGTAATATTTTCTCTTCAGGGAGACATCAGGATAACAAGGCAGGAAGTGTTTTATGTCTCATTACATGGCGTCAAACATGCTCTAGTGATACGCATTTTACTATCATAAATAAGCTGATGTCGTGCTTAGTTTTAATTAATATATTATTGAAGCTGAACGCAAACGGCCCCAGACCGTGTTTTGTGGAATACATTGCAACAGACCTTTGTCCAGGAGACGTTCGATGATGTGGATGTCCTTCGATTGAGATCATGATGATTAGTCAAGAGAAAATAATATTTGTACTTTTTGTATTCCTTACAAAAATTTTAAAGTTTTGTTAATCTGGAATATTCAGATTTGTGCTAAATTAATAATTGTTTAAATTTATTAGAATATTATTCTCGGTACTATTTTAAGTAATCTAAAAACAAACCTTAGAATCGCGTAACGGAACGGAACAGTGATCCCGACCGTCTGATAATAATCAAACATCGTTCAACAAAAGATACATAAACAGTTGGAATGAAGACAATTGGAAAGCAAGCCACGAGCGTCAACGTAAACTCTTCACAAATAACTATTTAAACAACACAATTCGATGTTGGTCCCGGAGCATCAAATGGGACTCGTCCGAAGGGGAGTAATAAAACGACGCTAACGGGCCAACAATGGCCTTTGTTTTCAGTGGAAATAACGATACGGAGCCCCACATCGGTATCTAATTGAGGTCAGTGCTTGCTAAAATGAATATGACGGGACCCACAGAAAAGGTTTCCGCATTTTAATATGCAATACTTAATTATGCGTTGGAAAAGGAGTAAACATTTATAATTTATTTTATGGGACATTCATCACCAGTCACCAAAAAAAAAAAAAATCCCCCAAAGACTCCCAAAAAAAAAAAAAAAAGAGGGTTGATGTCAGGCAGGCGGCCGGTCGTAAAAAGTTTAGCCAAAAACTATTTACAACATGTTCGATAATAAAGAACATGTTGTGCCGACCCTACATAAAGTGGGACCAGGGCAGGAGAAAGAAGAAGAAGATTCATCACCAGTCGGATATCAGCTTATGTATTTACCATTGCAGTACCCATTTGTGCCGTGAAACAGAAGTGTATAATACTGTTACGGTTTGAAGGGTTATCAGGTTACTGTGGTAACGGGACTTGACATCTTATGTCTCAAAGCGAATAGCACAATTTATTACAGTGTATATCATCCTAACTTGCGTCACTTTTTACGAACAGGTGTAACTATTATCATGAGGTGAACGTCTTGCCCGTTTTATAAATATACAAAATGTCAAATCTTCAATTCCTAATGATGACTAGGATTGATGAAACATTTGAAGAAATATATTTCAGTTCTTTAAAAGTTAACTATAATATTCCCGTAGTAATTTTTTTAAAGTATTCTATGGATGATATGAAATGTAAACGTCAATGTTGCAACTTGCAAATATTTGGCCGAGCTAATGACGGTGAGTTATCGTCAGGGTGAAATACCTTTACGGCGTGGTGCTCTGTATATTACTTGCCGCCGAGGATATTCACTGTGTCATTTTTATAGCAGAAATCCGTTGGCAAATGTGGCACTAACGAGACGTCCGCTTAGATATCTTCCCACGGATGAACGAAAGCGACAGCCTTTATAACTTGAATGTAGGGATATGATAAAGCAAAATAAGGATTTTGGTAAAAATATTGCTAGGATTTTTTTATGTAATCAGTGACGATAATGTAAAAAATATTAAATTTCGTTAATTATATTTAGCTTAAAAATTTAATATCGAAAATATCTTGGTTAACTAATGTATGTAGTACATGTTATATAGTTGTACAATAATTACTACAAAAAAAATATCACAATAACCAAAAGTATAATTAAAACGCCAAAAATTATCGAAGTCCAGTAATTAAAAAATTGGTAATAACATTTAATAATTACCTGTAAGTAAGTTATTATAAAAATGTAAGGTTCAACAGTCTTATTAACTTTATGGAATATTACCCAGTGATGTGATAAATGACAAAGGAAAGTTTAAAGGACGCTTCGTAGTTACACTTCCGTCTTATTGAAGCACTGATAGATTTTAATATACTATACTTTACCAAGTAGTGCGGGTTCGAATCCTACTGTGGTTGACCTTTCCGTTAATAAACCTCATGAGGAAACCGAAATGAAGAGCAACTTCTTTCATACACATGGAACATCCGCCATTCTGCAATAGGCCAGAATGGTAGATTTTTTTTTAATGTAACACAGAGACGAGACGAGCGGGACGCTCACTTGATGGTGATATCATCTGCCCATAACAACGTGGCGCAAATTAGGATGATATACACTGCACCACGTTGTGCTGGTCGCTTTGAGACAGTATGATGTTAAATCTTGTTACTCAAGTAAACATCACCTACAGCGCCCATCAAATCACAGTAATTTTTGTACACTACTGTTCAGCGACAGAAACAGTTGTTGCGGTGCTACCAGAGACCTTCCATCAGTAACAAATGGTCTCGTGGAGTATCCACGTGATAAAAGACCCCGAATCAGTAATGTCTATAGCAAGTGCGGTGTTTTATTTACTTATAATTATCTTCACTGTAATTGCGATAGATCTTACTAATGTTAATAATCAACATGTACATTATATTATTAATCGTAATTTTCGAGTAAATGGTTAAATCTATTATAGTTCTAATATAACAGTTTCCTAAGTAATAAATAAGCAAGCGGCAGCTTTCAATTAAATAGCGGGTTACAGCTTTCGCGTTATCCGTCGATCTCTCACTTGAAACGTAACGCCCATGAAATTGATTCGTGTACAAACACTCATTAAGGTTTTTATGTTAAAATAATGTCATTAAGTTAATCTTAATTAATATTAATTTAAATATAATAAAGTAAACTTTCGAGCGTCAATTAAAAACCCCTTCAAGCTCTAGTATATTTAAATTTGTTACCACCTACATACTTTACAATATAAATATGTAGTCGTTAATGAGAGATATGCGATTTACTAACAGAACTTTTAATATTCCCACAGCTGGGATCCTTTTTATTCATGATCAAGAAAGGTGTTATGTCTGGACGAATGTAGTTGTGATCCGATTTTAATCTAGTAATTTTTTTGTTGTTTCAATGATCAACTTCATCGAGAGTGTTTTTATCTATGTACCAAAAATAACTTTATAGAGAATCGTTTTTGTCGGTGTATCCAATTTAATATTATTTATTAACTTGAATAAGAAACTAAATTTTTTCTAGTTTCGTTTGGGCCTTTTGTCTCTAAGTCAGCTATATTCACCCGAACTTAAAATATATAACCTGACTAATTAGTAATTAGCTTGTAATTACAAGTAACAAAGTTAAATTAGGGAAAATAGGACTATTCTCAGTGCGGAAACATAAAAATATCTAGATTTTGGGTCACCCAAGTGTTGAAAACCTCTAGGTCGTATCTATTAATGTTATATTCAAGTGTAATTACTAGTATTACATATTTTTACTAAGAATACGTTATATTTAACATAAAGGCTATTTTATATAAGCTTCGGTATGCTGACATAATGTTAGCTTAAAGGCCGCAGTCGACCACGAGATTAAGTAGAAATAAAGGCAAAAAGGAGAGGTTAAAAGAGAACGCGGTGAAGTAATTATCTTGACAAAGTGTTAATTACCGGGAACCGGTTGTTGGTAATAACGTTGCATAAACATATTAATTGTATGTCATAAGAAAATCTTAACTCGAATTTTTTGACGGCAACATAAACGAGATAAGTATACTCGTATAAATATTTAAGTATAGTAAAAGTAAAGATTTTAAATTAATTAATACTGTACACACATATTAAGACTAAAAATCTTCTTAACATTTTTGTCTTGATTTCATATTATAGATATATACCACTGTTTATAGAAGTTAGTCTTCTCGGAACGATTAGTATATGAATTGCTGAGAATACTAATTATCAAAATGATTCACAAGTAGACTTAACCTTGACCATGAAGTAATGACAAAATGATAAGAAACTCACCAGGGATGTAAATAACATCAATAATATTTACTATATATAAAAAGTGTCACATATTTACATTCAAAGGCAGTTTAATGAGAGTAAGCGTATTAACGAAAGCTATAGCTTTGAATAGTAAAAAAGGTAGGTATATTTAAAGAAGAAAAGAAAAAAATTATTGCAAATATCAACTTTTGAAGTCAAAGTGAGTCGGCTGCGAAATTCAATATCTGAAATGAATCGAGTGGAGTTATTGCTGCTGAGAAGATTATGGTGCAACCGTCAGTAAAGTTAAACGCAAGAATTTCATTAGTTCCAAACTTTATAGAAGTCAATATAGTTATTTTATTTGAAATGGATAATAAATAGCTACAGTGCTAAATTTAAAATATCTATTACATATTATAAATCTTTAGTTCATCTTATATGCATACTTAGGCAACTATTTTCAACTTTGAAAATGAAAAAGTTTCAATATATTTACTAATTGAAAGTCATCATTATTTCAACTATATTGTATTATGTTGTATTGTAATAAGTAGTAGTATAAATAAGAAATAAATTGTTCGTAAACTTATGCATGAAATTTTATATTTTATAACATATTCAAAGAAAACTTTTCACTTCAACTGGAACAAAACGAAAACAAAAAATACAGAACTAGCGCAAAATAAACACGCTTGGAAGGAGACGTTTAAAAAGGGAGAAATAAATGACAATAAGAATCAACTACTTAGCGAAGGGAGAGCTCAAAGCCCTGACGAGTCAGTCATCATCCGCTCCCCGGTAATACATCACATCAAGTGCAGTGACAACGCTCCCGGCGCGCCCTCTCGCGGCGAAGGGGCGCCGAGCACACGTCTGGGAAATTATGTTTTGAATCATCCTCTCGTGGAATAGACAAATTTCACACTTTACATTTTAAGCAGGACGTAATAATTCAGTAAGGGCACTTCCTATTTATAATATTCTGAAACATAAAAGAAATCTGAACCTAAAAGCATGCGTGGGTTATGGTGACATTGTTATAATTTATATGCAGGTCCTTCTCCATGTAAACAAGCTTTCTCTCTCAATAGAAAGTTGAATTCTATTTAAATTTAAGTCATAAACATATTACATTAAATAAAACATTAATTGTGCACTTTTGTGATCTCTTAATATCAAAGATGTAGAAAGAATTTAATGATCATACTTCATCTACTGAAAAAGTCAACAGTAGATATTAATATGGTACTTCGTATTTTAATGACAATTTGGAGATGAGAAATACTATAAAATATAATTAAATCAGCTATACAACATTGTTGTATTATAATATCAGTGATAAGTAATTGTAATAAATAGATATTAAAGATCTTCGTTTAGAATTTTTGTTAACAATAAAATTAAATCAAATATATATGTACAACTATATATGTACAACTAGAAGACTTCATGTCACAGTAAGATTATTTTGAGATATTGTTGTAAGTATTATTTATATAGTTATTGGTACTCTGTCACTCAAACAGCGTAAGAAGGTGTTCTGTGTAATAACTTATAGGAGACCTGTGTTCAAAAGTGGATGTCCATTGGCTGAGATGGCGATGATGAGGCCATTAAGACATTGTTCGTACCAGTCCTCTAGCGACAGCGGGCGTTGTAAAGCACTCGAAACGTTGGGGATGCTGTTTAATTAAATGTATAATATTCGTGTAAATTTAAGGAGTTTTTAAATAACATTTACCGCTGTACTAACCAGCATTCGTCCTATCCTCTTCACACTTGTCTAAACAACAGCGGTGTCTCCGAATTCGCGGGCGCCCTCGTCGACACATGTAACTAACGACCCGCCCCACGCGAACCCCCGAGACGCACGAAATGGGCGCACTTCAAACGGCCCCTCCATATCCTCGAATGCGTTTACTTGCAGGTGCCTACGGTTTTTCTTCTACAAATCCTAATAGAGTGCCTCCATCGCAGACGTCTCGCTTTGTGAGCGAGTACAATTCACGCGGAACGTTTTAATGTTATGCCCTTTGTTGAAGATAATATCGTTCGAATGCAATATTATTTGACATAATAAAAATATAGAAGATTTCCTCGGCAAAGAGATTTTGTCTTCTATTGAATCACTTTATTTCAATCCGTCTTTTTCGTCGTTAAGCTGTGCAGTTTTAGTTATTTTGTCAAAATAACTACAATTTATTAAATTTATATTTACTCATCTCCGCGCCTTCTCATCTCATCTTAATTGATGGATTCTATATTAAATCTATATCTATACAGATATATACAACGAAAGTGGGTGTTCTTTATACGCCAATCACGTGAAAACTAGTGAACTAATTGGACATGGGAACATGAGCATTCGACGCGAAATAATTTGCAGATGATTGTAAGTTATTTATTTTTTGAATTTATTTATTTAAATAAAAACAGAAACATTTACAGATCAAAGTACATGTATATGTTGCTAACTGCAGTAGTTATTTAAATAACTGTGTCGAAGTTAACAACGCCCATTTCCAAACGTACATATAAAATAAAATAAATTTTCCTTAGTTCTAATGAACTTGTATATGCGTGCTTACGCACGCACTTTTGGGTGTTTATGAGATGTGTATGTGTGTGTATGATTGTGTGTATGGTGTGTGAATGTATGTATATGTATGGTTGAGGAATGAGGTAATGCATGTGCATACAGGTAAAAATTTAATTACAAGTTGCTACAATCTCCTTCCTCGTTAAATTTGTAATTAACGTTTTATAAACACTTTAATTCGTATTATTTATGCGGTTGATATAGTAACGGTTGTTATAGAAAATTATCTGCGGTTGCGGTTGCTCTCAAGGAATATTTCATACAAATAAGTTTAATTTTATATTATGGCCAGCAAAGCGGCCGAGGAACAACTAGTAAAAATATATAATAATTATTATTATTAAGACTTAACTATTTAAACATAGTATAATATCTACGGCAAGAACTTTTACAATCATTCGTTTGATTCTGTTTTGCTGAGATCTCTTAACGGGCGAAAGGATATAAAAGCTACAGATAGTTTTACCTCGAATAAGATAAATAAGGAAAAATTGTAGAGAGCACGGACCTATCTAACAATTGAGTAAATCCAAGAGCGCCAGAGTCAGACGTTCATTAGCATAATAAATAACTAGCAGTGTGCTTGGAACAACACCGTCTCGAGTGCGGGGCTGGAGCGTGGACTATCCTCCTAAATGATCATAGAATATGCTAATTTTAATTCAACAAATTTCATGCTTGTGAACACGACGGTTTGCTAGATTAATATCATCTGTGACGCTTCAAGTAGTTTAACCAATCCTAAGCCAAGAGTAAGCCAATTTATATATAATTTTTTTTTAAAGATCTACCTGATTTATCTGGCCCGAACCGAACAGCAACGTCGTTATAGCGCTAGATTTAAAATACGAGGGTAAGAAGTAACCAGACGAGATCGAAAGAATCCTATTATTGTCCTACTTCCATCTAATGTAACCGAAGATTCAAACTTAAGACTACACAGTAAACGGAGGCAAGTAGTTATCAACTCTTCGAAGCCAGTTAATAAAAATTATATACATGCGTACCGTAAAAACTAGATTAAAATTTATGTTTAAGTCATTATATACAATAACTAGTAGCAATATATAAGACGCTATTGTTATAAAATTGCTTAAATAAAAAAATATTTTAAACAATTGTCACCTTCAGTGGATATTACCCTCGCAATTCTTTTTGCAAGGATGTAGAAAAGTAAAAGGAATTCTGTTATTCATCTTGAGCGGCACTTGATTTAGGGAATTTCATTACAACACATGCCGTTTTATGGCTGAAAGTTATAAACGTAAATGGCCTAAAAATATATTTTCTATTTAGAAATCTCGTACAGCCTAAAGATTAGAAAAGACTTACAATTTAATAACTATGGAAACCATTGCGTCTTACAGCTTATACAAAACATATTACTCATTCATTACTAATCTTTATTGCCGTCAGAAGCGATGAATACAACTAAATTATTCGATGATAAAACTTGGAACTCTTCAAGTTAATATAAACCTGGTTAAGGTAACATGGTAGAGGTTATCAATCTTTTATCACTAGCACGGGTACTAACGAACACCCCAGCTTGACACACCACTTCGTGTTATCCGAGTTCCGATGAGTGTACGATATTGCTATACCTACATAAAAGTGTGAGAGAACATTTTTATAATGCGTAGTATAATAAAAATTATATAGACTGGTAGTTATAAAGAAATAATTATATTGTTATATATTATTAATTACAGAATATTGAGAGGAACTTCTCTACGTCTGGATTAACAGAGAAAATGAAGAGGTATTACAAATTAAAATTAAAAAAGTCAAAAATGTGATATAAATATGTAAACTACATGTTTAAAAATATGTAAAATATCAATATAATATCAGAATATTATGCATATAACTATCAATAATATGCATATAACATATCATTATAATACAAAAAAAAAAACAACACCTGGATATTTCCGTTAATGATTTCTTAACTACTGCAAATAATACTAAAGCATATAAATTAATAATACTATTAATAAATTTTTAACCATTTAAATTTTTCTATCGTTTTAGGAATAACGGCACTTTACCTTCGCCTCGCCATAGATTCCATATCAGACTATTTTATATGACAAGTGACAGCTGTCAGATTTCCCGCGTAAAGCAAACAAACGTACGGAACATCTTTATCGAAATCCGTTAAAAAATTTCATACCAGTCTATTTTATATCTTAATCGTAGGATTTTCATGTTTATAAAATAAAGATCTTGTAAACTCCTTGCCGGCGTCCAGAGTGACGTTCTGTAACCTAGTAGGTTCACCTCATGGGTGTTCCACCAATGCTAATCCACAAACATAAGTCTGCATAAACTGAATAGCTGACATTTTCATAATGAGCTATTGCGGAAAGTATAGATTTAAATTTATAGCTTTAAGCGTCAACGGGTGATAATGCCTTTTGGCATAAATGTGTTTTGTTGTTTATGGCCCCTTGTTTATAGTCTACTTAAGCGCGACATGCGTTAAGTAGCAGAGGCGCATGGCATCAAAGACAATATACTTTATATCCAAGCGCAAAATTTATGCAAATTTACATTTACGAACGGTGTATTCCGTAATGAAGATAAATTTTCGTGCCGTTTAATTGAAGTTAAACAAATACAACATTTGATACATAGCATACTTTTTCGCAATAACATAAGCAATAAGCATAAATAATCATCAAATTTAAATTAATCATTGAATGTGTAATATCAAGTTGATAGTAAAATTACTCGTGTCGCTGTAGCAAATATATTACTACTTACATAGTTATAATACTGATTGAAGCCAATTCCGCTGATTAAAGTCAAATTGATTAAGTTCAATAATAAACAAATAAGTTATTATTTATTACACTCGTTAACGCTTCTTATAAAGTCTATCACTTATTTTAGTTAGTAAAATACATAACAATTTCAATATCACTTTAAGATAGGGTTTTTCGGAAAGAGATTTTCGTAGAGCAAAGTGTATTTTAAACTTAGGGTACAATAACATTCACCTTTTTCTCAAAATAAAGTAGGACGTCGAATTTAAGTAACGATTATCCACCTTTTTAATAAAATCAATTTGAGGCTACAAAAATCCAAGACATTCTCGTCAGAAAAAAAAAACTGTACTAAGTAATTAATTACAAAAGAATTCAGTACCAAAAAATAAATCAAAAAGGGGTCTTAATCACCACGATGACGAAGGTGACATCAAAGAAAAAAAAGGTGCAGTCAGGCAGCGTAAATCAAAGTGTATTATGGTGGGAGTCATAATAAAGGTATATACACAATTCTCCTATACATAGAAAAATATTTTATCATATGTTACTTTCTATTTTTTCTATTTATCGAGACGAGAAAAATTCATCGAAATTAGCAATTTCAGCTTCATTAAAAGTTTATATGTAGCACTGTTACCTGGTGATGAGTTACAACCAAAGAGATGAGAAAATATATGTAAACAAATTTTAATGATGATGTTGATCTAATGATAGTGGACTTTAACAATTTCGTACAAGAATATATTCATTAATGTACATAGATTGAAATATTTCACTTTTATAGAAACTCTCAACTTACACCACGAATAACTTGGAAAAATTATTATCTAAATTACAGTAAAACTGCCAACATTATGGAAGCTGTGTGGACTGTACTTTATAAGTAGTCGGGTGCTCCTGTCGTGTTCTAGCTCGTATATCATAGGAAAGGGAGCGATCTGCGGTGAGTGTCCCAACTTGCCCGGGTTATCGTCGGACGTATGAGCGGAATGGATAAAATTTCTCGGCTACGTTTGAACAAAGATTTGTTCCAACAGTGAAGCGAATTTATTAACTCATACAGTAGTTCCAGTGAGCAAAGACGATAAAAGCTACATTTCTATATAATTTACCATAATATTCTTTAGTAGTTATAAGTTATTACAGCAGACTTAAAATATATAGTCCAAACCATCAAATATTTTACATAGCTTCCAAATTGCTCTTAATATGAACAGTATATCGCCGTCAATATATAAGCAATATATTAAGAAGTAAAATACTAACCGTATAACTCATGGTATAGAGTACTTCGCATTAACACATAACTTAGAAAGCCAAATGTTCAGAACACTAAGGAGCACTTAACGAATATACCTTACGAATTCGCTTCAACATGTGAATATCGATAACATTTGTTAAAGGTTCAACTGTTCTTAATAAATCAAGTGATATTGATAAAACCTAGATTCTCCGTACGTGAATCTATTCCTGGTTTCAGAGACTAATTACTATGAAAAAATTAACTACTGTTATCAAACACAAAGAATGCGGAGCTAATATAAGCATAAAGTAAACGAAACTTGTAATATTAATATATATTCGTCATATAAGCTGTCTTAGCCTAATTCTCATACAATCCTTAAAAAAGACATTCAATTCTAGATCTATCAAAATCTATATAAATTAAGAAGTATTTACATGCGTGATTCTCACGAACAATTTTGAGATTATTTTGTAAGAAAACAATTTTAGTACGTAATGTATCATTATGAAATTAATTAAAATGTATTATATAAAAAAAAATTGCAAGGTAATATGTATTTCAAACTGTTAGAACCTTGGTAGATAAATCGCTGGTAACGAGACTATACATTTTACGTCTTATGACAACGAGCACAGTGAAGTGCAGTGTATATCATCTTAACTAACACTACATTGTTAATCGCATCGTCAAATAAAAATAAAATTATAATTTGATTTAGAAACAAAATTCGCCATTTTTTTAACTTTAACTTAGTAACTGCTAGAGAGAAATACGTTACACTTGCAGACGACCATGGCAAATGCTTCGAAATAATTTAACGTTGCGCAGAAACGTGTGAAATATCTTACAGTTAGGTGGGAAAGCTGGTTCAACGCAAGATTCTAAACTATGTAGATGGGACCGTCCATTTGAATAAATGGCCTCGTCTATTGGACGTCAAAGTAACAATCTGACCACGAACCCCAACGGCCGGGCGACGCTCATAGAGAATTGTCACGACAATGGTGCGATGGGAACTAAACAATGGTTTCGTGATGAGCTATTTGTTATTTTAAATCGAGAGCAGTAAGTCTTCATTTCATCCGATCAGATAAAGACCTCCACGGCTAAACAGCAAGTGTGGCTTTCTTACTTGGTGACCAGAAAGATGATAAATAACAATAAGTGTCTATAACCATAACCTTGTGTTTCGAATATTAGGAGCTGACATAAGATGGAAGAAAATACACAAAAATATAGACTTATCTGTGAAGAAAACAAGCACAATTTTATGTCTTAAAAATATCTTCAACAGATCTTAATAAAGGCATGCCTACCCCACTCATATTTAATTAAAGGTTTTTTCATCTCGAGAGATCTTGATTAAAAACAAAGAAAATACAAAATCGGCCAGTACAATAATTATTATGATCCGAAACGCAAGGGGTTAATTGTGACTTATGACATGGATAACCCTAGTTTGGATGATACCGAGTAGCAAGGTTTTCCGAAACCGTCTAGATTACTTGTTAACCAAGTAGCCTTTTGTAAAAAGAACGTAAATTTAGCTAACCTAAGTTAAGCATTAATTAACGCAATATACATATCAGATCACAGCAACATTTGCAAGTAACAGCTGACGGGAGAAAAAGGCATTGTGTTGACTAATCTTGACGGCCCTTAAGGAGGACTAACAGGAAACTATCTTGAGGTTGGATTTTTAAAAGTCTTACCCCAAAGAGTTGTGAGGTGTTACAGCCAGCAAAGATGGCTGGGAACAGCTAGTTATCATATAAAGGATAAACTCCATAATAACTATGACTAAATACCAAGACTAACTGCTTTAGAGTTATCTCTAGCGCACTTTATTTTTAAAAGTGAAACCTATTAAATTATTACTAACATATCATTACATTTGTAAGAATGTTGCACTTACACCGTTATACGTCAATTTTATTCAGCAATTGATCAACTCGCTCCATTGCCACCGGTGAACAGGTTCGCAATGCTGTCTACGGCACTGTGTTAACACCTAAACAAATGAGATCGGTTTTTCACCCTTCTATGGATAGCCGAGATTATTCTGGTATATCGTTTCTCTTTCAAATTAAATGCAGGGTTGGCTTCAAATACAATCATTATTTTACTAAACCTATTCTATTTCCATTATTAAACGGAGAAAAAATCTCAAATACGAGGATGACAGAAACTCAAAAACTAAAAATTATTTATTCTGGTACTGCAGTAGACAGCAACTAATATACGAAAAAAATTATTACTAGTGACTGTTTTCTAAGATCTTCTGGGTACCATTGCAGTTATTATTTTCTATTTATTACTGTGTTCCGGTTTGAAGGAGGTATTTAGTGAAATAACTGGCTTAATTGGAATACATCTTATATCTCAAGGCGACGAGCACAATGTGGTATATGATCGTAATGCTGCGTTCTTATGGGCGAGCGCATCACTTAGCATAAAGTGTATGTGTCATTCGTCTTTTCGCATTTTAGGGTAAATTTGTATATTTGTACATATTAATAAAAGGAGGCAAGCAGCCCTATCTCGTACCAATGTTAACTAAGCGAACCGGTCGTCGGCGTCGATTTTCTTAACGTTTCCCCGGCCTTGTATCGCATGATACGAAAATGGGTTGTATTATTGTAATGGTCCGCTACTGTGTCCGTTACTGGGCTTTCATAAGTCCACGCCGATAATGCCGTTTGGCACTCCGTTCCCCGCACAACGATCCGCGACAGGGCTCAATTAACGCTGGATTGATTTGTGGACAGTCGAGTGGGAGCGATGGATTCCTGCGTTTGTAGTATTATCGACACTGAATAACTGCTTTCTAGTTGCACCGTCATTTGAATTAATTAAAGCACTAACTGCTACGCCATTAGTTCGCCTGGCAATAGATTTTATGCCTTCAACCCCGGCAATTGGTGCCGATGATTGCTTTTCAAATCACCTATTACAGAGTTGTACATGTATGTTAAATAGTAAAGTACATACCTTTTTATATGTCGTTGTAAAATTTGTGGAGTATTAATGGAATGTTTTAGAAAAATAAAAGACAAATGGCGCTAATCAACTCGTACAAAAAGAAAGTCGGTGAATGTTTATGAAACGAATATATTTAAGAAAATCCAGTTGAAATTATCAGGAGAAAGCCAGTTCTCTTCATTAAAACTAAGTTGATATAGTAAACTTCATATTAGAACTGTAAATTAACTTAAAAACACCGAAGACATGATATTAAACGAATCATACTGATTCTTAAGTGCAAATAAACAAACGTTATAGAACTTGTGGTTCTCTAACATATTTTCGATGGAATGTAACCAGCGCTATATTCGGTTCCCGTTTTATAAAATACAATACCGCCTGTGTAAATGCGTAAACGCACAATAATAATTTGTGTAAACATTCTACATTGTGTCGTTATCTTTGAATGGTCACAACTCGTTAAATTTAATTGCGTCTAGAATCAATTGTAAGTACGTTAAATCAGATATTTATGTGTCGAGTTACTGCGATTCGCACACCGTGTTATTCTGATCAAATAATGTTTGAACTTACAGTACTTGATTTAACAGATGTTAAGAAATATGGTTATATAGTGAACTGACCCCCCAACCTCCGCTAATCAGAGATGCACCTTAAGAAGAAGAAATATCAATAATACAACCTTCTTAAATTTTTTTATGTTTAAGATCTGTCACAAAGACAAAGGTGTTGTTTGTTGTGTTTAGTATATTTTATATATTTTTAGTTAATTTGCGTATTATCAGATGGTCACTAACAAAATTGGACTGTTGTCAATTTTCTTTTAAATATATCTGAAACGAAAACTATGTTGAAAAAAGTATCTATGAATGTAATATTCGTAGCTGTAAATATTCAACCAAAATCAATATTTTCATAAACGTAATCTACTGAGAAATGGTAAATGTTGTACAATATAGCGTTAATATTAACTTTCTAATAATTTATATTAAAAATCGACCTAAGTGTTTGATTTCGAAGATATTTATTGATAGATATTTATAATAATTGGGCTGATGCTGAACATGTTCGGTTCTACGCAGTTCTTTCTAAACAAAACCACCTTCCACAAGACCAATATGTAGTGGTACATCATAAACAACCGCGAATGTATCTTTTATTAGGTTAATTGGTAAAGGAACATGTATACGAATGTAAAGATGACGTCTAAGTTAAAGATAATGTTGATTAATGTTTCACATTAAAGGCAATGTCATTCAAGCCATAGCTTATTAAAGGACGTTGCTTTCGCTCAAAAAAAGTAAAAATAATTAATTCAAGCGAACATGTTACAAAAACATAAAATTTTTTAGTTTATATTTTTTTTTTTTATTTATTTAATATTTAGTATACACAGCTATTTAGAACAGACTAGACGATAAGGATACAGAGTACAAAGGCACTACTTATTTCATATTGAAATCTCTTCCAGTAGGCCCGAATCTCTTCCAGTAGGCCTGTTTATATATAATACATATAATACAAACAAGATGTAATATTCCCACTGCTGATACTGAAGGTCTTCTCTCGTAAGAACTCCCTACGAGAGTCAAGCCTAGTCAATCTATCACACGGGCTAAGTGCTGGTTTGTTGAATGAAAATTTTAATAAATTTTGCAATTTTGTAAATTACGAAATATTGTTGATGTAATAACGAAAATTTACGAGATTTTATATACATAGAAAAAACAACATAATTTCATTGAAAAAACAATTCTGTCTCAGCAAGCGAAATCCAGACGATAATATAGCTAGACAAAAACTACCTGTACCAAGCGGGGGCGTGTCGCTAGTGTATAAATTAGTAAGGCGGCGATTAATGTCGATGTTGGGGGCTGGAACTGAACTGAATTAATTATTTCTCATTGGAAAACGGAGCTGCTTTCAAAGGGTACCTCGAAACAAGCGCACAGCCGCTAGACTAGATATTTCAAGTTTCTTTTGTCACGAGGACACTTAACTTTGACGTTTACTTAGATCTGTACATATTGTAACAAATCTGAAGAAATTGTTAGAATGCATTTATCTCTGCACCTACCAAAAATTTTCAGAAAATTAATTTTATATCCGATACCTTAATTCTTGAAGAAAATTTTAGGTGACCAAAAATCAACCTAGATGAATTCTCTCGAGGGTGACTAAACATCTCTATCAGCATGTCTATACCCAATTGAACCTGGGTTTATTTTCATATATTTATAAATAGTGGTCTATTTACACTTCCTTGTTAAATTCATGGTCGTACATTAATGTCAACCATATGAATCATATGTGACCCGGAACACTTGGGACAAATGGTAATAAGCCGTAATAACAGAGCGCTGTTTTACGTTGCACTCTAATGTTAACTGAACGCGCATGACAACGGTCAAGTTTTTAAAGAGACGGACAATTGTAATGTAGAAATAATTTAAAGAAAGAAATATTTTTTTTTAGTAAGGGATGTTTGTTTTTATTAGATATGACAGTATCCCACTCCATGCCTATAATGCTAAGCGAAAACACTAAGCGCGATAGTCTATATTCTTTTTGATCACAAGCTTCGTTAATATTGAAGGTACAGTACATGCCTTAAATCATTGAGTATGTGGGCTTACCACCAAGGATTGCAACTTATTTCATATATACGAGGAGGAAACAGTGTGTACGCCATGACATTGTTAGTATGACCAATGAAACTGCTAAACAGGATCCAGATAAGACTCGAAATTAGCGAGAAAGATTTCAAAAGAGTAAAAGTATGCGATTATTTTAAAAAGGTGTAATAACTTTTGTGATTTTGTAGGAACAGTAGTCCAATGTTACTCGACACCCTAAATGGGCCCTGAAACTATAGCGCCACTATTATCAAGGAGGATCTACAGTAATAAATTACTTTTATCGACCACAAGACTCTCGGCTATACAAATTCAAGAAACGCGGTGTAAGTGATGTAAGCGAAATAATATAAAGCACAATTCACTTTACACAGGAAGCCGATTGCAAGGTATCGATAAATTATATCGATATTTAACGTCTTATTTAATGTCTCCGTTAATTATTCATCGACAAAAGAATTACGGTTCAACTGCACAGCCTAATCCACTACTTCCTGTTAATTATTTAATTAGAAATAGAGCGTATTTGAACGATATATATATTAAAATTATGTTATAACTTCCTATATATATATATATATATCTGTATTCTATATATCTTTTTAGGTTCTTAACATAACAAAAAATAAAAAACTGCCGCAGAAAGAATATACTATAGAACTTAAATTAAAGTAAGAAGAATCTACTAATATTTAGAAAATTTGTATTGCATAACGCTAAAAATATACTTCATACATGCACTTTTTAAACAAAATAAATAAAAACTGTTCATCTCTTAATAAATAACAAAACCACGAGATAAATTTTTAAATGTAGATGTTTAATCGATAGTTAATTATCAAATGTTACATCTAGCAATTTTTTTTATTAAGCTTTAATTTGTTATGTATAAGTAAATAATGAAAAATTTTTGGCTACCTTGTTATATTTATATTTGCCGTAACGCTTCCCTTAATACTAATTTCACTTAAATTACGTGTTAAAGACGTTTATCGTTGTTTATGGTTACAGTTAAATGACCTTGTAAGTGGCACTACGCTCGTCAGTTAAACGGAACATAAACAGGCCAATTAACTAAAGAATATCTAACTACCTATAAATCAAAGTACCAATAACTATTAACATAACGGTCCCGTTTAACTAAAATAATTGTCTCAAGTTTAAACATTAAATGCATTAAATATCAAGTCCAACTGTCATGTGCGGTAAACTTAAACCTGTTAGCTTTAACTAAGAGGTTTAGTTACCAATAACTTGACAGATACAAAAATAGTAAACACAATCGATCGTTAAGCCCGACTGAACATACAAATCAATCGATGTCTCGGATTCCCATCGATCGAGGCGTCACATCACTCATGTCTCATATGTCACGAGGCAATGGTCAATTGCGAAGTCTAATCGCGTTCAATTGTGCCTCATCGATGTTGTGCACCGATTGATAACAATAAATCGATACGTGATTTGTCACATATAGTAACCGGCGCCTGTTGGTACACTGCTGCTTTCCATTTTTAGATAATAAATAGGTGAATTTAAGAAACATTTAAATATGTAACAGACTTCTCAGTTTCACACCACTAAATCAAATGCAAACATTTGCATTAAGTGCTATAAGTTAGTGCAGTTTTTCATTTTTGCTCTGTTTCCTCCCTTTTTTGTTATTTCTCCTGTAATAATTGACCTGGAGCAGGAAATAAAAATTTTCATTTCTTTAGTCATCCACCAAAGCTAATCGTGCGTTTTTGAGAAAAGAAAATGATAGTAGTATTCTATAGCAGTATCCCCAGAAAGTGAATATAAAAAGAAAATGTATACATTTCAATTCTAAAAAATATAAATATTTTACTTAGATTATATTTCGAAAGTATTAAACCACTTGCGGCAAGAAACAAGAAGAGAAGTTATAATTTTCAAAAGACTTAAATGTATAAACTGATGCCTATAACACTATAACGAAACATTGTCGGTAAACTAACAAAACTTCTTTTTGGGCGTTTGGTAAGAAAAAAAACCTTAAGGTATTTTTTTATTTCTTTGTCTTTCCAAAAATTGAGAAGATAAGTACATAAATATTGAGTACGTCTAGACTGGCTCTAAAAGTTAGTAGTGGGAGCGCTGTAAATTGTTTATACGGATTGATGCCGCTATGATAGTAGGCGATAGCGATTCACGTATAAGGAGTGATATCCAATTTAATGCGACCTGTATTCCAATGGCCAACTACAATACCTCTTTAAGGGCGATAAAATATCAGAAATGAGGGAACCGACGCAGACAATACGTTAGAACATTTATTGCTTTCTGTTGCTTGTTAGTAACAAGGAACCCAATGTTGTTGAATAGTTAGAGGTGCCTTGGTAAATGTCACTGGAAATGCCGTTCTCTCTAATATCGCTATTTCATTCTCTATAAGGTATAAAACATTAAGTTATGTATGTTATCAATCAGTACAAAGAATCTCAGCACGTTATTGTTATCGTGAAACTCTGTTTTATTAGAAGCATCCGTTTAGAGGTCATCTAAGAATGGATTTTACAAAATTATTTCTCTAAAGAAAGTTGCGAGGGTATTACAGCGAGCAAAGCGGGAAATGAACATCCAGTTAATATATAATTAAAATGTTTAAATTAGCCTTTCATAAATAATTTATGTAATATATCTACGAATAAATTCAAGACGTCTTTTCATTTAATAAAATGTCCAAAAGGACAAGAGAAGAGGGCATGCGCCGACACAATAATGGAACTTGTACTACGCCGGACAAAACTGTCAGATTGTCCGCATTAAGCCGGGGAAGAACACTAAAAGGTGAGATCAGATAAATTATCTATGACCAAGAGATTACAATCCAATTCAATTATAAAAACTTTCTCTGTAAATGTGAGTTCTTCTACCTCGGAATACCATAGGTGCCATGTACCATATATTAAATGTTACACGATTTCATAACGCTTTCCAATTAATATTGATTTAAAAGTAATAAGTTAGAAGTTAATCGATTTCATTATTAAATAATGAAGATAACTCATAATGGGGTCTAGTAGAATAAAATCGGAACCGTTTATAATAAATTTAATTTAAATCAATTCGTCAAGCAATTCTGCTTTAATGACGAAAATAAATGTTATTCTTCTAAAAATATTTTGTTTTACTTATTATATTTCATCGAAACATAATGAATAAGTAAATTTATGTTTTTATCATCACCATCAGCCTCTCTGGGACAAACTCCCCCTCTCCCGCCCCCGCTCGTACGCTCCAGATCTTCCTCGATGTATTGAACCAGACACGGTCCTAAGTATTTCGCATACACCGATTTCCAACTATATGTTTTGTATTATTGCTGTGTATATTCTATATTGGCGGTAGGTCTCTGTTGCCGTCAGCCCCGTAGTCTCGTGCTAGTAAGAATAGGACCAAGGTAAGCCCTGTCTGTAGTAGAAGGCGATTAAACGGTCTAGGGTTTTCGCGAGCCTTGAGAGTGGGGGCCCTTTATCGCTCAACAAGCAAACCTGTGTGCGACAGCCTACGATGGTTAAGTAGTTCCTCAGAGACGTGTTCAAAGAAAGTGTAGTGTCACCGGTGTGTGCTGTAAGAGATACCGGAGACTCTCGGAATGCACTGATGCAGAGCACCGATGGGGTTTTAATGAGTAAAAATCTCACATAACCCTGATTTCCCCCCAGAAGCAGAGTATATTTCGAAGATTTCCCTCCCGAATCCAAAAAAAGAGGTCTCTGTTGCCGTAGACTAAGTATGCGTATACACCGCCGCAACTCCTACTCCCGTCGTCCAACAGTAGTATGAAAAAAAAACAATAAATGAAAAGAATTGACAAAAATAAGATCTAGGGTATAAAAGAAATAGAGAGAAATGTATAAGAAAAGAAGTAATAAAGAATTGTAAAATATTCCTAAAATAACAAAGTAGTAATGTAAGTAATAGAAATAGATAAAGAAATATAACAAATAAAAAAGCAAATGTAAAAATTAAGATAAGAAAATAAAAGCAAGCGGCGATCGAAGTCTGAAGGGTGATCCATGAGAGAAGAAAGAGAAAATATGTAAAGATGAGCAAGTATGAGTGAACGATAGAAAGCATGAAAGGCGAAAAGAAAATGTAGAAAGTAGTGAAAATAAATTGTATATAAATATAACAGCTCAAAATGAAAGATGACAAGAGATACTTTGATCAAAAAAAAATTGTAATGTTTATACATACAACGTATACTTGTTGTAGCTATATATAGTTACAACCTTGTAGCTAGTGAAATTCATGTAGTAACGGAAACCATACAAGCCATATATAGACACGAGTAACACGTCAACTACAAAAAATATGTAATAATTTATTTATCCATCTTTTATATTATCTAAGATTGGTATTGTAAACATTTGAAATAATAAAACCGTGAGAAAATTCTATAAGTTCTGTAATTCAATATAATGTTGTGAGACTATCGCAGCATTTAGCTGGAGTCGGTAATATGAAGACGGCGAGCGAAGGAGACAGCGCGCGATCCTTGAACGTCTTCCGCATTGCCTTATCACATGGGTTATAAACCGACACGCGTCTAACGAGATTGTAATTAAATAATCATTAAGGCATCTTGATCGATTTCGATTAAGGTAATATGTTTTTGACAACCGCGTGGAAACTTGCTACCTTAGCATAGTGCTTAATAAAATTAAATGGTCATTCTTCTGATGTAGTATCATACACAACTTGTGTGTCCTATTTTTTCTCATATACCTTAACACCATTAACTTATCACCTGAAATATGTCGATATATCATAGGTGACAATAGCCGGATGTAATTCGGGTGGCAGTACTAGTTTTCTTCTCGCAGAGGATATTTACACACCTGCGGTGTTCGACCAATGCGACCACCTTAATACGTTATTTAATTTAATATGATATTAAATGTCCACTAAATAAACACTGCTATATGCTAAACAATATTTCTATATCTAAAATATACAAACTTTGCGTTAGTTAGACACTGTCCGTAAATTTATTTTTTATGGTATATATCTCAAATGGTTAGTATATAGCAATTTTATTAAGATTAGTTTATAAATGCTACGACTTCATAATTTTTATGATCATGGGTTCAATGTGTTGAAAAAAATCTCATCCATCCATCTTTATTTATAAAGATTATTAAAGTGAAACATACACATTTGTCTACTCGTAAAATCATATTACAAGTGATAGAAAGAAATTCCAAGGCTAAGGGAAGCTTCAGAGCTGGAAATGTATGAAATAATGCTGACGTTATCCGACTGAAACCACAAAGGACCGACCGGACGAGATAAATTACCAACTTGCTGACAACATACAAGCTAACATTTTTCAAGTCGAACCATCTTGGATACTGCTATTGCTAATCTTCCATAATCTCTGCTATTAAATGAATATTATATAATACGGTATAACCAACAATCTGAAACGAAAATAAAAGGAAACGGAAACACACTAACAAAAAATAATTTTTGTGGCAAACAAAGTTTTGCATGATTACTCGTTAAAAAAACATTAGTCATCATCATCTTTGTGTTTTATAACTGAAGTTTCACGGACAGATTGAATTTGGATGGCAAAGTTCCTGGAAAACCTGCACCTGGCAGATAGCGGAAGATGTAAAGGAGTGAAAAGACCGAAATTTGTTTCTAAATATGACCGCTCACCGCAAGTATACCGCAGCTCCTATTTCTGCCGCCAAACAGTATTGTGGAAACATTACTGTGTTCCGGTTTGAAATGTGCTCTAGCTAGTGTAATTACTGGGGCAACGAGACTTAAAATTTTACGTCTCAGCCGACGAACGCAATGCGGTGTAGTATATATCATCCTAACTAGCGCCACGTTGTTATGAGCAGGCGTATCACTTATTATCATACGAATTCCGATCGTATAAATATATACATACTAAATAAATGTATATATATATACATGTCAAATTAAACATCTTTATCTCGTAGATTTAAAGTCAATGATAAAATTTATGTAATATAACCGATACTCTTAAACATGGTTAAATTCGTGTTAGTTCATTAGAAATATGCTGTCACTCTTTTCTTGAATAAAATACAAAGTGTATTAGCCAAAGGCTAAGGCTAGCTGTGACGGAAGCCTCAAGCCACAGACCGCAGTAATCTGAACGGGTACCGTTTTTGGTAAGACCGCATTGCTAAACGGTACAGCATACTCCAGACGCCGGTGTGAAGATGCCTTCATTACTTGTACCGTTGGAATGCATTTTTTGCGAACAGCAGACACCGGCAATTTATCGGTTAACAACAAAGTTATTAAATCATACTGTCACATAATCGCTGCACATGATGGAACTGACAAAAAAATTACACAGCTACTGAATTAAAATTCCTTCATAGAAAATCTCGAAGATTCAGTGGCTAAATGAAGATCTCGTTACGAACTACTCATTCTTTATTCTACTCACTTATAATAAATATATATAATAAGAATTTATCGAAAGCATATTCACACATACAATTCCGATTGAATAATTTGTTTTAACTTTAAGGCATTTTCTAATTACTCTAAACTAGTATCACATATGTATGTATATATGCTTATACATATGTTTGTGTGTGTATCTATATTATTTATTTATTTATATTAGTAAGTATGCATGTGTACGAAATATAGATAACTTCCGACTAAATTAGAATTCTATTTCATGTACCACCGCGTCTACCCCCGATATAAGTTGACTGGAAGAGAACGCTCAAAGGCGTTAAGTCCGTCTATAGTTATAGTAAAGGTTTAAAATAAAAAAAAACAAATAGTATTTGATACTTTTTCTTACACTCGTAGAAATCAATAAACAAAGCATAATGAAAGTAGTAAATAATAAACGCACTTGCAGGTATTTTGTAGATAGTATGACTAGTTAAATAAACTAATAGAAATCAACACGCGTCATATCATTATATCATCAAATTTAGTTATTTTTATCGCCGTGTAAACCCGTAGATGTTTTGTGGGAATTGTCAGGGTTATGTAGGATTAGTACCCACAAATATATTTTCGGTGGTAAACTTCACAACAGGCCGTGGATCCAGGTCCACGCGCCCAATGTCAGATAAGCTGTCGAATGGCTTGCAGCGTTAACATCATCATGAATCCATAGGTAAACTTCAGCGCATTGTGATAGACTCCGGGAATATAGATCTATGATAAAAATGTAGATAATATATGACAAAATTTTTTTAAAAGCTTAAAACCTTAATATAATGACGGCTTAATTAATTTATATTTTGATTAGGTCATTATTCGATTCATTTATTTAGTATCTTACTATATAATTATGCATGTAACCTTACTATATGATATAACTCAAACCTATCTTGCTTTTCTATATTTTTCATGTACTTATTTTTTAATTTACTGGTGATAGAAGGTCTCCGTTGCTGGACACCATCTAGGTAAGTACCACCGCAGCGGTTATTTCTGCTGACAAATAGTATTGTATAAATGTTATTGTGTTCCCGTTTATCGGGAGTATCAATTACCATCAGGTGAATGTCTCGCTCGCCTCCGCCGTCAGATAAAAAATCAGTATCAGCTTAATTGGCATGATATTTAAACTGATTTTTTTTTCGCATTTCAAGTATGAATGAATGTATGCAAAGAGTACGTCCTACTTAATAATGCAGTTCGGTTTTGTTTACTGTTAAAGTCGCACTTCACTGTACCGGTTGATAAAATTAAATGTCTTTTGCCTACATTGGTATGCATTATACTCGTATACGATGTTCGATAAAAAATTGCGTGTGTACGGTAAACTGTGACGATCCTGATCCAGTTGTAACTCCTCGACTTACTTATGAATGCACTTCGATATGCTGCTTACCTGTGAACAAATTGTTAATTATATCAAAATGGACATACTCATAAAAAACATTTACCCCATGTAGCGATGGAATTCTAAAAACTTAACTGAACGATTTCTCGTTCCTCGCTCATAATAAGTATTTGTAAGTATGAAGATGATTCAAGTCCGTTGGTTAACCGTTAATTTATTACGCAACTACAGTTTCTGCATATAATTCAAATATTGGTTATGTTGAATATTTGGTTAATGTTGCTTTCTTTTTATATTAACAAACGTTCTCTCTGGTTGTGAAGAAAGTATCAAGAATGTTACATACTTTTGAACGAGACGGACGTTATATTTACTGTGTATATTTATTTTATTTTTTATTATTGATGCCAAAGATAATGTAATAATAATGTACGGTTTCTCAAATATTTAAACGCTTACATGTTAAATAACATACTCAATTTGTTAGTAATTTTTAATGTTCAGATGTTTATGTAAAGAACAATATTTTTCTATTAAGAAAATAAGCAAATGCATATCCTATGAAAATCGGTCTAGACGTTTTGGAGAATCGGTGAAAAATACATAGATTTTTTTTACCAATATCTTGTAAACATACATATGAATCGAATAATGTACTGTTATTTTATTAATACAAACAGAAAATTAAAATTTTTTGTATAGATTTTATAGATGTATAGTTAAGATGTTCTATGTCCAGCAGTGGAGGTCTATTTGTTGATGATAATGATAGTTAAGATTACAACGAAACAATACTAGAATTATCTATTTAGGTATTTTTACCAGAAAATAAAGATTTGATAATTCTAAAAGCATATATTGTTTTAATCATAGCTAAAGATTTTCCGATTGAATCAGTATAGATTTTAAATCAAAACTTCTGATATAGAACGCAATGCATTTTCAATATTTTTGATCAGAAATCTCATAAAAGAGTAAAATATCAGTTCAAAGAGGTTTCGCATCAAACATCGAAGCCGCGGATTATATTCCCCGAGCTCTTTTAACGTTTCAAATTGTGAGATGAAATGAAAGTTGAAAAGCAGCGGCCACTCGTACTGAGACGGATCTCGAAATACCTGTGGGGAGTTGATATTGATGAGACTGACGATACAAACACTCGGCCCTGCGACTACAGCACGTGATATTTGTCTGAGCGTGAAGGTAACATAATATGTAATACTCTAGTCCTGATCCTTTAGTATAAATCAACCATAACGACTATTTTTATCGCTAAGAAATGAGCAACGTGGCGGTTACGATTTTAAAAAGGCTGTAGATAATAAAACTACTAAAGAAAGAAGACTACATATTATATATCTGGTGTCTTTAACTAGTTTGTACTTTTTAACTAAAGATTAATTGTTACGAAGTTCATGGTGTCGAGAAAGTTAAAAATTTAACTTTCAACTGCAAGTTACGATTGACGTGATCGATTCTTAGTTAAAAAAATATTTATTAGTATTTTTGCTTTAATTAAGGTAATCTAATAATCATCATTATTATCTTAACCCATAGATATCCACTGCTCATCATAGGTCTCTTGTAACTTATTCCAAACAACAATGTCTTCCGCTCTAACGATAAAATTTCTCTAACTTCATTCAATTATCAGCTATCGGTATGTTAACTTCTGTATTAAGTCGCGCTTTCAATATATTATAGTTTAAGGTGATATAAAAATTCAAAAGAGCGATTTTATTAAAATTTTTACTGATAGTTGAATCCTATATTTTATTACTTCACCGAGAATCAATGGACATGCTTGAATAAACCAAGTTATCCGTTATTTCAATGAAGTCAAATAATAATGTAATTGAAATAAGGTACAATAAAATAACCATCAAATGTTGTACAAATACACTGTAAACAATTTATTTAACCGACAATATAGGAACTAACAGACGACGCTGGTAGCTCAATAAAATTCTAAACTTCAAGTAGATGAGTGCCTACAGTCTCGAGAACCATACGGAATAATAAAGCAAAGTTGTGTAGACGTAACTGAAGGAATAACGTAAGAGCATATTGCAAAGGAAATATGTTGACGATTCCATAAGTATTTGTAAATAGCAAGGTTCAAGAGTATGTAAAGCTGAAAGAGAACTCTGGCAAAGGGATGCAGCGAAACATTATTTATGAGGAACATTATGAAACGTATTTAGATAAAACAGTTTTATATTCTGTTATATGCACAAATATAAATTTTAACGAAACATATTTAAATATTTTAAAGCATATTTAGTGTTGTAGGTCTATAAGAAAGTTTTGCCATTAGAAAACAAGGAAGGATAAATGGCAACCATTTTGTTGAACAATTTCGTTGAACATAAAACAGTCAGCGAACATGTATGTAAATGATAAGGTACGATGAATACGAAGCTTAATCATTGCACAAGAAATAACTTAGAGTCACATTCAATTTAACATATTGATAATTACGGATTTACCCACCGCGCGCGGGCCCCTCGGGGATTATTGCATACATTAATCACACCGCTGCATAACGGACACCGGAATGCATGAACACACCGAAAATTATCTCGCTGCATCTCCCTGTGGGGCAACGCAGGAACATGTTTTAGATAAATTTACCTTTTTTTTGACTCTCATCCTCCTAATTTTCCTGACAATTGGGAGGTTGAAGACTTTTATCACATACTTCAAAAATCTAACAGTAGTTTGGCTGTTTCATACTCGAAAGCATATACACAAAATATATTTTTTTTCGACCGAGTAACCAGATGAGCTGATGGTTCACTCGATGGTAAGTGATACGCCTATTCATAATAATGTGCAGCTAGTTAAAATGCATATGCAGTACTACATTGTGCTCGTCGCTTTGAAAAATAATATGATAAGTTCCGTCATTTCTGTAATTTCACTAGCTAGAACACCCTCCATACTGGAACACAGTAATATATGCATACTTTTTTAATGCTTAAGTGCAGAGAGGAGCGGGACGTTCACCCGATAGTAAGTAATACGCGCACCCATAACAAAGTGGCGCTAGTCAGGATGTTATACTTTGCGCCCGTCGCATGAGACATAAGATGTTCAATCTCGCTACCTCAGTAATTACACTAGCTGCAGCGCCCTTCAAACCGGAACACAGTAATGTTTACACACTACTGTTTGAGCGACAGAAATAGGGGTTGTGGTGGCGTCTTCCTAGACGATCTTTACTCTAATACCAATGAGTATATATAATAAATTAAAATTTAAGAACCAGCCCACTCTATGTTGTCACTACTAGCACCCTGAGCGTTCTCTCACAAGGAGAAAGTCAACGCACTTATCTCTACATATAATATTGTATATAGTTAATAAAAAAAATATTATTGGCAGTGTAAGTGACTAAGCTCTTTAAATTTATAATAAAGACACCGCCAATGAAAATGCTCTGTTTAACAAAGCTTTTTTTGTCTTTGATCTTCATGTATGTCTATATTTCCTACAACTAGTTTTACTAGGCTTCTAGTTGAATAAATCTATATAAATCTGCGAAAGTATTTTTAGTACTAATCTACAAACATACAATACTTAACGGGTGAACCGATACTTAACCAGTTTCTCTTTTGAAAGCTGATTTGTCTGAGTTTTCTTTGCGATTATCACAAAATATATTGTAGTTTCGTTAAAATTTCATACATGAGATAGACATTTAAAGAATCATAAAAATATATATAATCATTGAGCTGAAGAACCGATTTTTGTGTGTCGTCTAAAATTTTCGGTTATAATAACAAATAGATTGTGAATATTCGAAACAATATCCGTAATGGAAAATAAGAAAGTTTTTAATGTAATGTAATAAATAGTGGACATCGTAAAACTGCTATATCTAGAAAATTAAAAGCACTTCAATTACGTAACGCAAATGCACGGAGCTGAGGTAAACTACTTTAACTTGAACAGCGACTTTTACGGCGTCATTACTTTGAATAGTATCGAAAGGTACAACATAATGCTGCGGTTCCACTGTAAGCGAAGACAAGTGAAATGCAAGTCAATTTTGTGAGTTTCGTATACTTAATCATTGATTTATTATAGTATATTTTATACCGTGTTTATAAGTACTACAGCAGCTGCTGCTTCCGCCGCCAAATAATTATGGTAGCTATAAATATTGTCATATGAACGAGACAATATCGAACACAAAAGTGCAGTGTATATCATCCTAACACCATATTGTTTTGAGCAGGCTTATCGATTGCCTTCTGGTGAATATCCTAAGCGTCTCATTGTTACGTCTAATAAAAATATGAGAAAATCTCTGCTAATTTTCATTCAAAAAACTATAGTCAAACTTAATATATGTATATATGCAATTATGGTTTAACAACATGTTTATATTGACAACTGAAATCATTGCTGTTGCTCACTTATCGCAATTTTTTTTAAAACTAAACCAGTTAACAATACAGGGGATAAGCTAAAAACTTTAACATGGTACTTCATGTTTCATTGATAGCGTTTTAGTTAGATAAACTTAACTTAGATGTGATCTTACCTAGAATCCCATAATTTGATATCGCTATTACATTTTTCCAATGGAAGTTAGGACGTAAGGCAAGCATTCCTTCCATCGCATCGCTTCCGCTTCGACTGTAACCGCACCCGAAACGGAGGCATACATTGGAAAAGTTGGTGGAAACTATCGTCCCAAGAGAGCTATGATTTGACCGCACCTTTCAAAACTTACTTCGATCTTTGTTTCGCTGTTTTACTTTGATAAGATATCACATATATATTCTTTACTCTTATTCGACAATTTCATTGAACTATTAATTTGAAAATGATTTTTAAAAACATTGTTGTAACAAACCGAAGGCGATAACGCATGGAAGATGTTCACTAGGTGTTAAGTAACATATCATATTTCCAATATGGCGTTAGTTATGACACCATTTTATAAGAATAAATTCGTAAGTGTAATTCATAACTTACAGCAAATTTCTTTCCAACCCTAATGTTACCATACACTACTAAAATTACTTCATAAAAAATTTACTAAAAATGGTTAAAATTACTAACCTTAGATATTATGAGTTTACCTTGTCTTAACTATTAATTAATTTGCTTTTTTATTATTTGCTATTTCAGTCAGTTTCTATATACACAAAAAATATTACTAATAGGATATAATATGTTTTTAACCTGCTCCTCCCTGATGTTTTCTTTCAAGGCTTTATTTCCTTTACCATATTATTTACACCATTTACATATTATAAATTCACTTATATCTGCACTATTAATTAAGCTACCTTATTATCTATCATTACTTACAATGAAAGTGTATATATACGAATATGTAAAGTAATTTTTACTTGTCCCTATTTCTATTGTTCACTATATTACATATTTTTAAGCAATATTTGGTAAACTTATTTCTGAGTAATCTATTTTCTATGGTAGATACTTTTACCTATTTTTCAAATCTAATTCTATTTATAAATTGATTACTTCCTCCCTAAACACTGGGCATTCAACAACAAAGTATACGATCGTTAATTTGTTTGGAAAGATCACAGGTACATGTCGTACTTGTATCCATCGAGCAATAAATTATTTTTCCTAAAATATTTCTATTTAAAGATCGGAAATACGAATCTTAAACACTTACGTAAGTAAAAATCTTTTATATTATTCCAAAATAACGAAAGAATACTAAATTACAATCACAGTAATACAAGTATAACTACAATTCTCCTCACTCGTAAAACATAACTTAAATCACAAACAACGTAACGTCCACCGGGCCCGCGGTTATTTCTTACGCGACATAGATTCCTACCGGCGGTCTCATTCGCAAATAAATTAAGCGAGAAATAAAGAAACATTGGACTGAAGCCAGAAAAAAGAGAAATCGATGGCAGTTTGACGCAGGATTTGGCGGAGGAAGGCCGGAGGCGCCGTAAGGGTGGAACGCAAATATACGTAAAGTGCTGTTTGCTCACAATAGAATAGTTACGTTCTTATATTTCATGATATATGAATAAAGAGCATTCTTGTCTATCGAGATTATCTCTGAGACTCGTAATAGATATGGCACCGTACCACAGATATAATTATTATATGTTTAGACATAGGTCTCAAGATGAGGTGATCTATACACAAGTCATAAACAACGATTGAATATTAGATATTATTTTAAATGTTGATTAACACTACGATGCAGGATCTATATAGTTATTAAGCATAAACCCATCATTAAGCTTGCATTGCTTTACAATAAATTTTTGCAATGTTTGAAATATATCAATTTAATAGTGTTTAAAGAAACACCTGTTTTATAAATATTAATGTTGGTTTATTAAATGAACGACTTTCTTACCGACATCGTACTTCATACGTTTAAAGAGAACCTGATATACATCAACCACATACATTGCATAGATGCGGACCATATTTAGTTATTTAAAAAAAAAACCAAGGGATATTATGACATGTCAGTTAAAATGTGTTCGGATACAATATTATCTGCTACATATTTTTTTGTCTCGCTAAAGATTGGAGACAACACAAAATTTTATTCAACTCCTGAAAATGCATAATTATCAGCTGTCAAACCAACAGGAGCCTTACTAAGGGATACTTATATTAAAGATATATATACTTTGTTTGGTTTAGGTGATATTTAAAACAAGTTCACATACAAATATCGTTGAAAATAAACCGAATGTAAATGACTTAAAATTCAATTTGTATCGTAATGTAACCTATCAATGTTGTAATGGATAGGTGGTCAGTGTTAATTGAGAAAGCGATAATTTAACTAGCATCGGCCCTAACTTGAACTAGTCCGGTGTTGTTAGTGATTGCACCTCGCCCCCACCACTTATCGGTATCGCGTGCTGCACATAATTGCTTTATACGTCAAAAATAGGTGGAAAAGTTTGCTTTCTATACATTCATAGCGATTTAAATCGACTAATTTGATTTGGTTGTCGATAACAGCTTTACGAAGTCAAATCTTTTTATTACTAATGGTAGATCTCTGTTGCTGAAGACCGTCTTAGTATATACTGCCGCTGCTCCTATTTCTACCGCCAAAAGCACTGTATAAATATTATTGTGTTCTGGTTTATAGGTTAAGTTAAGTTATTCGCTCTAACTAGCGCCGCGTTACTACGAGCACGCTTGTTACTTGATAAGTAAACGACTCGCTCGATTCGTAGGATAGTCAAATAAAAAATCAAACACGATGTTCTGAACTAATAAGTTTCTCTGTTTACTGCCATATTATTACTTAACATCATGTGAAATTAAGATCCAGTATATAAAAAAGTATAGTGCAGTATTTTTAGGTTCCATCGAGAAAAAACTGTCATACATTAAATTTGTTAAGCTTGCGACCAACACCTGAAATGATGACCACGACCACTCGGTCAATAGTGATACCGACGAAGAAGAAGACATTGAAATTGTATAATAATGAACGAAGGTTACCGGAATAGTTCAAAAGATTGTTATAATCTGGCGAACATGACGAGAAACCACTGGATCGAGGACGGCCATGATCGATTAGTATGGAGATTATTGGAACAGGCCTATATCCATTAGTGGGCGTCTATCAGCTGATGATCACTTAAAATTCGAAAATGTATGTCCGTAGCTATGTACAGAGTGGACCTAGTACGACCCTGTAGCGCGTTTGATTTACAGTGAACTCGAACAAGGTTATATAATGGTTTAAAAAAAAATCACTTTATAATATAACGACTATCTCTTTTGAGTTTTTAAGAATATAAAAGATCATTGAAACGCGTTTTAAATGTAAAGACAGAAAGTAAACAGTTTGATTTTCGTTCCAAGCGTTCGAACTCCGAATGCTGTAGTGCTTTGTAGGTGCTTTTCCGAGTGGGTTCGAACCTCATCTTCATTACCAATTTTGAAATACGGAAAGGTACAAGAAGAATCAATAATCTTCAAAAATATGAAAATACCTTTAATATACACAACAAAATTATATTAATCTTCTAATACTACGTCCTTAGAAATTGAAATTAATGGAAATGATTTGTCTTTCTGCTGTATCTTACAAGGCGTTTACCATACGAGATGCAAGTTACTCGATCATGAGAGACTGGACTGTAACACTTTTACATACCTTCACCTCACCCGTTATTCGGTATTGCGACGGCATAAAGAACACATTTGCATTTTCAATTACGATAAACCCTTCGTAAGTAGATGTGATAAGTTATTGAATCTTGTCTCGTATCCATTGGTCCGATGATATTTATCGAAATGTAATTTTGTTTTGTGTATGCAATAAGAGATGAGCTGATATTCTTGGGATTTATGCGACATCGGTTAAAAGATAACTTATTAAAATTATGGTGAATTGTTAATGATAACGATGGTTATTACTTTGAAATTTATGATTATATATCAAGGGTAGGCTTTTATCGAACCGCGAATGAAGTAGATCTGTCATAGGATTTAGTTTAAATATTCACAGCTTATATATAAAATGAAGCAACGATGAGTTCATACAAACAACGCGTTTAATAGTACTTTTTTTTTAATTTACAAGAATATACCAAGGAAAATGTATACGTGACGTATATACACGTCGAACACTTTATTGCTTAACACGAACTCTATTTGACTAGCGACAGCACACTTCATTGTAAATTCTAATGTTCACTTTAAACAGTTTTATAAAGATTCCCGTTCCGAACCGAAACGGAGCACAGATTTACAAATAAAATTTTGACAAAATTAAGACCTCAGATCTAGGTTAAGACTTAAATTACTTATGTACAATATACTCAAAAGTTGACAAATTATTTTATTTATAATTAACAGAATACTAAATCTCCTGATGATTAGTACGCCCGCGGTGCATTAGATGCACCGCATTGCTTTATCGCTTGAAACGAGATGCTCAGACACATCACATCTGAAAATTATAAGTTTCAGTGTCAAACCAAAAAATAGCTGTTTGCAACCTATTATTAAGCGGCACTTATAGTAATTTCACCAGAAAATCTGGACGGCACTTTACAGATTACTACCATCAGTCTGTCGGTGGTAGTACTCGTTTAAGATGTTTTTTACGCGACGAGACAAACAAGACGTTTACTTGATGGTAAGTGCTTGGCCATAACAACGTGGCGGTAATTAGGATAATCTACCACATTGTGCTCGTCGCAGTGAGACAAGATGTGAAGTTTCGTTATTTCAATAATAACTAATGTAATTATTACTACAACTACAACGCCTTTAAAACACAGTTATGTTTGCATACTAATGTTTAGCGGCGGATATAAGAGCTGCGGTGGTACTTACCTAGACGGTCCCAGAAAGAGATCTACCACGAATAAAATGGCATCATTAGTCAATAATGGTTGCAGACGTTTTTTTTAAATTCATTTACGATCCATTCATTATGAATGCGGGGAGGATAACATATAAGTCACAGATACCGTACCATACGTTTCAATTAATCCGGTGAAAGTTTATGGGCAACTGTAAGGAAGACTGGTTACCGACGCCTTCACGAGCGCCTTATTCATTTCCACAATCGATACATTAACACTATATTACGAACTTACTCTTCCTACTCGAATTATTTTTTTTTCGTTTATTTTTCATGTATTACTTGTAAAAACATGTATATTTAATTCCTAATAATTTAATAATACCAGTACAAAATTTTTACATACAGGTGTATTCTGTTTCGTTTAAAAATGACCTTAAAATATAAAAATGGAATGAAGTTACTATTCAACCCATTTTTTTTATCGAGAAGTAACCGTTACAGTGCAACTCTGCAGCAAATGGTACATGGTACAATCGCAAAGGTAACTGACTAGTACTACCTATGGACCTTTTTCTATTTCAAACAGAAATATATTATAAATAGTTATGTTAATATTGTACACATATATCAAAAAAAAAATTGCGATTTTTTCGAGTTTAATATTTAACGCCGCGTTATCATATATAACGTCTATGATAACGAGAGGACTGAGATGATACACATTTTTTCTTCTCGGATTTACTGAAGCTTTTTAATTATTGCTACGTAATAAGGGCCATAAAATCCGTAAAATTTTGCTTTATTAAAAGAACAACATTAGAAATTAAACAACCATAACTAGTCTACTTATACTGTCTATATATTGAATTTATATTCGCAAAAACTATATGAATACAAGCAAACAATACTTTAAAAAAGATATAAAAAATCTATGTCTTTTTGAATTATTAAAGAAAAGCATTAATGAAGAATGTGAAAACAACAAACACGATCGACATTCCTCAGCGAACGTTTCTTCACACACAACAATGACCACGATGAACCGTAGCATTCCGTGTTTTATGAGCCGACCGCGCAGCCGTCCTCCTATACTTCACAATGGCCATACGGAAGCTGCCGAAACCGCAAATTTCAATAGGGGACCGAACGGTTAAATGATGGCAGCGTCTCGGCGGGTTCAACGTTCCCGTATATCATATCGAGCGCAGGCTCTATAAGCCGATCCTGAACAAGACACCCACATGTCTGTCGTACCTTGATTAAGGCGCTGAATAATCAATCATTCGACGTGCAAGGCGACGGTAATATAGAATTTTAAAAGACTTTGATTTGTTGTTAGTAATTTATTAAAACGTCCAATACGTGGCTATTTAGTAGCAGTAGTTTTTTTTATTAAATTAAGCGACGAAATTAATGGGTCTTTCACCTGATTGTAAGTGATTCGCCCGCCTTTACGGGCGGCCAACGAGGCGTAGTTAGGATAATAGATACTGCACTACATTGCGCTCGTCCTGCGACGAGATGTTGAGTCTCCTTGTCGTAGTAATCAGTAAGGAGGACTTCTAAATTTCTCCTGAATTTATAACATTATAACCATTACCTAGAATATAATATATATGTAATAAAATATCAAGCTTCGATTTTTGTTACAACTACGACTAGACGAGTAAAAAGTTAAATGTGGTGATAAGCTATAAGTTCATGATAACATGTTATAAGTAAAGATAAAATAACGAAATGTTAAGTCTCGTTAATTGTAGTAATTTGGTGCAAGTGTGTAAGTAAATAAGTACATTAACATTATAAAAAACTAGATTAGCAAATTGAAAGAGTTAAGCTATCTTATTTGTATAGAACAAAACATTTCAATCTTGCCTCCAAACAGCGACAAATCCAATCAGCGTGTCACACCTTTCCGAGGTACTTTCGCAAGGTATTAAGGGTTTAATTAGGAGCACAATGGAGGATACGGGTTATGACGTCACAAACAAGGGGGAGGTAACAATGCGCGTCGGACAGTGAATTTTAATTGCAACCGCCCAAGGCAAGTGTCTTAGGGTGACATGGGTCTGGCCTGTTCAATTTCATATCTATTATCACTAATGGCATAATTAAAATATGTAATGTATAAACGAGATTTGTATTTAGGATACATATAATACTTGGTATAGGATAAACGCGTTTACTGATTCCAACTAAACAAAAATTTTACTGGTGGTGTACCTCCGTTGCCGGAGACCCACTACTGCAACTATTATTTCTGCAGCCAAACTGTTGTGTGCAAACACCATGTTCCGTCTTGAAGGGCGTCGTTAGCTGGTGAAATGACTGGGAGTGACGAGAACAATGTGGTGCAGTTTGCATCGTACTAAATAGCGTCAAGTTGATATAGGCACACGCAACACTTACCATCAGATGATCGTCACGCTCATCTCGTTAATTCGTCGAATTAAAAGAAACTTCCGGTAAGGAATAAGAAGAAGAAAGCTGTATGTTCCAAAAACAATAGCTGTCGGAAAACTTACATTTGACCAGAGTAGAAGATATATCTTGACTCAATCCACAAGGCCAGAGTGTTAGTAGTGGGATGATAAAAAAGGCTGTTTACGTATATATCCGAAACAATCGTAATTTACTTTAATGTAGGCTTAATTGAGAATGATCCTAACTATTATCCGTAAGTGAATTGGTCAAACTCGTGTTACACCCATGTACATATTTTGTATAAATTAATTAGTATGACAGCCCGGACATGTAATACACGGGCATGTTTCGCCGGGTGTATTTCGAAGAAAAAGTCGTCGCATCGCTGCAATGGTCTATGCAAAAGAAATGCAAATATTTAAAAGTCCGGGGATGTCCGTGACTTCGACGCGCATACAAAACTTTCTCCCTCGGAGAAAAATACTCAAGCTCCTTTTAAGGCAACCAGCCGAAAGAGCTTGCGCCGTGAACTTAACCGTCGTGAAGTACCGAGATGCATTTATTTTTAAATGTGCAGCCTATGTTTCACGAAGTATACGAGCAGGCTTTTATTAAGAAAAAAATTGTTTTGTGTTATGAATTTTGATAGCAGCATGGTCTTAACTAAAACTAGCTACAATATACTCAATAAGCCGTCATAAAACCGTCCTAGAGTCGAGGCGCTCTTAATTTTAAATTGTGGCCAAGTGTAGTACCACTGTAGACAAAAATTACACAGTTGTCTAAAAAGTGATCAAATAATTAATCACAATTTTCATATTAATATAAAATGATGATATAAAAAACTGCTTGTAATCTTTCTAACAATATCCTCACCGAATCTTTTTGATTGCTTGTCCGAGATTTTTAATACAGTTAAAAAACAAAGAAATATAATTAATAAAGATTTTTAATACGATAAAGTTATATAGGGGTTTTCTTTAGCTAAGTACGCGACGTTATCAAAATTCTCATTCAATAATTCAAGATCCCCGTCGACGTAGTGAAAGATTAACTAGCTTTCCCCCCGAGGCTTCGCTCGCTTTGAATACGCCATCTTAAGGTTAATACTTTTACAATAGCGCATTGAAATGAATAATGAACAA
This sequence comes from Ornithoptera priamus, assembly GCA_029034505.1. NCBI lineage: Eukaryota > Metazoa > Arthropoda > Insecta > Lepidoptera > Papilionidae > Ornithoptera > Ornithoptera priamus. Next base: position 3,384,421 of record JARDWD010000834.1, read on the forward strand.
AATTCATGGAGTGGAAAAGCTCTGGCGTCGAAGATGAAAATTTTTAAGGCTCTGTACCTCAAAATAAAAGTTATTATGCGTTCATCTATCAGATGTTATTTCAGTACATACGAGAGCAAAATATTTTTTTTTGGTTCCTCATCTTTAAATAAAAACCGACTTTGCACAGCTTTTTTATTATTGAAATCACTAAAAAAAGTTTTCCGGTTAATATGAAAATTGAACTTGCATCCGATTAACTACATTTTACTTAATGAACACGAAATACTGACGAATAGAACCATTACTAACACCAGAAAATTTACTTAAGGTTTAATATAAAAAATTAAATGATATAACTTATATACACTTACTCTTAATTTATGTTTGTACATTGTCTCAAGTTATATGTTTATAATTATAATTCAAACAACTTTAACGACTCATGTGTATTGCAGACAAACACAGAGGAAGTCTCTGAGTTGTTCTCTTATCTCACAATGTCTGTAGACTAAACACAATATAAAGTTATTACAAAACATTATCACACACAAAACAGGTCTCCGTAATATCAAAGAGTGTAGGGTCTTGATGTTTGGTATACTACCCCTAAAATATAGTATGTAAAATGCATTTCATGAAGCATCAGTTGCTTTACAGCCTTAAAAATTGGTCAAACTATATAAAAGTCTGTTAAGCGGCAACGGTATCTAATGGCTATGATAAAAGTAACAGTAACAATAACTTATAAATGCTAAGGTCATCGACACAGCTCGAAAGGTTGCTGGTCTTTAGTGGTAATGGGCAGTGCACATTGCTTAGAGGAAATATGACCGATGGGGCAGTAAAGGCAGTAAGTTACCGTTAGATGCAGTATTGGAAAACCTTCTATAATGTTCACCGACTATATCGTGAAGGTCGGGAGTAACCGCTAGACGCGTGCATCGACGAACCGATTGACGTGGTGATACAAGATGTTCGATCTCGTTACCCTAGTAATTTCACTAGCTACAACTTCTTTCAAACCGGAACACAGCAATGTTAGCACACTACTGTTTAGCGGCAGAAATGGGAGCTGCTGTGATACTTATCTAGACGGTCTGCGGCAATAGGACTTACCATCAATAAATAAGTTTTTAAGGAAGGATCACACATGTCCAGCAGTGGACATAATTCATAGATGATGAACGAAAACTTTCACTTTAAAAATTATGTGTCAATCTTTATGGTATCGTAGAGAAGCATTCTCAAACAATCAGCTCCTATATATATATATAAATATAGGTCTGTATATATATATACATATGAGTATATATATACATAAAAAAGTACTAAAAACTAAGTACAGAAATGAATTTTTAACAACGTTCAGTGCACAGTACCGGAACACAAATGTAATGTTCATCGCATAGGGACATTTGTCTAGTCTGTGCCTAAGTGGGGATGGGGGGATGAGGTTAGTACTCTGGGCACGTGTTGAAATATTTCGCCCTGGTCCCGTACCAGTGCATGCTATTTGTCAAATTACGGTACATGCAAGTTGGCACAACTTGCAAATTTGGCCTGCGGGGATATAAATTTGTGAAGATTGCCGCGAAATAAATATTCATTTGTCGCCGCTTTTATTGCCGACTATGCAGAATATTCATGACAAAGGTTTTGAATATTAAATAAATAAAAAAATTACAATTTTATTTTAATTTCTTTAGTGCTGATTTAAAAAAAAATAATGGTTTATTTATTTAAAATCGATATTGTACCTTAATTAATTACAACAGGCGGACCTAATGCCTATAGGCATTTTTTATCAGTCAACATACTGGTGGTAGGTCACTGTTGCCGTTGATCGTCTAGATAGGTACCACCGCAGTTCTTATTCTAGCAGTGAAAACATTACTGTATTCCGGTTTCAACGGCGCTGTAACCAATGAAATTACTGAGGTAACGAGATAGCATTTTATGTCAAAATGTCGAGCGCAATATGGTACGGTATATAACAGCCTAACGAGTGCCATATTGTTCTGGCCAAGTTTATTGCTTACCATCAGGTGAATGTTTTGGACATCTGGTCACATCTTCGAACATAAAAAAAAATAGTAGGTGAGCTAGAATCACAGTGCCAAATATTACCATTGTTTAATTTACATATATATTATGTATGCACTAAACTAATATACTAATATACGTAATAACCTTAATCAAATTACATTAAGAGCAAGTCCAAAGCTGGTTGTATAATTTTTGAGTGCTCAAAAAGTTTGTTCTGGCTTAGAATTCTTCAAAGGTAGATTTTTTAAATATTCCATTAATGCCTGATATGCATCTTCTAAACGATTCTATACCGAGTCGTTCGAGGTATAAGATTTTATCGTTATTTACGCAAATTAGCTTAGTGAAATATATCCTAAACGTATGCCCAGCTATCTGTATAGTGAAATTATTGACTCGCTGTAAATGCAAATTGAGTGTTAACGATCGTAATCGTTTTAACAGATTGATAATAATTATCCACATCGAATAAATGTACTGTCATTAGTTTAACCATAGAAAATTTAAGAAATCTTTAGTATACATTGAAATGTTAACCATATAAATAATAAACAATCGATCAAAATTTAAGTTACATTTTTCATGACGACTGTTAAGTTGCATGAATAAATATATATTTTTTATAAATATGTTAAGGCACAAGATATTTTCACGATAGTTCTCATATGCTCGATAAAAGGGTCAACGGCTCTTTGGTGCCAAATCCAATAAAGAAGTGTGCTACGAAGAAATTTATGTTATTGACCGGATTATAGCGAGTGACGTGTGAGAACTGTAAGCTCCCAAGGACCAGCATAAGGAGAGCTCCGTCCTTAAATGGCAGCCTCCGAAATACGACCGTGTGCGATAAAAGTGGAAGGGAGAGGGAAGGTCAAATGATCTGGGGTGGTTATTGATTGTTCCGCCAAACACCTTTTCCGACGAGTCAGCGATCAGCACCCTCATAGGGGTTCTGCTTTACATATTATGTAATAAACGTTTTCAGATGCCAGCTATCATATTTCTATTAAAAATTAATAAGAAAACTATTGTAAGTATTATTTATATTGTTCATATGAAGTATAAAAAATATTAAAGACATTGTTTTTCCAATTTAGCAAAGGTCTCTCTAATTAGTCAATGTTTACTTGCAAATGGATTTGTGTAATTAAAAATAAGTTTAAGTGAAAATACACCTCTACCTTTATGTCATCAGTCTATTTTTATTGTGGTAACGATTCCTTAACTCTTTTTTAACATCATCAATATTCATTACACAGACAAAAATATATGATAGTGTTTTGACGTGACCTTCTTCTTCTTTGTCGTAACCTCATGACTGAGGGACGTGACTATGGTGCGTTGCCCTGGCCACCATTTCTTTCCAGACATTTCTGTCTTGCGCCATTTGGATGGATGATTGTAGGGTAGCTCCCGTAGCGTCCTGAGTTGCGTGTCCATCTTGTACGATACCGCCCTCTCGCTCTCTTTCCTTCCACACCCAGTAATAATCAGTCTTTCCAAAGAGTCTGGTTTTGACCTGACAGACCGTCAAATAAAATCAGCTCGAATTTCAACAATCATATTTCAACAATGATGATGTTGGCTACAACATCATTGAAATAAATTTTAACGAATCAAGATTGATCGTTATGTAGATCCCATTTAGTTAAAAGAATTGATGTATTATTAAGTTATATTAGGGTTTAATCATTTACAACATATTTATTTAAAGGATTCAACGTTCGCAAGTTTGTTTCAATACAACCTTAATAAAAGCCTTATACAAAATTCACGTACACGTAACAAACACTTTCCCTTGTTTATTTTAGTAAAATACTAAAGGCTTCCACTGACCCTTATTTTCTATCTGAAACTAAAACAGAGCCGTAGGTAGAATAAACCGCTTTACTAGATAATAGAAAAAAAATAGTTTCAGGGGATATTGAAAATAAACTGTGTTCTTTATCATGAACCTCCGTTTCAAAAGCAAGCTTGAAATGGTTTGAGGTTTCATTTATCTACTATCCTAAAATTAACATGAAAATAATATTACTTCGTAAATATTTACTGTTCAGATCATAAATTTATTAATGTGACACTAATGAAGGCTTTATTAATTAAATCATGACAAACGCGTAGAAGTTAGCTTCGTTATCATTTCTATATAACAGTTGTTTATCTTTCATTTATAGATTTAGGCTAGGTAGTATTTAATATTACTGTTTCAACCGATCTTTTACTGTTTGCAGCACTCCAGAGGAGTAAATACTGTACTGATACATTTTAAGTAGAATATAAGTTAACTGGTTAAATCTATATTAGCCCATCTTTTATTTGGTTTAACTATGATATGCCGATGCTTACTTTTGTCAACTTAATTCATTATACCTTTAAAACTATTCATTATATTGTTGTCTATATTTATATTGCATATTCCTCTGTTTAATTATTTTTTCTTGTCTTTTTCATTTTTTTTTTATTTTTCTTATTAGTTATATAATATATGATTTGTAGTGAATGTTGTGTATGCCTTTAAGAGACATGCATATCGGCCAATACTTCAAAAAAAAATGTTTTTTTTATTGTTAATATATGCATTTTGTTGGTGTACCTTATTTTAATAAATAATTAAGTAATTATATCTTTATTTTAAAGTGGACGAAAAGTTCAAAGAGAAGAGTTATTAAATTTAGGCTTGGGAAGAAAAACAACCCTCATAAAATGTTATAGACCACATAGTTTTACGTTCTATCTAAAATTCATTAGCAGTGAAATAGAAAATATATTACTTGTGTATAGTTATGTGAAATATATTTAATTATTACGGAAACCGTCAAACTTTTGACAGGCATCGGGAAGTAATACGGATATTCAATAACAACGAAAATAAACACACGTGAGTGAAAGTCACCTGTCTAACCACATAATTTGCGTCGCTTTTATCAATTGGGAATGTTCTTCCGGGCGTTTGGTTTATGTATCGGGCTCTCGATAAATCTAAATGTCGCCTTTGATCAGGCCCCGGCCCTCCGTAATGCTTTGGAGTCCCCTCGGGAGGCGGGACTCGGACTTTCTTCGCGTTATACGTTTGAAGTCTTTGAGCCGACGAACCCTGTTTTTTTGTTATTGAAAACAACATGCGGTATGTTTAGTTAACTCATCGCCTGGTTAGTTTTTTAGTTACTACAATGACAAAAGTTAAAATATTTCTTAAGTAACAATAGGAAATTTGAAGTGCATTTGTAATAATACCGTAACTTATTCAATATGCTCCCCGTCTTATCGCTTTTAAACTTTTCGCGTAGACATACAACTTTTTACTTTCTGTTAACATACTTACATTCTCTAAAAATTAAAAAGTGTAAAACTACTAGTTTTGATTTTGTGATGAGATGAGCGAGACATCATCATCATACTTGTAAAGTCTTGTTACATTAGTAATAACACTACGTACAATGCCTTTAAACCGGAACGCAGTAATGATTGCAAAGTACTGTTTAGCGGTAGAAATAAGAGCAGCGCTGATACCTACCACCAGCGAAAGTATCGATATAAGGTACTTTAATATTCAGAGAATTTCACAAGCTTCAAAATACCATTAGTTTAATAAGTCAATTTACAAATTCCTTGTCTTAAACGATTTTCATATTGCCAAAGTTTTCATATAAACCTGTATGATTTAGGTATTACATCACACAAAAATATTGAGTTAAACGTCCCATTAAACGAAAATGAGTGTCTCTAGTACGTCGCAAATCGCTATCGATTACACGCCAATTGAATGGACAAATCGACAACATTAGTCGAAGTTCTGACGCAACGTTGCCCTATCACGACTAGTTATAAAGCGAGAAATTAAAAAATACGTAATAATGTACTTGAATAGATATATAAATATTTAAAATTACTCAAAGTCAAAAAAGCCTTAACATAACAGAAACAACGGCCAATATACGTTACTACTGTTGGCGCACAGGTCTACCCTCAATATAAAGGCGATGGGGCCATAGTCACCACGCGGGCCCAATGCGGATTGGTGACTTGACACACCTTAGCATAAATTCTAAGTCATATGCAGGTTTCCTCCCGATGGTTTCCTTCACCGTTTGTATTTCGTTGTTGTAACTAAAGTTCACAAATGTACTTAACTTAAATATTAAAGTCATTGGTCCAACAGAAACTACATAATGGAACTTAATTAACAATAGTACAAGTAGAATATACACTTGTGGTAGTTCTCTGGAGACTGCCCAGGTAGGTATCAAAGTCAGCCCTGTAGTGTCGGGCTAGTAAGAATAGGACTAAAGTATGTCCTGCCTGTCGTAGAAGGCGACTGAAAGGGTCTAGGAGTTTCACGGGCTAGGGTGGGGGCCCTTATCGCTCAACAAGCGAACCTGCTCGGGACAGCGTGTTAACACAAAGTGTAGAGGGGCACCGGTGCATTCTATAAAAGATCCCGAAACATTCTCCGAATGCTCTGATGCAGACCACCGAGGATGGTTTAGTGAGTAAGAATCTCACATAACACTTACTCCCAGAAGCAGTGTATCTCTCGAAAATTTTCCTCCCGAAAACAAAAAAAGTAGATATCAAAACAAAAAAAAATACATATATATATATATATATATATATATATATATATATATATGTGTACGTGATACATTAGTACATAAATTCATCATCCATATCCATCTATAGAGATAATTTTGTTGAAATTAATGTATGTCCAAAAATTGATGGAGAATGTCCTTACAATTAATATAATTGTATACGTCTTCTGCGCAAGACCTTCAAACACAACGTCTCTTCAATGAAGATATATTGAAGTTCATTAGTGTAAGTTGTTAGAACGTATACAATTTTATAATATATACTAAGAGGACTTAATATCGTCACTGAAATATTATTTCCTTAACTTTAGAAGTTTTCGACATAATGTTATACTTATAAATTAGTAAGTTTTTATTAGTATTTCATAATTTTTTTTTGTCTCTTTAATTTACAAAACCATGGTGCTGGAAGAAACTGTTCCGGAACTTATAGACCACATTTCGACCAATGCAACTATGTAGACAAAGTAGCTAAGCTCAAAATAATAACTAGACTCGCCATCGTGAACAAGTCATCCTGGAGTAGATCGGATAACTTGCTCAAAAAGATTAGGATTTTCTTGAAAAACTTGTTATAGATATCTGACTCGGTCTGCAACAGTTGACCCCACCGTTTAGAATACTCTCCGAGTAGCCGGATATGAAACAAGATGCCGTAAGCATAAAAGTGATGCATTGTAAGTACTTTCCGACGTAAGGGATATGACTAAAGAAGATTTTTTTAATCTACAAAGCATTGATAGTATCTTTACACTGCCATGTGTACGTGATAAAAGACATGTACCGGACCGATAACCCTCCAAACTAGAACTGACGAATTATGATCGATACACAACACCACTCCCGTATCAAACTACATCCGCATTGTTTTACTGTCGTTCTGTATAAAATATCTTATCTCGAAGATATTACGTCAACATTTCACACCTTCGAAGTGTTACAAGTAATTGATATTGATTGCCCATCGTTATTTTTAATTGTACTATCATTTGTTTCGCTCGTGACACACGCTCGAATAGATAAGGTTATCTGTGAGCTGTAGTTTCAAAGTGGGACAAATGCCGTATGTCACTTGAACAAATACAACCCCACATAGAATAATATTAGTTGCGAGTATACAGCGGATTTTAGTATTTTAAAGTATTCTCTTAGTACTACATTATTTTTTAATTATGTTATGCACATGCATTTAAAACAAACTTAAAAAAAAAACAAAAGCCGAATAAAAGTAAGCTTACATTAAATTTTTTAGCACGTAACCTTGGATAGAGGGTAAGCTTTTATAAGAAAAACGAAGAAACAAAAAAAAAATTGCAATTATTGAAAAACTAATCTGATATAAATATATATCTATAACAGAATTAATAGGCTATACTACCAATAAAATTATTTATTACTCAACAATTATTACATCGCACGACAAGATGCCATTTCCTCCGACCACGTACTTGTCCCTCTCTCACTCGTCGCTCGTCGAAATGCTTACTGAAAAAGCGACAGTGAAAATAACAATTAAGGAATAAAATAATAAACATGGTTTCGTCTTTTAAGGTGACGAGCGCAAGGTGGTCAGTACATACCATCCTAACTAAAGTTACGTTTTTATGGGTAGACCATATCTCTTGCCATCAGGTTAACATCCCGCTCTTGTTGCTACGTTGAATAAAAATATGAGCTGTTCCCGCCACGTTTACTGGCCGTAACACCCCCGCAACTCTCTTAGGGGATCAAATGTTGTAAAATCTATTCTTAGTTGATATAATGACCTGAATGGCAGAAGCAATCTCTATCAAAATTTTGAGTTTTTAATTTTAATGGTTTTGAAGATCTCGTGATCAGCCAATGAATCTTTGGATATTTCGATACGTGTATATAGAGAGACAAATACAAAAAATACATACATTAATAATATATATAATAATTAATACTGCACACTTTTTATTCCGTTTATTGTTCTGTCTATAATATTTTCTTGTCTGTGCTTTAGTTTTCACTAAATAAAAATGACCTTATCATCATCATTATTATCAGCTAGCAGACGTCCACTGCTGGACATAGGCCTCCTCCCGAAACATCTGCACGTCGATCGATCCTGCGCTGCTCGCATCCAGCTGTTTCCCGCAACCTTCACCTGATCGTCGGACCACCTGGTGGGGGATCTGCCAACACTACGTCTTCCGGTACGCGGTTGCTATTCGAGGACCTTGGTGCCCCATCGGTTGTCAGTCCTTCGAACGATATGTCCTGTCCATTGCCATTTGAGGCTAGCAATCTTTTGGATCTTATGTCTAAACCTTATTACAGTAGAGAAATATTATTAAAATGTTTCAACATATTACTTAAAAAGCTATGGCATTTTATTATTTTGTTATTTACTTTTTTGTAGTTAAAGAAGTTACGATGTTTAAAGTTTGAAAGGGACGACGTGTTAAAATCGCGTAAATGTTCATCGTCCACAGCATAACCCTGTAAATCCCATATCCAGAGGCTTAGCAGCAAACAATGGCCACTTCCAGAGTCTGGAAGAAACGCAACAAACTTATATAGTGCCAGTAAATTTACGAATGTTGCAATACACACGGCCCACACCGTTTGCCGGGAGGTTCATTGAATTAGTCTCAGATTTATTCCGGACCCTTCGCGCCCTTTAATTATGGTCATCGATCAAGGCTGACCCAAGGTCGTAGATAAATGCCTGTGTGTTTACCCGCTGAGGTGTAATGAGGGTTGTACGTCTTATACCGTTTCGCTAAAGACGTCCAGTAATGTAATTTCTACTGTCTATTAGGTGTTGGTTTTAACCTTTTATACAATACAATAAGATGCGATGAGTGTTACCAACTTAAGTTTCTTTTCCAATTCGATGCAATAAACTTTAACTAAATCTGTTTATCTTTTCTCACTCATTCTGCCTCAAGAGTTAGAAATGATCATTTGTTCCTTTCCAACTTTAATAGCATAAACTCTAGCATAATTATTAATTTTAAGGACATTATTGACAAGGATATAGATCCGACGAGGCGCACACATTCAATTAAATTTGCAACAAACCGTACCTTGTATAAATAACGGTATCTCAAAATATACAAGTTACCTAGTTTACAGCGATTGTTGCCAGGATTCAGTAGATACTTCTCAGGATCTCTAAAAAAATTTTAACCATCAATCTAATGGACTTTTCGCTAACTTAACAGTAGATAGTAGATAATATGATTAGATGATAAACTTTTCGTGACGGAAATCGACAGGAACTAATAGAACTATTTCTATTGGTAAACAGTAGTATGGAAATATTAGTATATTAAATAATACGACTTGTTATGTATTGTAAATATTTACAACATTATTTAATGATCACAGCAGTGATGGTTAAAATAACTTTTGTTAATAATAAAGAAACAAACGTAGACTGACTAGAGGTTTTGTATATTTAAAATAATAACACATAAAGTACAGTTTATAAAGTGTAAATTAGATTGTAGATGAACACATCTTGTAAAACGTTACATTGTTCAATTTTGATAGCTTCCTTAATTTAGCAACTTCGTGAAAACTATGCCTACTAAAAATATTCTTGCTTCGATGATTACAAAAGTCCTTAAGCATGGTCACTCTGTCGACTAGGTAGTTGAAGAAAACTGACGGCTACAGGGGCAGGGTGAATTGTGTAGACATAAATAACGGGGAAAGTCGCTCGCCGATGCGGAGCAAATGTCGTCCGATGTAGTTCGTTTGCTGGCAATTCGTTTTAAATAACTGGACTGCAGTCCATAAACATTGCCCGCTATTATACCGAACGTATGAACCTGCTTTGAATTTCTATTTTAGATTCACCATTTGCTATTAGTGATTAATGAACACGTATACAATTAAATTATTGACCTTGTACATGTGAAAAATATGGCTAATATAATATGTCTCAGGTTTCTTTCCGCGGCCAAATAAGGTGGAAATTAAATAGTGGTACTGAATCTTTGAACCCGCTAAGTTATTATAGCTACTAGCAGAACCAGAAAAATTTTACGACGTACAACATTTACCGTAATCCAACTGTCAATCTATGATATTTAGACTACTTTCTGAAAAACAGCATCGCAATTTTCATAATGCAGGTGTCAAATTAAGGTGAACTAGCAAACTGGTTCAATGACGAAACCATAGCATAACAGTTTAACAGCAGTTGCCTATTGATTATGATTTAGTGCCTAAATATTGGATTGGCAACTGATTGCCGATTTCAAATAAAAAGAAAAGTTTCAAGATTTTGGTTTTATCATTTAACTTTATTCGATTAGATAAAACAAGAACGTCCAGTCTTATAGATGATCACTTGGCATCGTTCTAAAAGTGTGAAAATTCCAAGTACGTAAAATTTCTGATCTTTACTATCAAATAACATCATCATCGTTATTAAAAATTTAACCAGTTAAGGAGTTCTGCATCAAAGGAAACAAATGGTAATATGAAGGCGCAAGATCAGAGCTATATGGTGGATGTGAACAAAACATCCCAACTCCATTCCAATAATGTTTCGCTAGTGACCAAAGACGAAAGAGACCTATAGCAGCATATATACAGCAGTGAACGTTTATCGGCTGATGATAATGACCAAAGACGTGAGGGGCTTTTCATTATCATGGTGGAAAACAACACCCTTACAATTTGACATTACCGACCGCTCAACTAATTGGATTGCATCGTTCAGATTGACGAGTTGTTGAAAATACACATTTGATTTGATCGTTTCGTTTTGTAACATAAGTTCAAAGTACAAAATTCTTTTATAATCCCACCAAACTGACATCATAATCTTTTTTGGTGAATCTCTGCTTTTGATGTCGCTTGGGCTGGTTCATCTTGCATCCCACCATCTCTTCCCATTAAAATTGTTATAAAGTATCTAATTTGCGTCGCCAGTAATTAGGCGTATCAGAAATGGATGATTATTGTTGCGTTTCAAAAGCGAATCGCAGATGCTAATGCGTTGCGTCAAATAAATTTCTCTAAGTTGGTGAAAAATCAATAAATCGAGTTTCATAAGATAATCAAACATTTTAAATTTTCTTTAATGCATGTATGCGATACATTGAGCTCCTCTGCAATATTACGTGATGTGCTATTACTATCTGAATAGGTTATGGCGTTGATATGGATCTCATTGACTTCCAGTGGACGGCCAGATCGTTGGGCATTTTTCAGTGAAAAATCACCAGAACGAAATCAGGCAAACCAATTTCGGCACTGTCTTTCAAAGCTTTATTTCCATACACGGCACATAACTTCTTTTGTTTGCGATGAGTTTTTGCCTCTTCGATAGTAATATAATAAAATATGTCTGAAGTGCAAGTCGGGTTTTTTAACTATTAAATTAAGATAAAAACAAAACTGAATGACTAATCGATATAATGTTTTTACTAAATTAGAAGTAGAGGTCTAAACAATAAGAAGAAAATACAGGATAGATACTTTGACCACGTTATCTAAACAAAAGAAATTGTAATGTCCATCTATCCACAAAATCGGCAATCACTTAGTTGCCAACCCAGTATAAGTTATATTGTCCCTCCCACTATTTATCATGACTGTGGATCATAAACTATTAGCGGGTAAGTCATATGTCCTTCCTAAAGAAGGCAGTTAGAAACTGTTGAATAAGTAATAAGTCGTCATAAATGGAATAATGAGGTACCTACACTTTTATCTCGATGGTTTACGAGCAACAGCTTTAAAGCTAACGAGCTATCAGCACGAAATTTACATAACAAAATTTAGGAAAAAATTATTTATTCAATCATTGCCAGGAACAAACAAAATTTTTTTTCTTAACTTATAACAATCAAGTGAAATATAGTTCTCTAAAATACAAAAGTAAAGTAGGTTGAGAGTAGAAGACTAATTAAAATTTCTATTAGCAAACTAATCACAAGTTGCATTATTCGGCGTTCTAAGACGTACGTCTTCAAATCATCAGGATTGAAATGTAGAAGGCCAGGAGGAACAGACTGTTTGTCGAAATGATATAAAGCTTGAAGTAAGACCTAATTAACGCTCCTATGACGTGAATGAGAGTAAGTTTTTGATAGGAACACCGCATCTGAGATCATTTAATCGAAGTTTTACGTTATTAGTCTAGACTTGTTAGATATATTAATCGTATATTTAAAGATCTTTAATAATTAAAACAGGTTGTAATCGATAATTAAATTTAACCACAAATTGTGCGTATTATTGTTATTATTTTAACATATATACAGCTTAGATAAAACATATGAAAATAACTACTAGTGATGGATCCCCGCTGCTGGACAACGTCTTGATTGGTAACGTTGCTGTCTATTTTTACCACCACGCAGTTTTGCAACCGTTACTGCATTCCTGATTAAAGAGCTCTGTAAATAGTAAAATTATGGCAGAGCAGAAACCACTAGCACATAACTAAAAGCAGCTGTCCGTCACGGGTCCGTCATATATGACGGATCCGTGTTTTGTGTTTTGTAAAATATATTACAAGAGACCTATGTCTAGCAGTGAACCTCCATTGCTTGTGATGATGATAATTAAAAATCACTACCACTTTCTCCAGTTAAAGTCCTGATCTTAAATAAGGTAACTATGTAAATGTTTTAAACAGCTTAGGTCCTGAAGACCTTCTTGTATAATATATAGTAAGCTCTTGTAGTACGTAGAGAAAACTTTCAGAAATCAAAACATATCAATTTTTTTGAATCTGCTGGAGATAACCATCATTAAGCGGGAAAGTGCTAAGCTACCGCCCAGTGAAAGTTGTACCATGACGACTGTGCGGAACAAATCGTAAATTGTCCTTAAATCTGTCGATCTAACGTTGCTTGTAGCACGAGTGTAAGAGGACCAAAATCTAAAAGTCTCATGTACATTTTAATTTAATAATAACAGAAAATATTTTATTATCTTCTACTTTCCCTAAAACTGAACCGACGATAATTTGAAGCAGAAAATGACGCAAAGTTTTAACAAAGACTACAAACAGTTTGTTCTTCAGTCGTTTCTTATTATAAAAACTGAAAGTTCAGTATATTAATATTTATGATTAAATTTTGTTAAAATTTCTTTAATGAACTATATTCTAATATATATATTTTAATATACTCGTAAATATAAAAAAATCATTAATGAGTGTACTGAAGAGAAACTCAAGCGTAATAATTATCATATTAGTATTCTAATGACACCCATGTCCTGTAAAATTCAAAGACCACCCATGAATTTTACAGGATAATGGTGCTATGGTCAAATAACCCAAGAAGTCTATTTAAACTAATCAAAAAATTAATGTATCATTGTATAAATATTCGCATACTAATGTCCACATTTTTTAAACTTAACGTAATCATAGCAAATAAAGTATACTGTTTTTGCTTAAGGCTAGTCATAAGCAAAGATGTGCGTCGGCTAAATACAAGACATTAAAAGTACACTAAATAGGAACAGAAATAACGATCACATTATCCACATGCTTGACCATAATATATATTTTTTTACATTTAAATCGCATCAGCAACATACATAGCAACACTGGATTCTATTTAATCTTTATTGAGTAGGAAGTTAGTTCATCCCATTTGTGGGCAGCGGCGCTCGGTCGCTATGGTGGGCACGTCCGGCGGGCTTTTTATAAACCGCGAGGGATCCGTCCTAACTCAACTTGTTATGGTCATGGACTCTTTGAAATTCTGAACAGAAGACAATTTATAATCCAGCGGCGTATTGATATACTTTAATGCGCCCTTTCATATTTTTAAATCCGACCTAATAAGAGGCGTGTAAGTTCAGTCGTCTGTTTGTGTGTTTATGATATCGTAGCTCTGGATCGGTTAGAAACATCAAGATGACATTTAAGTCATATTGATGGCTCACTTTAGATTTAAATATAGTTTTTTGAAGCATATAATTGTTAAAGATTTCTCAGTTATTATTTTTTTTTATCCGACAAAATGACGAAACGTGCTAAACCTTAATCTAAGTGACGCTAGTTAAGATAAAACAACACAGCACCACATTATGCTGGTTGCGTTGAGACGTAAGATGTTAACTGTCGATATCCCAGTAATTTTATTATTTAAAGCACCCTTCAAACCGAAACAAAGTAATGTTTGCACACTACTGTTTGACAGGAGCAATATGAGTTGCGGCGGTACCTACCCAGAGAGTCTCCAGCAACACAGACCTAACACCAGTACCGATACTACATTTAATATTATCATTATTTAAGCATACCTCTATCGATCTATCTTTTGCTGAACATAAGCCTACCCAATGAAACTATAGGGCGATCCTATGCCACATGCTTCGGAAATCTCCCTACGATCTTCACCAGGTAGTCAGTCCGTATACTGCTCATGCCTTTACCTGGTGTCTACTCCATGATTTTTAAATCCCATCGACGGTCTGATCTTCTCGCTATATGGCCCGCCTAATGCTATGTCAAATCTACTAGGCTATATCAGCAAGAACTTTGTTTTTTTTAAGGATCTCTTATTTCCTGATACTGACTTAATATCTCATATGAATACTACTGCAATACACTTTAACTCTTTTATATAGGCTTTCCAAAAAAAACTGATTAAAGGTAAAAAGTTATTCTATACCCGCTTGATGAATTAAAAACATTTATAATAGTTGTTACTGGTGGTTCAGCCTTATACGTGTATATAGGAGCCAACAGGTTGCTTATAAGCACACGCTCACCACTAAGCGGCATAATGTAAGCCCATTAACACTTAAATGTGAATAAGACGAACGATTACGCTGACAGATTTATGATACGTACGCTGACGTTTACTCAAATAGCGTCATTATACGTCATTATTGAAATATAAAGATCATTTTCCTAAGAGAAATGTGGTACAGCTTCTCAATATACTGAATAGAAAGAGTTCTTTAAGAAAGCGTGAAAAGGTTTCTTGAAGTTCAACTTAGTTAGCCATCATCTTTTGATGTTATTGGCGTTTAAAGAATGTGTCACTGTTTAATACTAAGCGGGCCTTAGTTGTATAAAATAATACCCGTACAAAAGTAAGGGAGGTCCCGGGTTTGATTCCGGGTAGGTTTGGTCGGTGATAGGATATTTAGAACCCGGCTCGCAACTATCTTTCTGATATTTTTAATTTGGTCGTTGGTATTTGTTGCTGCAGACCGTCTAGGTAGGTATCACCGCCCTCCGAACAGGTTCCCGACTTGTTGTGGCGGTGGGTCTCAGTAACTGTAGCTTCGTCAGCCATGGTGAAGTTAAGGGGAACCTACCCGGTCGGCTCGTGGCATACGGCCGGCCTGATGTGATCGGTCCGGCTTAGCTCCGAGAGCTTCGCCTCAGACGTGTGCTAGTGGCCTGCGGAAGCAGGCTTGCTCTGGCCTTCACAGCCGTGGTAGGAGTCGCGGAGGGAGTCCATTGTCGATATTACGATTTAGTGCTCTTCACCCTCTGCAACTAAGCGGTTTCTCAGCGCTGATGTAGCGGAGTGGCGCTGCGAGAGAAGACGAATGTTGGTAATGCGTTTCGCCGCTGTAATACGACAAAGATGGAACAGGTATGCGAAGGCCTTTCCCAAACATAAAACAAAAAAAGGTAGGTATCACCGCAGCTCGTATTTTTGTCACCAAACAGCAGTCTGCAAACATTAGTATATTTCGGCTTAAAAGGCGTTGTAACTAATGGAATTACTGGGGGTAACGAGATTTAACCTAATATATCTCAAGACGAGGAGCACAATGTGGTGTGGTATATATTATCGTAATTAACGCGACTTTGTTATGGACAGGCGTATTACTTACTATCATGTGAACGTCTTGCTATTCTAGTCGCTTCGTTGAATAAAAAAAAAAAACTTCAAAATTAGAATTGTTCACTTTTTAAGTTTCAGTATAAGCATAATAAATGAATGGACCGAAGTAATTAATTGAACGAATTAAAAACAGTACATTATGCTGAAACTTTAGTCTTATTCATTTGGTGCGACTTTAATCTCTATTAATGTATCAATTAAAGCTTAAATTCCTTTATCATTCTCGTGGTACACAATACGTTTTGTTTGCAAATACATCAATTCGTATGGCGTGTAGAGGGATCAATTAGGCACTAGTCGGCTGTTGATCTATACCGGTTTATTTATGTCAAACGAACAAACTGAAATGCTACATTGCAAGTGTGTTTGGGTGCGTTCGTCTTATGAAATTGATCCCATTGCCACGTATGGCGATGATGCAACTGAATAGTAATTAGAGCAGCGAGATGATATTGACATTGAATGCCTCGTAGTGTTCGTAGAAACGATATTATGCAAAAGAATACTAGATGTATTATCAAAAAAAACAGAA
Organism: Ornithoptera priamus; assembly: GCA_029034505.1. Taxonomy (NCBI): domain Eukaryota; kingdom Metazoa; phylum Arthropoda; class Insecta; order Lepidoptera; family Papilionidae; genus Ornithoptera; species Ornithoptera priamus. The sequence continues at coordinate 3,401,394 of JARDWD010000834.1, forward strand.
AGTAAGGAATCATAGACTAAAATTTTTATTGGTGGACTAATCATCTTGTGTCTCAATGAGACAAGCACAATGTGATTCTGTATTAATCGTTGTAAAAGACGCCACGTTGTTATAAGCAGGCATATGATTACCATCAGGTGAATGCCCTGCCTTGTCTAGTCTATCCTAGTCTTCTATATCTATACTAGTCTTGCCGCTTCTTCGAATAAAAAAAATACATGGTGTTAAGAGACAGCGAGGTTGTGGATAAATTGTGTTTTTCCTGAATACTGAAATTTATAGCCGGAAGACAGCGATGATGATATAGCAGCAGAATTATAATATGAAGATAATAACTAACTTGAACGTAGCTGAGTTCGAAAAACTACTGTCAATGATTAGTGTAATGTACTGATACGTTATATATGTATACTGATCTTCTTATGTTTATTGTTAAGTTAGCACATCTACCTAGTCCGGCCATAAATTCTGTTACAAATGAAATTGCATTTTTTTTAATCTAGTAATATAATATTATCAAAAATTATACCTACATATTTATTAGTCTCAGTAAAAAATATTCTATTCTAAATGTCCGTCTTTAGCTTTTATACAGGCCTTTATTCTGTTTGGCCACGAATCTATGGATTTACGCGCTGTTTCCAAGGGAAATTTCCACCGCCGCCACTGCTTGCTCCAAAGATTTTTTAAGAGCCTCGATGTCGCCGTTGTATAGAGCAGGCCATGCCCTTTAAAGCTGACCATAATTTTAAGTCTAAATGGGTGAGGTCTGGGCTAGATGAGGCCTAGTCTTCAGCTCTTATAATGTCAGAAACGTTAGTTTCAAGCCAGGCTTTCGTAGTTCGTGCCTTGTGACCAGGTGCAGTCCTGCTGGTAAGTCCATGGTATATTTTTAAGTAGTGTATTGCTGAGAGGTTTCACAACATGATCCAAGACTGTATCTTGATACACTTTGACAGAAGTTTTCACCCCTTTTTCACACAAATATAGTTTTGTGACTCCTTGATAAGACACGCCCCACCAAATCATCACTGACTTAGGATGATGACCACGTTAGACCTTTCCGACCGCTTGGGCAGCTTCTTTAGAACTGTGAGCATACACTTTATCATTTTGCTTATTGTAGTGTTCTTAAATGGTGATATTTTTTTCATCGATAAAGACGATATTTCTGTTGCTTTCCTCTGCGTATTGCGACAGAAGGTTTGTCTGTTTGGATCGATCTACTCTCTTTATTTGTAAAGATTGATTTAGGGCATGTCCTGTATATAGACGATGAGCACCGAGCACCGAGCTTCAGGTCTTGTTTACTAATACACGATAGAGTCCTAGCGGGAATCTTCATTTCTCGCGATAAGAATTTTTGGTTCTTAATGGAGTTTCAGCAAATTCTGGCTTTAACAGCATTAACAACCTTTGTATTTCTAACAGCCCGCCGCCGCCCCATTCTGTTGATAGTCCGATATACGAACATACGGCTGATACCAAGCTTTTCAAGTGTCCGGAATATGACCGACGGCTCCATACCCACGTTGTGCAAGGCGATGACTGCAATCCAATTTCCTTAAACACCCCATTCCATATTGTAATTTGACCATGACCACGAAGAAATATGTGAAATGGCGTAAAATCAAAAAAAGGTTTTAAAATAATATACGTGTCCCAAATTCAATATAATTAAAAAGTTGGAAAAAAAGAGAAGTTTTTATGTAACAGTATTTATGGCCAGACTAGTAATATTCCGGATTCACACCATTATAACGCGAAATATAAGGAAATGGAGAGTCGCCCGTCCGTCGTGTGAATGATCCCGTCCAGCCGTTTGACACATCCGTCCTGTAATGAACCCTACGTTATAATATATGTATGTATATACATGGCTCTAGTGAGACTGATGGAAACGTTTAGGGTTCCCATATAATAATATTTTTACCTTTTAAACCTTATATGACGTTTACGAGCTATGACCAGCATTAAAACAGAGAAAGTAAATTTTAGTATAACTCTATTTTTCATAAGACACTTGGAGCTTATTACTGTAAAACGGAACTGGTTTGCAGCAGTACCTTCTCGTATGGCAATTACATCATAAAGAATCATTGCGATTTATTAAAGCAAGGACAAAAGTCAATCATTAATCACTACGACTAAAAAACTTTTCATAGCTGTAAATCGAGTATGTTACCTTTTTAACGGAGTAGTTTTAAGAAAATATTATGTTTTAATATATATAACCACTATTAAAGATTTCTGAATGCTCTAGCTGATTCTTTAAATAAACAAAAACAATATATTTATTGACTAATGAAATACAAAATAAAGTTACAATCGTAATGATGATAATACAAAGATCGCTTCGAAAAATACCTGCCATCGGATACATTGTCATATAAATTTTACGTCCTCTTGGATGTAAAAAATTACTACGTAATCCACCATGTTATTTTGCCAGCATCGTAACTAAAAGGCATTACAAGCACGCCCACAAGTAGGTACAGAGCGAGACTGAACTGTCTGAAGATTTATTGGAGCGAGCATCCAATATTTTACACGATCGATTTGCATGTGCACGTTGGAATAAACCGCGGTTAAGTCGCCAACGTAATCATTGTTTCGTTTAAAAGGTAATGAATATTTTTTATAATATCAAGATGGATATAAGGTACACACGACGCTTATCACTAAAGAGTACCGATACTTTAACATCAGAATCAGCAATGACTCTGTAGTGATGTTAATACGAAAATGTTGCAAATCTGAAATGAGAGATGGAATAAAATTTTTTCTTTAATACTGAATCACTTTCCCAAATTACAATTATTTATAGAAAAATTGATATTAAGATAATATTCATTATTTATCTTTTACAGCAGAGAAAAGTAAAGAATAACTTATATTCAAACCCAAGGAAATGTTTACGATTTAACTATTTTTATTATTGTAACATTACTAAAAAAAATCAAAAAATTGTTGAAGTGTTATCTGTAATAAATAGTCAAGTGAAACGAATCCCAGTGAACGACCTTTCATCAATAACAATTCACATGTCTCGTAACGGGTAGCGGGGTACGCGCGATTTGTTTAACAAGCTCTGACCCTACGGCATCCGGTGCCAAAGATTGACGCATTTGTCACCGACTGGGCCGGAGATGTCCCTCGGATACCAGGAAGCGCGTCCCATTTGTACCCCGTGAAGGGTAACTATAAGCTGTCAAAGTTATTTCGGATATGACATAAATAAAATTATGACTCCGTGATTTCTACAGTTTTCTTAGGAAATGACTTAGACGTTCACGTAGTGGTAAGTGACACGTCAACTTTTAACAGGAAGCTGTTATAAATGTTGCTTAACACCATTTTGTGCGTAGATAATGAAATGGAATTTTTTGTCATCTTAGTAGTTTCATCAGATACAGTATGTAACAAGCGAACACAAACTTAGACGGTACCTCGCGTAAAGATTTACCCACTTGAATCTGATATTAAACTGAAATACTATTACATCTGTTATTGCTGATAGTATTTTAAATCATAACCATATAACATCGGATATATATATGATAAAAAAAAATCTGTTGAAATATTGTTCCTCAGCCTATAGTTTTATTCAAATAATTACACATGTACCACTTGGACATCAATCTTATAAATAATAAGGAATTTTAATCTTATGTATATAGCTAAAATACCAATATGATAAGGATAATATTGTAAATTGTACCATATTTTCGTAGTTATTTTGTATACACACATAAACGCAGCAATAAAGATTTCGATGAATAAATGCTGTCAGTACCAACAAATAATTCAGTAGCTACAACAATAAGTTAATATAAATAAATCAATAAATATAAGTGCTGTTAAATATATTAAATTTATTATCAAACATTATTTGAATCAATAAAGATAAATCAATCTTCCATACAGCTAAAATTATAATGGCTGAACCACACCTATCATTAATCAGTTATAGTACCAGTTAGACTACAGCAAAAGAAAAAAAGCAATGTTATTATATTGTAACGAAACCACAGAAGCTGCCAACGCTGAAACATCACAAAAAAATATTTGCTGAACAATGACACTATATTTTTTCTTTCATCATTTATAACAGCGGTTCTCAAACCTTTTTTGTACCGCCCACTTTATGAAAAAATATTACTCCTAGGATTTTTTAATTTTAATGTTTTAACAGCAGTAAATGGGAAATATATATACTATCTGTTCTTAGCCCGCTTTGCTGGCCGTAACATCCCCGCAAATTTCTTTGGAGTAAGAATTTTGTAAGATCTATGCTAAAGTAATCTCTAATTGGCAAAAGCAATATCTCTACCAAATTTGGAGTCTTTATGTGTAATAGTTTCGGACAGCTAGTAATAAGCCCATGAATCCCTGAATATCCCCTATATATATGTACATATACATGTACCAGATACCGTCTAGATAGTAAGCACCACGGCTCTTATTTCTGCGGCTATACAGTAGGGTGCAAACAATACTGTGTTCCGGTTTGAACGGTTTTGAAGCTAGTGAAATTACTTACGTAACGCGACTTGCATCTTGTCTCAAAGCAACGAACACAACGTTCTGCCGTGTATCCTAACTAGCGCTACGGTGTTATGGGCAGGCGTATACCTAATCATCAGGTGAACTTTCGCTCCTCGACATTCCATCGTCGAATAAAAAAAATCCCGTAGCCATTACCGCCCTCTTGAATCGCTGCAGCATCCGCAAGGGACTCCCATGAATAACAACCACTGGTGGGGCCCAGTTTGGGAATCACTATGATCTATACTAATCTTTTGTTCGGCATCGAAACAGTTGCAAAAACATAGCTGATGAATACTTTACGCTCCAATAACTTATCTGTTGCGGCATCCAAAAAATTTCCGCCATTTCCTTCCTTTTTTTCCTCTAAATACTGACCTGTAACAAAGACGGAAGATAAATTAGCTCATTAGTTACACTGGACAACATAAAAAGAGGAAATAAGACAATTGAGTAGAACTAATTACGACATGAAAGGATTTTTTTTTTCCACTGCTAAACTAAGATTTTTTAATAAGAAAGATTTCTACTAGTGGAAGGACTTAGTTCCCAGAAACCGTTTAGGTAGGTACCACCGCAGCTACTGTTTATGCCGCCAAACAGACCTGTGTTCCGGTTTAAAGGGCGCTGTAGCTAGTAAAATTATTGGAGTAACGAGACTTAACTTCCTACGCTTCATCGCAGCGGGCGTAATGTGGTTGCAGTGTAGACGATCCTGACTAGCGTCCTCGTTGTTATGAGCAGACGTTTCACTTAACATTAGGTGAACGTCTCGCTCGCCTCGTCGCTTAGTTAAAGGGAATAGTAATTAGGTTCGATGCATATTCGTAAAGCTTAATATTATTACATCTACTCGTTAACAGTACCACGATTGTTGTCGGGGATACGGAGATGTAGTAGTAGTATTTTAATGTAAAAATCTATAATCTTTATGTAGACAAAGAACAATTTAATAATGACATCAGCAATATTATTAACATTTTTAACATAAGTCACAAATCCGGTATTTACTTAGAAATCATACTTGTATTTAAAGTATACCAGGTACATTGCGGATGTTGTATTCTCTTTACGTCTTTATCTTAATATATAACAACTATTGATATAAAATTTTGAAGCAACAGTATAAAAAGAGATAAAAGATACATGTGCATACAAACTTGTGCATACATCTTTTTTGATCTCAAGCAATTTATTTTTATATAAAAGTATATACCCGTGAAAATCTTGACAAAACCGCTCCACCGTTTTTACCCACATTACCCGTAACAGACAGATAGATAAAAGCTTCCAAAATTGGATTTCTGGTAAAACTAACGTATCATATGATTTAGATTAAAAGATGTTATTTTGATGACAAATAGACACTTCAATTTTATTTATTTATATAGATAAATTATCTCACACCCACCCGCATATTTACATTTACTTAAACCTTGTAATTTATTGGGGTGATATTTCAGGCTGTGTACTTATAATTTTAATATTCTCATATTCGTTATATACTAACATAATAAATCTTCATAATAATATGGATGCTGTCGGAACTCTTGTATGGTTTGTCATTTTAATACTTCTCTCTTCTGGGAGATAAATTATCGCGATAAAACAATAGACAAATTGGTGAAAAAATAATAAATAAATATATGTATACTTTATGTAAATAATGATTGAAGGATGTATAAGGCGATTCTTAGTATTTTTTAAATAAAAAATTTGTATTAAATCGCGTGGGCAGTTTTTTGTGGTATCTTTTATTACTTAACATTTGGATACAACGGATAAGTCATCGGTTGCGGTAATGCGATTTGGACCATAAATTTATACTATAAAACTGTACAGATTAGCTGTAATATATTTGGTGATAGATAAACATTATTATCACACACGGATATATTATACACATATGTAACAACCATTCAAAAAAAAACAATGGTAACTTGTATACATTCTTAAACAAACGTTTACGAACATGTGTATTTTCGTCAGTGCCTCTGTGGCTTACTAACAATTTAACAGATTTAAATGCACTTTTTTCTTAACCATAATTTGTTTCATAAGTGTCAATTAGTCCAAATATTAAACTTCGATAATCAGCCATATAATTAATCAAATGTGAAGGACAGAATTGTCATTTATCACCAAGTTATTTTAACTGTTACCTTATCTAACTTTTAACTAATTGAAAAGTTACTTATATAAAAACCAGTCGATTTAGAATTTTAAGAGATTATCCATTAATAATAAATTATGTAATAGACATAATATGTTTATTTACATAGAATAACAATTGTCAACTAGTTCCAAACCGGAATATAAATTCATTATGACTTGCATTAGCTTCTTATAACTAAAGGAATCCAGCATGATCACATTCTCAACACAGTATACAACCCACGCGTCTTTTTATAACAATCAATAATATAATAGAATTTATTAATGATAATTACCATTAGGTGACAAGCGTGAGCGTTAACATACTCATTTAATCTTAAATCTTTAATCTTAATCATAGCGCCATAGATAAGTAATTTGACACTTACAACATTTAGACTTGCATATACTAAGTACAAACAACAGTCATTAAAATTGCGAGTAAATATGTAGCGACTTGTACATAATTATAGGAGATATCCGGAGATTACGAGATTTTGGAAACTAATAGTCATAGACTGAAAATGTGGTACAAATGTTGCTTAGTATTATATAAGGATTAACATAGATTTCTGGTTTGATTCCGGATCCTCAAGTAGTTGATTGATTTTTTTGAACATGCATTATCGACCTCCAAATGTCAAACTAATCCTAGGATATAGTAGCAGTTTTGAGCAGTCAATCATACGTCGTTTTAGTATTCTTTATTAACATCGCTTATCATCCCCGACCTCATTTTTAATTAACTAATATTGACCAATTTTTAATACTTAAAAAAGCAATGGCACAGGATCGGGAAAATCTTTTAGCAACCGCCTTTCACGTTAAAGATGAACCAATCTTATTTCTAATCTATCATATTATTTATTTTACGTTGACTACAGACATGCAATATCGTTAAAAAAATAATATACGTATGCATTACTTTTCACACTGTTACATTTATTTTTACTTTACCCCCAACATGAATGGATACGACTGACAGACGGGTTGAGTGAATACCGAAACATTGGACATTTGTAAACGTTCCCACATCGCCGCGAAAGGGATTTCAGTGTCGCCATACTACACCCTTCGAGTAGTTTTGACATGACATATTACATTTATATATTAACTAAATAAATAAATATACTTATTTAAAATCTAAAAGCAGTGTTTATATCACCCATAGTTTATCCCATGATTACTAAAATGTTTCATTATTTCATATACTACTCCCGTTGTTTTGTTTTCATCCAGATCTTTATGTATTTTTTTAAGTTTATAAAATATCTTGATACTGAAGTGCAGATTTCCAAAATATTTCTTTATAATATGATATACTAACTGGTGACCTCGAAATATATTACAAAAAGAAATACTTGTCTATGTCATGGCATATCCGCAATGTGGATACATTTTAATACGATCAATATCGAGTATAATGAACCGGAGCCGGGCCGCAGACCAACAGTTCTTTTGTTAATTACTTAGCGGATCTAAAGTTATAATGACAAAAACTTATTGGTTAATTTTTTTTAATTTAAACTACGTAATTCAGTTACAAATGAAATAGTTTTTATGAATTTTCAACTTTAAAATTCACTTAAGTTAAATATAAAAATCAAATCCGTCTTTGGTCAATTTGGACAGTCGATGCATTTAGGATCAGACCACCAACAGACATGATGTTCAATATCCAACTAATCAAATAGAAGTCCTTATAAATTATTAACAGTTTAAATTAATGAAGTTTTCAATATTGGATCCGATGAGATAGCATTTTCTGGATTGCAATATTACAATACATGCAAAATATTGCCTGAGATTCCATCGCCTCAACATGAGATCTCCGAAACTATTACAGGTAAATACTCAAAATTTGGTGTACACATTACATTTGCCAAATAAAGGTTAGATAAGAGTGGATTTTATACATTTTGTTCCCCAAAGGGATTTAAGAGGATGTTATAGCCAGCGAAGCGGGCGGGGATTAGCTAATTTGTCATATTCGTTTCATAGTAGTTTTAAAATAAATGTATATTTCTGCTTTATATTAAAAGATAAATAATAAAGATCGTTACATCTTGTTTCACATTTTATAATGCATTACTATATAACAAATTCTTTAAAATATTATATTAAATAAGTAATTACCTATAACTTCTTCGAACTCCGTGCAGCTAATATAGATTTATAAAATTTAGAGCTTCCGTGCTTTCTCCGATAAAAAGATTGTTATTTATTAGGTAGTTTTAAATTCGTTAGAAAATCAAATACTGGTTGCGATGTTTATTAAATAGAATTTTTTTTTATTTTGGGACAATGTTACCAGTATGCAATATACAGCCGTATTTTTTCCTCCGTCGATGCGCCAACTTGATTGCCTCACTGTACAATGAATTTAACAATTTCAACACAAAAAACATTCTACGGTCGGTCAGTGTTCGAAGTAAATTGAATATGCGCCGAGAGAATTTATTTCGTGAAAATAATTTTTACTAGCCACCCTTGAAACTATTTCGCATGTGATTTGTTTTGGTATTGATTTACTTCAGTAACTCTATTGGGGAAGTAATGAAGGCTGAATTAATTAAATCTCTTTATATAAGAAATTAACTGAAATACCCAATTGTGACTTTACAACAAATTAGGTTTTTTTATATACGATGAGCTAACATCTGATTTTTGACGTGTTAAGTAACCGTCGCCTTCATACTCAGGGTAGGCCCGTGCCCCAACAGTGGGGACCGTAAATAGGCTGATGAAATGATGATGAGTTAGTTAACTAACAATCACGCCGTGGACTGTAAAGCTTGCTCGCACAGAATATTCCGGTTCTCGTATTGTAACAGCCACAACAAAGCAATGCTGTTATGGTGGCAGATTGATGAAATGATGATGACTTTCGTATAAACAAGTGATCATCCACAACGTGAAGGAGATAGTTAAACTTACAAGCTTTCAGCTAATGGAACAGTGGTATGTAGTAATCGGTGTAATTTACCTCAAAATAATTTGGACTTATTACAATCTAAGTAAACGTCTAGAAATAGATATTAGATAATTATATAAGTTATAGAAATAAATAGTTTTATTGCGTGTAAGAGAATGGACAAAAGAAATTCAGTTACGATCGAAATAAATCGATAATACGCAACATTGCTCCATCATAAATCGATTGAGTCATCGAAACTATTTTCCGAGTTGTGATCTCTTTAATCGATTTCCGAAGTAGGTTGCCCCCTATTCGAATTTTATCGTCTCGAGTTTTAGAAGCGTTGCGCGGTATCGATGTTTTATTGGACGTTAATTGGTGGATGCGGGCCAGAGAAATGTGTCACGGCTGCCGACGCGCAGTAAACGCTTTCAGCTTCGCACTCTTGTTTATTTAGAACTGTAATAAAAATGCAATTCTTGCGCAACAAGTGTTTCAATTACGCAACAAACTTAATTTTATGGACGAGTTAAAATATACTGGTATACCTCCGTTGTCGGAAACTATCTAGATATATACAACCATGCGTGCAAATATTACTGATGTTGCGTTTTTAAAGGCGCTTTAACTACTGACGCTACTGCAGTAACAATAATTAAAAATCTTAACTCGCGTGTCACTTGCTATCAGGTAAACGTATCGCATGTATCGTCTCTTCGTTTAATTAAAGAAAAAGTGTGGTCAAATTAAAAACCATTACAATTGAACAAGCAATTATGTCTCCCATATTTATTAATATATTCGTCGTCTTGCCGTCGCTTCGTCAAATTAAAAAAAAGCATAGACATATTTAAAATAATTATAATTGAACAAGCAATTACGAGTACGACCCATGTTTTTTTTATTCTATAAAGCGATGAGACGAGCGGGACGTTCACCTGATGGTAAATAATACGCCTGCCCATAACAAAGTGGCGCTAGTTAAAATGGCATACACAGCACTACATTGTGCTCGTTGCCTTGAGACAAGATTTTAAGTCTCGTTACCCCCATAATTTCACTGCCTACAACGCCCTTGCAACCCGAAGAAATTAATGTTTGCAGCAGATAAAGTTGTTACCACTTTGTTAATACAAACGTAAATGAAAATTGACTAAATACGTTTACAGAATTATTTGTATCTATTTTTTATTTTATTTTAGCTACTTACGTTCGTATCTACTATGTTTTGTTCTAACTTATTCTTGCACCTACCAACATATATGTTTTACCTTTCAAGATTCGAGTGGTAGAGAATACTATTAACACTGGGACTACCGACCGATCATATCAATTGTATACAAGGACATCTTTTATATTTTGTCAACTAAATATTAAAGTGACCAGCTTGGTGAAACAGATATATAATAACTATTGGACTTCTTCCTAAAGTAACTCTCCAACTAGTGAAGGTTAGCGATCAGCGTGGTACATTCCTTTCCGTCTCTGGTTCAGCGGAACCATTCGGACGTCCCTGATAGATATATATATATAACTATTGGTATTTCTCGTTAAATTGCGTTAAATCGATCCTGTGTATTTTAATAAATATACCGAAAGTATAAATAAATGTTTAGCAATAATTACTAATAAACAAAAAAAAATCCGTTCTTCGCACTTAGCCAGACTAATTCAACATACTAAAGTTAAATTTTAGTTCTAATTTATGGGGTCAACATTTCCATCAACAAAAACATTAAGATTATCTCGTCACTTGAAAAGCAACAAGCAATAAAAATACGTAAACAAGACACACTGCTTTATATAAACAAGAAAACTTTTACACTTAACCTATTTACACAAAGCAGTGACAAGACAGCTCAAATAACTTTTTATGCGCACAGATCACCGCTTAACTCATAAGAAGTAAAATGTTTTATTTAACACCACCAAATCTTAACCAAGCGCCACTTTATGCCTGGAATGCTAAATCTTTTCTATAGTTCAAGTAAATGGATTAAGACCGGAATACTAAAATAACTATGCTCTCAATAGTATGGTTTAAATTCTTTACACGGGAAATAAAAAAAGGGAGAACTCGATTTCATTGATGTTTGCATTATATTAACGCATATTATTACGATTTTTGTTACTAGTAAGGTTTGTTTTTTATTTAAGATTCATTAGTTTCCTGTAAAAGGTTATAAGTACCAATATCCTAAACACTACTGTCTAAATTATCTAAGCTTTTATCGTATGATATTATTTTCTTATTTAAAAGAGAGGCGTTATTTTTTCAAGGAAGCAACGACACCAGCGGTACCGCTCACCAAATAGTGATTCGTCTGCTCATAACAACGTTGCGCTAGTGTGGAAGATACTACTGCAACACATTGCGCACGTCACCCGAGGCGTAAGATATTGAATCTCGTTACTCCGGTAATTACACTAGCTGCAGCACTCTACCCACCGGAACACAGTAATATTTATTTGGCGGCAGAAATAGCAGCTGTGGTGGTACTTACATAGACGATCTCTCGCAAGTGAGATCTACCACCAGAAAATGAATAAATCTTCCTTTTTGTCCATTTCTATATATTTTTGTTTGTTTATCAAAAAGTGTGAATAAATAAATATATATAATTCAATAAACATCTTATATTCTTAACGCGTTGGTTATCAATTGCGTTCTTATTCAACAGACAAATATGTAACACGTAAAAGCGGGGGTCCTCACGCAGGTAAGCGTTGGCGTCTTAATCAGTTGCATTTGTATGTTTCCCGCAGCCCGATCGTGTAACGAGCTAGGTGCTTTCGAACCGAACTAATGATCCCGATTCATCTGTACGAATCACGAACGATACACGAGTTCAATGGCTCAATTCATTGCCGTGTGTCGAAACTACGCTGCGAGGGGGCCCCCATTCGTACCGATATGCTGATTTATACATGTTTATTAACTCACTTTACAAAGTTGTAAATTTATAACTCGATGGACACATTCATGCAAAAAATTAAATACAAAACAGTAGAGAGGATATCACTTATGTCCGGATTGAAGGAGAGAGTTTTACTTTACTAACGCGCGTTAACACAAAATATTGATAAGAAAACATTTCATATTTTTCTATCTAAAAGCACTATAGTATAGTATAATCAACATTATAGCATCACAAATATTCAGTTCAAATAAAAATCATAAAACAAAAATATCTAAGTCAGATATGTTGAGTTTGGATTGTTATCTTATTTTAGAGTGGATGAATAAATTGAAGAATCACCATCATCAGCCGTTAGACATCCACTGCTGGACATAGGCCTCTCACAAAGAAAAATAAGAATTAATACGAACGGTGCGAAAAAGTTTGAACGAAGCCCATGTACAGCATGAACGTCAAAGCTGATAATGATGAGGTCTTTTTTTATTTAACGACGCGGCGCCACGAGCGGAACGTTCACCTGAAGTTAAGTGATACGACCGCTCATAACGTGGCGCTGCGTCTTGAGACAAGATGATGAGCCCCGATACCTTTGTAAATACACTAGTTATACAGCTACTTTCAAATCGGAACACAGTTATATTCGCACACTACTGTTTGGTGGCAGTACTACGAGCTCCGGTGGTACCTATCTAGACGGTTCCCGGCAACAGAAACCACCAATTAATTTAACAGGTCGTAGATTTGAAAACTCAGGACTTTCATCGCTCATACAGGCAAAAAGTTATTTCTTAACGCATTCTCCCTTTAAACGATTTAATTACGAAACCATTAAATAACGGCGGAAGCATCGTAAAGCATAAATAACGATTATATTAGGATATACCGTACATTATACGTGTAGCAGTTAAATTTAATTAATATGAGGGAAGTAAAACTGGCTAATGTAATCAATTTACGATAGGACAGTCGACATACATAGTTAACAAGTTAAAGCTTCATTATGAATACCAAATTGGCGGTGATAAGGATGGATCATTCGGCTTGATAATCGCTAAACCAATACATAAAGACGTATAGAATGTTTATGTGATAGTGATACTCATAAATAAATGATGGTGGTTAGGGTGATATACACTACACCTCCGTTATGCACATGCCTCTGTAATTCTGCTAGCTACTAGGCCTTTCAAATCGGAACACGGTTATGTTTACACACATCTATTTAGCGGTAGATAAAGTCAATGCGATGTTGCATACTTTGTCCATCTCCAGTAACATTAGAATCGTCATGAGGTGCCTTCTGGAATCTGAAGCTTGGAGGTCAAATTAAGAAAACAAATCGTGATTTCAGCTCTTCTTTGATTATGATCTAATGGTATTAGAAGATATAAAAGACCAATTACTTACTTACTGGTGGTAGGTTTCTGTTGTCTAGATAGGTACCACGGCAGCTCCTACAACAGCCGATAAGCAGTAGTGTGCAAACATTACTGTGCTCCTGTTTGCGTAACAAGACTTAATATGTTACGTGTCAAGACGACGAGCACAATATGATGCAGCGTATAACTTAATATCAGGCGAATCATCCCGCTATTCTTGTCAGTTCGTGGAATAAAATATAATTATAAACTATGAAATGATTCCATCTTCAAAATATAACAATTTTTATACCAAAAGCAATGAGAGGATTATCTTAGTATGTATTGAGAAAAACTGAACAACAAATTATTGAAGAAGAAACTGTTTATCCCAAAAATTTATTAGGTACGCACGATAAAACTTGAAGTACTACGCGCTCTGCGTGTGACAAGAAAGCAATCGTTTTTTTTGTATGGCAAGTCATAACATTCGTAAGGTTGGCAAAACGCGTCGGGCCATCATTTTGACGGTAAACGGCGCGTGACAGCCCTGGCAAGATGAGATGTTTTCGCGATACAACGCCCGCACGTTTTGCATTATTTGTTTCTTATACGTCAGGTTGGCGGTCCGTAAACAAACATGAGGATAATTTTATGGTTTCTTATATTTAGGACGATAATACCACATTGAATAAATTGTAGAAACGGATATTAATAAAATTAAATCTAATACCACTACAACAGTAGGTAGTCTATGATAGCTATAATGGTAAGACTTCTGCCGCTTTGTACCTGCAGTGACACCGAGTGCTGCTTAACACTCGAAACGTCGGAGTAATAAGTAATATTATAAACGTTATAATATCCGTAAAATTTAGTTTTATTAAATGGCGATAATTTGTTAAATTGTCATATGTTTATTGTTTGTACATGACCGTGCGCCGAATGTTTATTTCGGCCGTTCACAGCAGATAACTTGATAATTTTAATGTCTTATAATTTATTCATGAAGATAAAAATAAATTATTATGGCAGCCAATTTATAACTATATTTTTCGATATGAAAATATAAACATTAGGCTCTTTTCTTACAACTACATAAAAAAAAGTGTGTCAAACACAATGGGTACTGTTTACGATAGAATTAAATTGTACACATCTAAGAGATTCCCTTCTCCGATAACATCTACAGACAAAATAATAGAAGTATTAGTAGCCGCACATTAAAACCACGAGTGGATTGTACGGATTACAGGCGGCTTCCGGTTCCATTTTCTGTAAGCTGTGTACTCTCGTGTATGAATAGAGATAATTCTTATTGATCAAGCGCATTTGTTGCGCAGATGGAAACAGGTTTTGTTCTAATATAAGTGCAAATTCGATTCTTTAGCGCAATACAACCAAAAGGTTACTAGTTTCATTTATCATCTCCAATGAACGGTAGCGTAATACAACGAAAGATTCTGTTCAGCTACTGCGATACAGAGAGATCAAAATATAACTTTCAGACGCCTTTTGCGACATGCAGAGGCAACTTTAGTCTTATTCTTGATAACCCAGGTACACAGGGCAACGCAATACAATATAACACTACAATCAGTGTACGAAAGTGCAACAATCGTAACTATTAAAAAAAACAGCAAGTACAGACGTAGATCTACGTACTTAGATGTGTGCCAGTGGTTAGGTACCGTTAACAATTGCATACAGGTAGTTTACATATTTGCTGTGACTTTTACTACCTTAAATATAAACCGCATTACACGAACACCGTTACACGTCAACTGCTGAACACGAAAACCTTATGAAAGTCATTATTGAATTAAAATAATATTAAAAGCGACATTAATCTGCGTTGATAATTAAAGAAAGAAAGCTTGCCCCGCCTATTGAATAAAAAAATAATTTATGTTTACATCTTTATCGATTTAGATTTTTGTTTAAAACAAATATAATATAAAGGAAACCTATCATTATAGTGTAGCAATTCGCCGGTAACATTGTAATGAAGAGCCGTCAAAGTGCTGTTACATGGTTGTATGGAATGATTTATCACTATCTATTTAATAGTACCAATATGCGTATAAATTTTATACGATTTCGTCAATGGACTAACGTTTTCATTATAAATTAATAATAGAAAATAATTAACAACGCTGTTGGTGAGCAGCGAGAGCGTAAGCGAAACAATAACGGTCCCAGGTACGATTTTAAACATGACGTTGAATATCTTTTTTACGAGAAATAGTATAATTAGAAAAAATATTGAAAAAAATTTTAAAGCTTTTTTTAATTCAACAAATTGGACACGAGCGGGACGTTCACCTGATGGTAAATTATTCGCCTGCCCATAACGACGTGGAGGTAGTTAGGATGCTATACACATCACCACATTGCGCTCGTCGCCTTGAGACATTATCTCTTCCTTACGTTAAGTTTCGTTACTTTAACAATTTCACTAGCTACAACCCTCTTCAAACCGGATTACAGTATCCACCAAGCCCAAGAACCAAAGACCGTGCTTGGTTTGTTTGTTAGCAGATACATTGGAAATCTTACAATTTAAAACACAAGTAAAAGATATCCTACATCTTAGAGCATTAAATAATACGAATGCTATTGGCTCTTCAAAAATAAAAAAAGAGCTATCTATCGAACAATGCAGACTTCATACCTCCCATTAAAAAAAGGTAAAAAAAATAATACTAACACAAAATATCGCTTCGATTCTTAATAAGTTATTATACAATACTTACACAACATTAACCTTTTCAAGGTTGTTTCGTTTCCAGTATATGTAATAGCTTTATTAAGCAATGACACTTTTTTGATGTGACGAAGCTATGAGACGAGCAAATTGTTCACCTGATGGTAAGTGATATCGCTGACCATAACAACGTAATGCTAGATAGGCTAATTTACACAGCACCACATTGTGCTCGTCATCTTCAGACAAAAGATGTCTTACTAATTACAACCTCCATCAAACCTGATATTAATTATAATTAAAAAAAATCGACTCATTTTAAGGGGATTAATTAATTAAATGTCATGTATATGTAGACCATAAAAAAAATTAAATAAACCATACAAAAGCTTTAAAACAAATATATAACTTAAAAATCATAAACTTACTTGTTTGGCGCGCAATAAAACTTTCACCTTTTTAAACTGGACACAACACACATTTAAGAGACTGGCAATTATATAAAATATTTGAGAATGAAAACTTGATTCACATTACTTTTAAGCATCCGAAGAGGTTTAACTTGAGCAAAAAAATGTTCAGGTTATCGTTCAACTAGTGATAGTAACCAGTACGTAAACTAGATGTCCCGCTATGCACTTTTCTAGCAGCGCCGACACGGAACGCTCTGCGCGGTCGCAGCGCCGTGACCAAGAACGGCCCGGTTAGTAAAGACTCACATATAACCTTAACCGCATCCACACATCCGATTGCTATATAAAATAACGCTGTTAAAATAACGTTAAGTATAGCAACGCAACATAACGTCAAGCGTGGCTCGCGTTTAAGAGGGTGCTTCGTCTCCATTACTTGAAGACACAACCAGTCTCGCAAAGTTTTAGTCTGTTTCATTATATTAGTATTATTTATTTTAAGTCGGTTTATTGGGTTTATTTATATCAATATTATATAGGTTATATTAAATATTATTTATTACTCCCGCCTTCAATATTTCTACGTCCCCAAGGGTTGACTGGTAGAGAATGCCATCTAGGCGTTAAGTCCGTACGTATGTATAGAAAAGTAAATAAATAATGAGTACTTGTAGTTAATGAACGTTTAAAAATTGTGCATTTGTTATTGCAATTTAATTTTGTGTATGTTATTATTTGATTTATTCGTAAATTCAAATGGAAATATAAACTTTTCTCAAAGTAGATATCATGGAATATTTCTTCAGTAATATAGAAATTGTGTTATTTTAACTTTAAAAAATTATAGGAATAATACATTGTAACTAAAGGTCTTATAAAGTAACACTAAAACATTTTAAAACAATTTCATATCGTTAATGTAATAAGGTATTCGGCAGGTTTCGCGCTTGGCGTACGAGAACCTTTCCACTGGTGGTATGTCTGTTGGTAGACACCATATAGGTAAGTGTCACCGCAGCTCATATATCTATCGCTAAAAAGTAGTGTATTAGCATTACTCTGTTCCGGTTTGACGGATGGTATACCTAGTGTAGTAACTGTGGTAACGAGATGTAACATCTTATGTCAAAGGCAACGAACAAAATGTACATTCACAGCGAATATCATTCTAATTAGCGCGACTGATGAACGTATGGTCCGTTGTCGTTTGGTGGAATAAAAATAAATATTGACCAACCACGCCTCATCACCCGCGGGGTTACTGTTATTTACTGCCAACACCACATGAAGTTATTGAAAAAATAATATAACGAAAAAACGTTTTCGTTGAATATAGCAAAGCTTGCTGAAGGACATCACTAGCCTGTGGACTCGATGCGGTCGCGCCTTTTTCGGAAGTGGTCGAGCCATCCCATCGGCTGTGCCCCTATCGTCGCGAGATTTTTCGCAGAATCCATACCCCGTCGCATCTCAGGCGGAGCCGGCGAACGGGAAAACATTCCGTACGTACAACTTTTTTCTCGTTTATAATAACTCTAACACTTGCAACGAAATGCAAACTGTCAAATGTTTTTAAGAGCTTGAGACTGAACTGGAAAACACATTCTATGTACTATTTTAGGGACATGAAATTGCAATAAGTATAAATTAATACAAATTTGCACCTAATAAAGAAAGACAAAAATCAAAGACAAAATTCAACATTATCCTCTCTTCTAGAGAATAATTAATCTTCTAGAGAAAAATTAACACCTTTAAATAACTAACGTATGAATAAATTTAATGTAAGTTCGATATTGTTATCATAAAACACATTAGAAAATCGTTATAGTGATCACCACTATTTTAATAAAAAAAAAACATCAGAAAATAATAATTTATATAATAACGTCTAGTTTTTATCTAGCGTGTATGATTTCTTGTATTTATACGAATATAACATAATTAATAAAATTAAATTTATCGAGTTTTTAATAACTCGGGGTAGTAACACCTTGTTGCAACTGCTGAACCTACAATAATGATTTCTGGAGAACAGAGATGACAAATGTCCTGATGTCATATTTATCACGGAGTACCTTCAGCTTTTAATTATTATTTTATTTTAGTGTAATCTACGCAGAAAGAGATTAATGTATCTTTAAAGTCTTCCAATGTAATGCTTGATTAAACCCTATTAATAATATGATCTCAAGCTTATTATATATTATATATACGTGTTAGTACATTCAAAATTTTTGACGGAATTTTAATTTACTATATCGTGAGTCAAGTTTGTTAAAATTTTCGATTTCACTTAAAATTGTAGGGGGAATATAATATCAATACAACTCTCATACTTGCTTCTGCTTACCCTCTTTTGTCCAACGGGGCGTAAAACCGATAACTTTGCAAGGAGGGTTGGCCATTGATGTAAAAAATATAAAGAATCGCCCTTAAAACTTTCATAAACTGCTGATGGAAATTGTTAATTTAAGTCATCAATTAGTACGATAGATGCCGTTATTTTGAGAAATTAAAGTCATATATTACATATAATCATAATTTTAAGGTAAGAGTAAAGCCCTAACTTAACTATGATAAAATGTATAACACATTTAATATGAAGTTTGAAAACTTTAAAAGGTTATGTTGAGTTGTCGAACACGGAGGTATAAGCATAATAAAATTATTGAAATTTGCTCTAATTTATATAAATAACAATATTAACAAAACGTTATATATTGTAAAATCGCATGAGAAACTCAAACATGCTAATCCTTTGACAAACGCCGAGCGCCGCCCATTGTTTAAGTATGTGCGTATGTTTTTTCAATACTTTGTTTTTATTGCTATTTATACACAAACACCGGGCGATTTATTTATTTTCTGAAACACCAACAGAGCCGGTTTTTCAAATGGGACCTTTGGGCAGCTTAGTCTCTGTTTTTTCAACATTCACGTACATAAAAAAGCAAAATATAATAGACAAGTGTATTTTTGTAAAGAATGGGAATAACGAACTTTCATTACAATTAAATGCGAACCTTTGATCCTCAGATACGTTAATATTTTACAGAAGCAGTTAGCCATACTTATCAACGTCTAGCAAGGTCTTGAAGGTTATTTATGTAACAGTAAAACGAATAATATTTTAGAACAGTCAAATAATTAGGGAGTTTATATAAGATGGTGTTTGTCTATGATAACAGTTAACGTAATCATGTGTTGTGTTGTGATTTTCTTGAAGCTTTAAGACGGAATGTGCCGAGACATGGCAAAAAAACCAAAAACCTGACAATCTGAATAAATCGCACTTAACATGACACTAACAGATAAATATATCATTAATTCACCTGTTGAAGAGTAGGTCTTAAATCTACGTAGTAACACTAGCCGCCGTCGAGAAAATGTGCGAGCGGTGGGACAAATTGACAAAGTAACAATGTTTAGCGGACGAGCTTTGTAAATATTTAACTTGTGGCGTTTACAAATAAGTGCTAAGTGGTAAGTGTATCGGATGCGAATCCTGTTTCAAGTGTCAGTGAGGTGTCTTCGACACCCTTTGCAAGGAATACATTATTCAACACTATACCTATATGGAAATCGCGAACAATGAAGACTTAAGAAACAACACCACTACAAAATTCTGCACAGCTACGATTATTAAAACTGTGAGAAATGATTAGAGTTCATTTCATGTCTTATATAAACATCCGTTAAATTTTTTTTCCTTTGTATCTTTAAAATTGTCGTGGTCCGATGCAATTGTACGTCGTTTCCAATTCTATCAATGTCCCTGTTGGTTAACTTATTGTTGTTAACCGCTCGGACTAAAGTTTAAATGCAGTTACTGTAAAGCAAGTAAACTGAGCGCTCAGTCGATGAGCATACTACTATTAGAAAGCAGTTCACATACCAGAGTTAAACACTAAATTTCAGAAACAATTTAACTAGAAACTAAGAATTTATTTTAAACGGGCAACTTTTGTATAAAAACATTCTACATTTGTAATCAGAGCGATCAGTCTAACAATGAATACAGCATATTTATTTAAAAAGCTTTATCAGATATTCAATTTAATGAATTATAATAATTCAATGATCTTTAATAAAGAAGATCAATGTTTGATCAATGAATATAAAATCATGTGAAACTTTTCAAAGATACTTTACGTGTAATCAAAATATAAATGCTCCTATTCAATTCCACTTAGACAATGTTCGAGAATTCAATGTTAGACCGGTCAAAGTACATCGTACTAATTAAGAATCCCAGCATTAATGGGTCAGTGGTTCTCGGGCTATCAAGTGCTAAATGAACTTTATTCTATTGAACAGTATCCATCCTGTCCACAGGAACCTACAATAAAAATACGATTTCTTGCAATTCCACATCTTTTATAATGTATTGATTTTTATTTCGATGGTTATATTGAACTATCAACTAACACATGCGGAAAGATTTCTTTATAGATCTAATCACTTGACCTAATCTTCACATTGTGAAGTGTGCTCGTCCAGAATGCTCTCTGGCTGTTATATGGCAGCAGATTTGCAAAATAGATATGATAGCCAATAAAGTGGGTTTAAAAAGGCAACTAGAATACGAATCGAACCAGGGACTTTCGTGTGATGAAGCAAGCGGTTAATGTTAGATAAAAATTATTTTAATAAAAAAACTACTTACACGTTCTGAATCGTATAAGTCTGTTAATAATTTCTTTGACATGAATATTTCATAACAAAGAAAGTGAGAACACAACACAGTGAAACGAAATGGTTTCACAAGAACCCACGTCGAGGTTAAAGAAATCTATAAAAAAAAATCACTTTCGTCGTCCGCGACTGGACCCCAAAAGGAAATGGGCTTCGAGACCTTTTATTATAAATGTATTGACATTTTGTATCGATAATTCTGAATTTGTTAAATATTGTGTTAACTGTTTTCGTTTTCAATCGAAAATAACTCAAAAGGTTACTTCATTTAAATGGTTTTTAAATACTTGCAACCCAAACACTTTCTAACTTAGAATACATTCTACGTACTTACATCACAAATAGATTAATAATTTACACTTTATATACATAATAAACATAATTTATAAAATTTTACTCTCTCAGTGGAATTGCAATTGTTAGAACTTAAGTTAGAGTAAAAGATTATTTTTATTCATTATCTTTCTGTTATAATTACAAAAATATTATTAAATCAATAATTAAATTTAAAAAAAAACTATCACGCAATTTTCCATCATGTATATATCATACGGAATAGTTTTTGTTTAATTAGTTTTATTTTAATATCTTACACAGCAAGGTCATAGATAATTGGTGACAGGTATCAACACTAGACAGTAAGGCGGCGGTAATTTAATCCGGTCAAGAAGGGAGAACGCTTATAGCCTCGCACTTACATACATTAAACCTCTCACTAGCGCCGGTCGGGTTGTATGGGCCTTGACTTTCGCCTGACGGCCGCCCCTCGCCGTCGTAAATTTTCCTTCCTTACAAAAGTACCTCGCCCTAATTAAGCCGGGATATTTCTGAATATTTCAAAAGTGTCAGAACTCTCTTATTAACCGTTTGATATTACTTGCTGTACATATTTCATTTATTTTAAGGGATAAAATATTCAGCAACGCTGTATAAGTACATAGGCCTTTATCATTTATGTATCCGTCAACGTTTTTGCGCGATAATTAACTATTTATAGTATAAGTAACAGATATTTTTTACGGAATTTACGGTTAATACTACCGTATTGTCTATGATATATTTATCAGTAGTATATAAGTACAATGTATCCAAAATTATCTAGTATTGGAACATTTATTAATTTTGATGTCTGAACCCTAAATTTCCTATCATTATTTTATAAAATATTATAACTAACGAATTATATTTGAAATAAATTGAAATATAAGTGTAACTTGAGAATACAACTTAAACAAAGACAACATAGATGAATTGAGCATTAATCTTAAGTAGATGGAGGAGTCGTTTTGCTCGAAGTTTTCTCATAAAAATATATATTTTCATAGTAAACCGAAAAGCAGTGAAAATGGCAATGTTTGGTAAGTTATTATAAAAATATCCGAACACAACTTTATCGATTCTTGTTACATTATTTAGTTGATACTATCAAGTGCCATCCAGCAACACGAAATTTCCACCCCAATATGAGAACACCTTTACAAAGCATTTCAGAGACTACAATACGCACGACTAGACATCTGCCCTGAAGCTACGGAGTTTTGCTTTTATTGTTTTTTGAAGGAGAGCCTCACTCCCCGCCTTTTTTATATTTTTTGTTTGAAATCTCCTCGGTATTTTATAGTGATTTTTTAGGATGATTTTATAGATTTTAAAAATACTCAGTTGATCAAAATATATATACTTTTATTATCAATAACAACACAACAAAGCCCAGAATAATCTTTCTGACGCTCATGTGTAGACAGTCGTAACAAAGCAATTATATTATATAGCTGAAGAATTAGGATATAAGTGTAATAGTTAGCCAGGCGGGCATGAAAGATCACGAAAGCCATTATGAAGAAAAAAATTGTTAAATATAATGGAAAGTTTTTGTTAATTAATTTTATCAAGTTTTTAAATTGTAGTTTTAAAAAACAAACGGTACACCAAACCACCCCTGCTTCGACGGCGTGGCCTAAGGAAGTACATCACTTAAGGGTTTCATTTCGAGTCGCACTTGTTTCCGCTCAGCGGCGTATGAGGTGAACGACCGAACACCAATCGGGGACAGCTCTTCAAACTTTTCTCGCAATATTTCCACTTCCTGAACGCAATCGATTAGAATATTTTCAAACACGGGTTGGACGGGGAGCGTTAAAAGTATTATAGGGTGAGGAAGGGTTTCCATCGAGATGATTGCTATCGAGACGTTACGTTGAAATAAAACTTATTACAATCTATATCAGCAAAGACTCGATCTATCAAACTGCTACTTAGTTTTTAATGCACTTCTTCAATTATCTCATAGAAATGTTCTATACGCAAGCTTTATCGCTAAGACAGCTGAAACATCGGTAGTAAAAACTTATCGACGTAAAAAAATTATATTTATATATACATGTGAATTTATAACACAAATAACATAATGTTTGTGTTATAAATTACATCTATTATTATAATACCTTGAAGAACAATTAAGAATAGATCAAATAGTTTTTATTTAGGCTGAGACTTGGAAAGCTTTGCTCGTAGGTTCGATCTCGCAATACGATTATTATCGACAACCATTCAACGCAATGTAGGGGCCCGTTTAGCAGGTGGTAGTCGTAGGCTAAAATGATTATGCTAAAATGATAAGCAATACAAACTTAACTATATCTCTCTTCTTAGCTATATATGCCACATATTAGAGACCTTTACTTTTCTTATACACAAACCAAATTACTAACAAAAAAGTTATGGAGGAAAGAGCAAATAATATATTTAATGTATCGATCTATCAAATGACCACTCAATTCTGAATGCACTCATTCAAATTATCATGTAGATTGTTTTTATCGCTAATACTAGAATCGAAAGTAATGGATTGCAAAGAGGCCTAATATATCATCCAGGTTTTATTTATATACGACTAAGCTTTTTGTAGCAAATACGTAATGATCACCTCAATGAATTACCACCTATAAAAATTCTCTGTCGATTAGAAAATATGTTATCATCACCATCATCATCCGCTTTCGACAGCTCCCTACTTGACTTGAAAGAACGTTTATTCATTATTAAACACGTAATTAAATAAACCCTCGTTTAAAAGACATTTAAAACCTATTTACTATTAGAAAATAACATTTTTATTGCTAACTAGCATTATAGAATGCAACTAGCAGTAGACATTACATTTGCATGTTATTAAAATGCAAATTATATAGACATGTCTGGAAAATTGTTTACGTAATGTAAATATTTACATGTCATTAAAACGTTATTAATAATTTAATGCCTAACCAAGTTACTTGTCAATGTTGTTGAAAGTGAATTGTATGAAATAGTATAGTTGCAGCGTACAAAATGGCCTTTAATACTTTATACGAAATTAAAGTAAGGAAGAAATATAAATGAACACTTACCTGATATAAAATTTATTGTTTATTGTTTCGTTTCTGTTTAAGCAAAAAATTATAAGCATCAAATAAATATTAAAGTGACAAGATAAATATAACAAAGGAGCAGCCGTAACGAGCTAGGCGACTCCTTTACATAAATATACAATTTAAATTCAACTATCAGCGACATAATTCAGCCTACTGAACAAAAATTGTTTCACAGCAAGTAACATAAAACAGAACAAATAAATTAAATACTCTATTCAATGTGTGCAAAGTGTTAAAATTTTTTTTTGAGTATGAATTATTTATTTATAGCGAATCAATGAACTTATCAAAAAATGTTCTTTTATTCCTCCCATACAATGCTAGGGTAAGAAATTGGTAAAATTTACCGCAAGCATAAATTTGAACGAAAAAACTAATTGTTTATTCTGGGTAATCTTCGGTCACTTAATATCGTGTGAGTCATTGATATTTCGGTGAACTTACTCTTGACAAAAATTATATCATCCATGATCGG
The DNA here is from genome assembly GCA_029034505.1 of Ornithoptera priamus. Taxonomy (NCBI): domain Eukaryota; kingdom Metazoa; phylum Arthropoda; class Insecta; order Lepidoptera; family Papilionidae; genus Ornithoptera; species Ornithoptera priamus. The sequence goes on from JARDWD010000834.1 coordinate 3,426,998, forward strand.
AAAGTAACACCGTTAAATCTATAACATTAAATGGTTTAGGTAGATACCACTGCAGCGCTTGTTTCTGCCGCCAAACAGTAGTATGCAAACATTACTGTCCTCATGTTTGAAGGTCGTTTTAGCTAGAGAAATTAGTGGGGTAATGAGACCAAACATCTTATTTGTCAAGGCAACGAGCACAATGTAATAGTATATACTATCACTAGCGTGAGATTGTTATGGGCAAGCGTATCATTTACCATCAGGTGAACGTCTTGCTCGTCTCATCGTTTCGTCGAATAAAATAAAATTACACAACTGGACAGTTGAGTCAGTGGTCAACCAACTTTATGTGGTCTGGGTGAACATTTAAAACGAAATTCAACAGTCACTGGATATTATGTGTGAAATAAAAAGAGTAAATATAAGAAAAGTAAAAGGTTGCACGGACGCGTATATGTTTGTGGGTGTTGCCATACGTCTGTTTATTATCTACAACAACTTTATTAATTTTAATTATTAGCACTTAACTGTAATAAAATATTAACAATTCTTATTGGAAATCAAATATAACCAAATTTCATATGTTCGTTAGTAGTGAAATAAACAAATCTGCTGCAATAACCAAAATGTTGTTTTCCGACTGTTAACATATGAGAGCCAAAGGATTCTCGACACTTTACTGTGAAACTATTAATTAGTATCATGTGAAATTGTGGTGAAGAGTTAACCTGTTGAGGTTTGTACCCACTAAAGAATCCCCAAAAAAATACCAGATAACTAGTAATGAACAGTTGATCGTTGTAAAATAAAAAGTTAGTAATATTAAAACGTGTACCGTCAACGTATGTGCATGAACTTTGCCGAACATTTCAATCGCTTACCCCACGGGTGCGCATTAGACCTTCCCCCGTGATGTGTGAGCTTCGAATAGGTAAAAGATGGTAAAAGGTTTTCAAACATCTGCTCCCCCCTTTCAATATTAAAAGATCATCGGACTTCACAAGAGTTTATAAAAAAGTATTTCATGAAGTTCTATATTCGGTTGTGTTTATTGAGTTACATTAAATGTTACACTGTTGGTACAAATTTCGGTAATTATTGCATTAAATGTAAAACAACTTCATTTACATATTAAAATATAATTTTAACCCAATTTTAGTTGTAATAATGTAAACAAACGCTTTAGAAACAAACTTCTTAACAATGTAAGATTATAGGACGTTTAATACTGTCTCTTTTATATGAACATCTAATCAGCTAACACATTCAGTCAATCATCATGGTAATGTAAGAAAAAAAATCCAATCAATCATTAGCCGATAGACGTCCACTGCTAGACTTAGGCCTCCCCTAAAGATATGCACATAGATCGGCCCTGCGCTGCCCGCATCCAGCAGCTTCAGCTTCCTGCGAACTTACCGTCAAAATGGCCTCCGATACCGAAAGGCACTAAGGGTCGTTCTTTGTAGGGGTTCATATAATGGGATTTTAGCCATTTTTCATAAATTCCTCTATTAAAAAAATTGTAGAAATTTTATTTTATCTTTAGTATCTGTAATATCGCGTACCGGTAAACGTAGTGTTGGCAGGCCCCCCACAAGTTGGTACGTCGATCTGGTGAAGGTTCGATCGATGTGGAGAAGGATCGATCGATGTGGAGATCTTTGGGAGAGGCCTATGTCCAGCAGTTGATGTCTAACGGCTGATAATCATGATCTGTAATTTGTGCGTTAAATCCTCAAACGTCTATAAAGTTGACGCGCTAAACATTTCATCTTTTTTACTTTAATATTGTAAGTACTCTTGCGATTTAAAATAAAACATGTTTTTTTTATTTATATTTATTTACTTAGTGCCTTAAAAAATCATGTGTGTGTAAGGAGGACTCTTTAAAGCCTTATAATAAATTGATTCCAGATATGTAAAAGAAAAATTAACTGTGTGAATTACTTTTCCTCAAAACCTTAATTTTATTCAAGCTATGATTGGCGCCTGTTCGAGTATTTGTGCAAAAATTATTAAAGTTATGTTAACTGACTTTTTATAAGATCGTAATAGCGGTTAGAATATTTACGAAGGAAATGTTAAATCTCTGAAAGGAAGCTAATGATCAGAAGGAATCGCGGTAAGGTCCACCGAAAAACTCACTTCAGATTCGCCGTCCAACTTCCACCAATCCAATTACCGACGCGGAACTCTGGAAATTCTAAACCGATTATACAGAATTGAAAACATTAAGTACTTTAGATATTTTGACCACAGAGGCATTCGATAACAAACCTTATCACTTACCAGCTGGGTTCAAGTCAACTAAGCTGCAGAAATGATTGTGGAGTCAAAGATAGAATTCGAATGGAAATTATTTACGAGAGGCTCTTATTTTGCAGACCTCGTAAAGATGGTACTGATTAGAAAAGTTTGATAAGTTTGCGTTTCAGTAGACGAAACATCGTTTTACTGGAAATAATTCTTAAATGACCGTTCTATTACATTTTTCAATTTGTTCTGAAGGAAAAATATTTTCAATTATCGGTAACTCAAATCTTGTGGATGAGAATCTACCCCTAATGAAATACTCCTACTAATAGTCATATTAGATGAAAAGAATAAAAATAATCAAGATGGTAGAGTATACACTCTATTTTCTATCTATATGCATAAAATTTATTTTTATATGGACTAAATTGGCTTTGACAAAACTTGGCTTCAAATTCATAAGGTGTATATGACAATGAAACCGTGGACAGTGCACCGTACTCGCCCAGAATACTATGATTCTCATATATTGACAGGCGAAACACAGCAACGCTGCCATAACAGTATATTTACTGTATGAGAGTGATAACTAATCAAAATTTCGGAAAACCCTATCAATAACCATAGTCCACAATACGATGGCCTGGAATCGACCCAAGAATCAATTGTTTTGCAACTGTTTTACAGAGAAAATTAAGTTCGCTTATAACAAAGTAGCGTTAGCATACACTGACCACATTGCGCTCGTCGCCTTGAGACAGGATATTAAGTCTTGTCACCACAGTAATTTCCCTAGCTGCAACTCCTTTCAATTCGGAACACAGTAATGTTTGCTCACAACTGTTTGACAGCAGGAATAAGAGCTGTAGTGGTACCTACCTAGACGGTCTCCGGCAACAGAGACCTACCAGCAGTAAATTGATCAATGAAATGTAATGGTTTGTACGCTATAATCGATGTTACATTCTATGAAACGCCTTCTGTATACGATTGTAAAACATTTTTGTAATGCATAAAAATCATTGCAATATTGCACTTTATTCCTTTTACTAAAAGGCAGTGTACAATTTGACACAAAACGATCAAGTTGCTAGCGACTACGTCGATCGTGAGTCACGACTTAAACCTGCCAACTTCCAAGGATATTTACAAATAAAAAGTTAACTCACATCCTGTACTAAATCCAAGAAGCCTTAAAAAGTTTCGTGTATATACGATTAGAATTTTCAAATGATAACTAATATCTGATGAAACGTTACTGAAAGAAATTAAGAGAGTGTAGTTCTACAACCAGGTTAAATAATACTAATATATAAAAGATCTGTTTGAAAACATCCCTTCTTCTAAAATAATAGAAAACAAATAAATATTTTTCTCTTCAACCTGTCTCTGTTATGATTTATACAATTGTCAGAGTACTGGAAACAATGTTACGTAAACCAATTTCATCTTATCTTATAAAATTCCTATTCTTTTAAAGATGTACTACTATACCAGGCACAAAGCTAAAAGCTTCGTAACAAGAGATACATACGGCTTGCGATTCTAATGTCACAGGTTCGAATTCTTTATTTGAATAAAGAGAACAGTTTTCTAAATAAAACGATAACGCTTAATTATTGTAATTTTTTTTTTTTTATATAAGTGTTACAGTTTATTCTTAGGAACTGTCGCAACTTTAAATAACAATACAATATAAATATTACGAGCATGGCTTCGTGTAGTCTGTTCTACTTTATGTCACCCATTCCACTTTCTAAGTCATATAACGTATAAGGTATGGTCCCTAACCCTACTCAATATTGAATATTATTTTCAGTGTTCCGCTTCTCATAACAGCGCCGGCGCAACGGTCCCCGGTCGTGATCTTGGACCTCCGGAGCACTATTGTCAGGGTGTGGCTTGTGTGAACCGGCCGTAATGAGACAATTACAAATAGATACCAAATTGACAACGGAAATAATGCGCTATTAAGTCAAATGACACCTTTATAGTTAATATAATAATGTGGGAATAACTTTAAATTGAAAAATCTATAGGCGCCTACATCTCGACATAGGTCTTCACCCAAAAATCTCTATTACATCCGGTCTTTTTTTTCATAGACAAGGGTGAGCAAGCAACCGAACAGTTCACCTAGTGAAAAGTGATCACTGACGCTCATGAACAGTCGCAACACCGGAGGGGTTGCGGCTGCTTTGCCGACCATTAAGTACTTTAGAAATTCATGGAAATATTATATATTTATACATAAAATTTTTAAGGTAATAGTTTATTAAATTATACGTACCAATACAACTTGGTTCTGGTCGACATCTAATCCAATAGAAAAGTTAAATGTGTAAGAGCTAAATAAGTTTTGAAGTTTAACACTGTCGCCTGCAATACTTGACATTAAAGGTGTACCCTATCGGACACCTACTCACTTTTTATTTGAAAAATTTACAATTTAAATTCGCATTTAAAAAGGAAATCGAATACAATTATTTTAAACCGACCTCAGCTAAATTGCGAATTAATGTATCGAGTTTGGCAGGTTTTTGCTAAAAGCATGTCAAAAATATTATAAGGAGACTTGTTTGAAATGTTAAACAATTATTCACCAAGCAGTTTTTGTTTATTCAAATATTACGTACGTCCATAACGGGTGGAAGTTATCGTTGTAGTAAAATGCCCTATTACGATCTCCAAACTGAGATGTATTCACGTGGGATGTCTTTTGAAATATACATGATATGGACCGTCCCCGGCTCGTTATATATGAGAATAGCGAATAAGGCGGCAGACGGGGACTAACAATGTTTGAAAACAACGCCTACTCAGGTGACAACGGCTCTGGAATATTAATGCTTCAGAAGTGATAATGCACGGCATAACACATGATTGTGCATATGTAAAACATTTAACGTTATATTGAAATTAAAAAAAAAAACGGTTCTCTCAAACATTAAACTGATAATAAAATAGACAATGGAATAAACTATTCGATGCTATTTGTTGGAGGTATTTAAAGATTTTACATTCTTTGAACAAGGAACCAGAATTGAATCTCGGACACCACCTTCGAGTCCTGTATCTTTTTCGTGATGTCTATCGTAACGTAATTTAAGAAGATTATGATACCTTCGGTTTTAAAACAAGGCATTAATTTTATTAACCGACGAGACGAACGGGACGTTGACCTGATGGTAAGCGACACTGCCCAGAAGATCGTCGCGCTGGTTCGGATGATACCACCAGATTGCGCGCGTCGTATTGAGATATTGACGTTGTCTCGTTACACCAGTGATTACACTAGCTACAACGCCCTTCAAACCGAAACAGTAATATTTGCGCACTACTTTTTGGCGGCATAAATATGCGCTTTGGTCGTACTTATTATGGATTATATTATATATGATTACCAATTTCTTACATCAGTTGTAAGTACGAAAAATTTTATATTCTTAAGTTATAAAATCCGAAAAAAAAATAATATCACTAAGCACGATCAAAAAATCACTGAACTTTCTAAAAAATTATAGGACTCATACGAATGATCACAATGTATCGTCAACGTACTAATTTTCACGATTATTACGGATTTGTTCCCAATGTTTATAAAATTTTAATATGTTAAAATATATGTGAATAATGTTTCAGGAACTTGATTAGAATAAAAACATAACTATACGTATTTTGTATTCGCAGAGTATTATTTTTTTTTTATAATATGTTTTTATACTAACTATAGAGTGGCAAACTATTGTGTCATAATCTACCACGCGTATCTTAATAGTTTCCTTAATGTTCGCATTCCTCGAGTTGTTTTTTGCCCGAGACACAGTTTCTAAACCCTAGGCTTTGGAATTTAATTAGGTACAAGAACTTAAAGAGCTTGACCTCATAAGTGATGCTTATAGCGTGCACAGCTTAACATTTTATATTATGTTTTAAAACAACAAAATTCACGTAACAAAAGCCATTTGCCAATGTTGACCGTATAGATTTAACAGCGAATTTGATAATTAAAACTGGACCTGTACACAATACGGACGGACAAAACGATGCATTGTATAGGACACAGTAGCGAGATGGCTTTCGACAACCTCGTGACTCACGACCCGTATTTAATCAGTCCGGAAAGTCACCATGAATGCCCGTGCCGCTAGTACTACAGAACGGTCTGCATGGACGCAGGTAGATTCGAAATCCTCATCCTTAATTGTTGTTGTTTTTTTTTACAAATCTAAACAATGTTAAATATGATTAATCACTAATATAAAATGTCAAAACATAAATTATATTAAAAAACGTTTTTTTTTATTTTTTCTTGCCCTGTCATCTAACGCATAACATATTTAAAACTAATATCCATATTTACAAACGTACATGTTACTTAAACTAATATAAATCTACAGAAAAAGCGTTTACCACTTCTTCAATTCTCATTACTTCTAAAATAATGATATGCTCTTTTATTTACAGAATCTTCGTACCTATCGATCATTTCCAACGCCAGATATACAATTTACATAGATCATCATAAAGCTGCAAATTATCAGCAATTTTATCTCCAGTCCCACGGGACAGTAGCATAAAGTGCCACTTCACTCACCAGTTAAACCGGGGCACGTTAATTGTGTAGTAACTAAGTTAACTACCAGTTATTAAAGAAATATATGTATATTAGTAAGCTTCATCTCTGCTTGTGTATTCCAACAAAATGCTGCAAAATTACAATATTCCAAGGTCGTCCATAGTCAAACAAGTTAGATACATCTGAGGTTACTAACACAGGTAGACAGTCTTTTAGGTGAAGGTCAAAAAGACGAGTACAGGGCGTGAGGGGGCCAGTGACGTCACTTCCTGTGTCGGTGAACGTATTATGCTAAGGTATTAGTGATAACAACTTGCGTACACTGACGCACCACCCGCGTCTCGCAAACGATAGATTTTCATTAACAAACTTTGACGAATTTATGTTAGGTTTTCCGGTATTGAAATATCTAAATTTGTATAATCTGTCCGGCATATTTGGGTTTTGGTAGTTTTTACAAGCAATTCTTTTTTTTTCAAATATTTATGTCATTCAAACAATCAATTTTTCTGTTGTATGCGTCTTATAAAAGCAAATTCTCCGTTTTAATCATTACACTGAATAACATTATCTTCATACTTTAGATTATTTTTCAACAAACATACTCTTAAGTAAATAACTATGAATGTACAGGGTATATTGGGAAAAAAAGGATTGATATCGGAAATAAAACAATAAATGTTGTATTATTTATTAAAAAAAATTAAACAGTTTAAGAGAGAACATCAGCTCAAAACTATTTTAGTTATATTCCTCTCTCAAATATGGTAGATCGCTTGCACCGGTGCGACTCGTAGGAGAACCCGGAGACCCTTCTAGCGTAATAAAGGAAACCAACTGAGGGTGATTTAAGTAGGTATAAATACCACAACCCTAACTTTCTCTCAGCAACAAAAAAAGAGTCCATCGCTTATATCCGAGGATCGTGGCATCAGAATTAGGGCACATAACCATTTTTCCAGTGCTGGAACCAGTCCCAAAGCTACCACCGTTGAACTACACAATGTAGTTTTATAAAGAAACGTTATTTAAGCGGATTGTGTGTTTACTAAATTATATGTGTTCATAAAGTATATAGCTAAATGCTTTATGAGACGGCGACGTGGTAGATAAGATCTGCTGCTGCTGCTCTCGCAACAGGCTGCAGTTTGCATACAATTTCGGCTTGTTTTGTCTTCAGTTCACATAAATCCAGCCTGTAGTTCCCAACAATACATTGAATGCAAATCTTCCGTGTTTTTTTTTCATTTCGTAGTATTATGTTAATAAATAAGAAACAGATTAAAGTGACGTATTCAATATAAATTTATTTATAGGGAAATAAGAAACCTTAATTTATTTATATCATGAAAATTTTATTGTACGAAATTATGCTTCATAATTATCACAAATCGGCGCACTGTAATAAAAAATTAAGCATGATCGGTTAGTAAAATATACTAAACAAATAGTTGAAATCACTCTTAACTAATTACTAGTTAATTGTGTCAAGTATTCACTGGCTATGTAATGAAGAACTAAATGTCCATTTTGTGCTCGCAAAATTGAGCTTTCCGTTGAAGTAATACTTACTACTTACGTTAAAGATAATTTTGAATTATAATTTATGGCACAATAACCGTTATCATTGGCAACTGCGACAGTAAACAAGAGTTTGATACAGGGAAAAACGCGTGTTATATTATCAAAGTTCGAAGTTTATAACAACTATTAGATTATATCACGTTTCCTTGTAATGATATTTTGAAGTCCCGTCCAGACCGCTACTAGATATAAGCGCTTAGGATGGAACGCTACTCGGCCCAATCTTCAACTATTGTGTATGCATCCATTCCATCCAGAAACAGCCCATTGCCACTTCTGCTTACATACTCGTAAGACTAAAGGATAAATAACTAAGAGATATGTATATTTGACGTTTAAAAGTTCTAACAGGACTATAAAATGTAACAAATACATAAGTAACTTATTCCTAAACCTAAAATTTTCTTTTAATAGGCAAAAAGTAATAACATCTTCGATTTTTACTTCTACATGTAAAATTTAACATTACAGCCATACCATTTATAATTGTCAGAGATATGATATTAAACAGGAATAATAATTATCTCAGACTTCATATTAAATCAATACAAGACAGGCTGAGGTATCAGATTATCGGTGTCTTATTTTCCATAAACAATATACCCACCAATTCTAATAAGAATTTAAATATATCTAAAAAATTATTAACGTCCAATCCTATAGAAAAATATTATGCAGACAATATATTTAGCACGTTCATACTAATCATTATTATAATCACAATGAATATTGAAGACTTACACTCCTCTTGTGATCTACTTAAAATAAAGCAGACTTTTTTCTGTACTACAGTAGACAGAGATAGAATTAGATTGAATTATTTAGCTTAATAAATATTATAAAACCTAACCACCGACTGTTTAATTTATTCTTAGTTGAGTTTCCTATACTTTTATTCATTTATGAAAAAAATTTACGTTTACTTATCGATGTTCTGACTTCTGGTGTTCTCTCACCAAAGAGCAACTAACATCGCCTACTTTTATCATCAAGTAAACAGAACTTTAATATTGCCAATTACGTTATACCTTAAAAGATATCGTTGTGATACTGTACAAACATTAAACTAGCATATGTTAAACATTTACCACCAGCTTCGAAAAAATGTATCGTCTCGTCACTTTATTACACTACATACAAAAATCACGTCGTATCCCGCGGCCTTATCGAATTGAAAAGGTGTAGAGGCCATTATTCATCACAAAGCGTCAGGACTAATCCGTTATAATTCTAAACTACGGCTGCAATAACGACTACGTAAATATATCGAATGCAGTAAAATGTAGCGAAACGCTGCACCGCGGGCCGGAGGCGGCTTCCAATTTCACTGCATTGCGATCGATCTAATTCCATCGCAGCCACGATACCGCGAAGAATTCGAGCCTGCTGGAATATTAATTGTTATGAGCGTTCGGTTTATAGCTCCTTCAAAATGATCTCATAGAATCTCCGAACAACTTCTAGGGCTTTGAACGCGCCATCTAAAGATTCTAACTATATTTCGCCAGTAGGTAACTAATAAGAGTAGATTGTGACGCGTGCTCCTCTTTAATACTCACGACCTTATGTGAGCTGTTAAATTAATGCTGTTTTGACGCAGAAGTCACTCACATGACTACCTCTTACGTCGGCTATCAGAAAATCATAAAACTAGACTGGATGGAGCGAAATAGTGAAGAACGCACCTAAGACATTGCAATGTTGACACGACCTTCAGTAGTGATAAAGTGTGCGAACTCGAAAAAGAAGATGGCGCAGATTCACGAATGGATCATCCTAAGTAGCTAGCCAAGTGGGTTCGAAGGGATCTCATCGCTAATCAAATTTTACCTTATGTGGATCCCGAAAATACAAACAAAGCAAACAGTCATTGTGCCATAGAAGCAGTTAAACCAACTAGCTATATGAAATTTGATACGAGAGAATTGAACTGTTTTGAAACAATCGATATTTTGTCCTTCATGCTCGGACATCAATTAGAGACAGGCCTGCACGAATTAAGAAGAATATTTGTTATAGCAAATATCCATTATCGTCGGCCAAAACGATCAATATTAACAAAATGATCATATCATCATACGTGTAATGCTATACGGCTACTACCTATCTTTTATAGTTTTTCCTATCCTAAACCTGTATACACGAAAAATTTCCTTTCTATTCACTAGCTTCTGTAATAATAAAACGATGTAAAATGTATAATTCTACTTTTTTTTAAGTAGAAACACTGGAATGATTAAGCAATTACACGCTACGTCAAGCGCCAGGCAACCCTAACCATAACGGGGGGGACGACATGTGAAAAGTGGAACTGTAACTTAATTACGGAAGTAAGTTATTACCGAAGGGATATCGAATAAAAACTTAACAGCTTTTTACATAAATAACTTCAAGCAACAACTTAAGCAACTAAAGCGGAAATACTTATTTCTAATCCTAAGCATAGCCGTCATTTTATTAGAAATCTGCGGAAACCATTTGCTTTACATTCGTACTACTTTATAACGTACGAACCATAAATTACTTTGTGGTTTAGGGTTCGTTATTAGACTTACTGTGGACCTGATAATAAGTATACTAAATTTATAATCATAATATTTTATTATTATTTTATCACTGATTTAAATATTGTACAATGTATATTATGATATGTAAAGTCGCATTGTTATTGGCGCTTATCACTAACCATTTGGGGTTTGTTTTGTTTCATGGAAAATAAATAAATAAAGACTACAAAAACTGCTTGCATTTAATTATTGCTGTAATTTATATTAAGATAATAATGAAATTACATTTTTTATTCAATTAAGCAACGAGACGAGAGGGACGTTCACTTGATGGTAAGTGATACGCTTGCCCATAACTATGTGGCGCTAGTTAGGATGATATATACTGTACTACATTGCGCTCGTCGCCTGAGACATAATGAGACTCCAGTAATTACTAATGATTAGTAAAGCAAGAACAAGACCAAGGACTGCAACAGCAATTTTACTTAGGTAATGCTACATGTCTATCTACTATATTTTTTATAATATATTTATTTAACAATACGACTAGTCGAGCAGCTAAACTAAATTACCTATTTGTATGAAAATGAAACGTTTAATTTACGTAAAACTATGATCCACTAAATATGATAAACTATAATCCTTTCAAACAAAGCACGCAATGTATGATAAACGATTAATCACTTAGTATATAAGGACACAAATTTTAATGACAAACGCTGTGTATTATATGGTAACTAGCTCACTGTTGTAGCAGATATTAAAACCACTTAGACGTATCCCGCGCTCCTAATCTCCGTTTCGTAATGAGCTTACGATATTCCAAAGTTCAGCTTCAGGCACAATATCAAGAGTACTCCAGATAAACGGATCACGTTACTTGATTAACCGGCGCGCATCCCTACCCCTTATCACCCCCTGGGAATGTTTAAATGGGGCCCGTATCACACCCTCCGGAAAGCGGGAGAGCAGCCGCCAAAGTTTACCTGCTCCTTACATCGAACACAACAGACTTCATTAACAAGCGATAATTTATTCATACACAGGCTGTTAGTATTGTGTGAATTTATTATATCGAGTTCGTTTCATTTAACGCGAACAGAGAGAAATAAATATACAAGTTTATAAAATAATTCATAGCAAATGTTGTTCCGTGACAACAATCGAGTGCTTGGGATCTTGGATACGCAGGTCGTTACTATAAACCATTGAAACATTTGTGATTAAAAACTATAAGTGCAGTTCAAGATGAAAGAGAATTATTGGACACCTGTCAGAAAAAGAGGTTAAATACATTACTGTACGTTATTAAAATAATTACATAAACATCAATCAAAACATCTAACTGTGATTTTAATATCAAAAATTTTTAATTTCCTCTTTACTTCATTCTCTTATTTCCTAATTATATGGGGTACACCAACTTGCCAACGTTAGTACTCCCATCCAAATATGACGTGGGTATCTTCAAAAAAGAGAGAATAGGTTGCCATTGGGATAGTGCGCTATACCACCACAGACCACATCATTACTAAACACCAGGTGAGATCAATATCAAGCACTAACCTTTTTAAAAAAAATCACGTTAGAGTAAGAACTTTAGTGTGTATAATAGATTGAAGTCAAAATAAAATAAGAACAAATATTTGGACTGTTGTCCCATATATATTATGCAGTAAGAGATTGTGGCGTCTTGTACAGCGACAAACGAACATATTCTGATCACATGTGAAGTGGAGCGAACGGCGACAATTTGTCGCAACTCGCAACGCATGCTCCTTATCAAAACGATAACCACGCGCAGATCCGCGCCGCGCACACTGCTAATGTCCTCAACCGCATCAGCATGCGAACCGTTCGCAACATGCCTGTATACCTAGATACATACATTTCACACCAGCAAATCAACTTTTATGATCGATAAATCTATTAAGAGCTCTGCTCCTGTCGGTGGACCACTGTCTGCACATTCCTGAACATTGCCCTTTATGATTATTTGCTACGCCACATATTCTACATTATGATTGAACCTCTCTGAATCCTCTGTCTACTCCTTTTCCCATTACATTCAATGTGTTCATCTATGAGTATTTTTATGAGGCCGTAGTTTTATTCTTACTATCTACAGAACCTCTTCATGGATATTTCTTTCTGTGTAGCCGATTCCTTCGATGCTTTACCAACTACCACTACCATCAACTTTCTTCTTCCATCTATTTTAAAATCTTTTGTCTAAATACTATACTTTTTACAAATTTTTGACCGTACATACAAATCGAAACTGATATTGCAACAAAATTACAATAATAAAGTGGTCGCCAGCCGGTAAGGTTCGAATAACCGTACTTCCTTCTAAGTTTAACATAGGGCCCCGAATCAAACGAGGGACTTACCTACAAGTGCTATTACTCACTGCGCCTCGGTGGTAGTTAATTTCTGCAACCGGAAATATTGTTTTACCGAAAAGAGTTGTACTACAGAAACTGTAATAAATTGTTTTCCTAGTCGACTTTTGCTTTTATATGGCAAGTTATTAATTTTTTTGTTAATTAAGTTTATTTAAAGACTCTTTTCCTATTGAAAATAACGAGAAGAAAACATTGAAACCGTCGTAAGTTCAATAAATATGAAAAGAAACTAATTCTGGGCCAGATTACGTTTGTTCTTTATTATTTTACACGGCTTTTGAACAAATTGCGACATTATAGAAAATTAATGTTTGATGTAGTTAGTGATATTACTAGATTAAAGAGAGATAAAGATTGTGTGTCTTAAGGCATAATCTGGTGCACTCCATATCGAATGAGTTAGGATTAACTAGCGCCTTATTGTTATAACCGCAATCAGCACCAGATAAACGACCTGGTAATATCGCAAAAATAAAAAAATATATTTAATTACGTGTCATGTTGCAATAGCAGAATATTCTTTACCACACTCTATATAAAATCACAAGAATTTAGAGAAAAACAATATAATATATATTGCTTTTTATTTGAAAAATACAAAGGCGAGAGATAATTTTTATAAACATTCTAACATGTGATGCTGATGCAAGAACAAAACTTCGTAAGCTTATAATTACACCACTTAGCTGCTCAGTAAACTGCATTAATAAATAATTCATGGCTTTGCACAAAGGAAAAACTTTTTTTTTGCGAAGTCTGCAATCGCTGGCGACGCGAGCGAAAGCGCGCCAAGGTCTCTTAAAACTCATTCACAAGATCAAGTAAAAAACTGGAGCAACGAACTGGCCGTCACGTAGCCTGCTCATCATTATCCTAGGCACGTACCATCGTCTAAACTACCGCTCATTGTCAATATTGGAGCCGTGTTCCGAACCGCTGGTAAAATCAATAGAGGCATTATCGACATCATATGAGACGTATGATCGCTTTAAATTGCTTTGCCGCTTAATGAATGGTAAATAGACTGGCGAAAAGAACCATTTAAAGGATATTTAAGTTTTTTTTTTTATGATGGTTTCGAATGAACTTGAATAAGATGGAACATAATGAAAAAAAAAAACACTCATAAATACAAACGAAAGGATGCCATTCAATTTACAGGCTGTATGTAAAACTGTGATCAGGGCTATCACTATTAGTGTCTTCAACAACAGAAATAAGAGGCACATATACATTTCTGGTTAGTATGGTTTGGTTGTAATTGCAATTATAAACCAAATTTTTGTAATTTTAACACTTAAATATTTTTTTTTCATTCTCTTCAATTATTCACTAAATTTACCAGATAATTTAAATCGTACAAGAAATCAAGTAGAAGGTAGTAATGAAAATATGTTAAAACACGGATTCATCAGAATCAAACAGTTGTAGGAGCATCTTTAAAGAACTATATTGTGACATAAACGTATATATCAATTTTCTATCGAATTAACAACATACGTGATTCCAATTAATCAATACAACACTTACAAATACTTTAACGAGTCACAATCGTTCAAGTCATGTGTGCTGAGCGTGCTCAGGAGTGGTTATTAAGTCGACAACCTTGCCGGAGCGAACAGTCGAGCACACACGGCAAAGTGCAAGGCTACGGAGTGCATCGCCTATAAAGCCGGAGATGAAAGCTGCTGTTTATTTGATTTTCCGCCGGCCATATTAACTAAACCCCGGCCGACGAACTCTCGCGCACGCGCCCATATCTCATCAAATCATAAACTGGTAAGATCCATGGGTTAAAAATAAAATCGAACCATTTCATTTATTGCGGCAGATTATAAACATTCACTCAAAATTTTAACACCAATCGATAAATTACAATGAAGTTTATGGAACTTAAAACACTACGATATTTTATTAAATAAATTTTACCAACATTTATAACTAAGGCCTCCCAGCGAGTGATTTCCCATAATTTACAAATCTGATCGCATGAAATTCAATCTTGCCTAATCTGCTCTGTCCTCTCTGTTATTGCCAGAATTGTTATCAAAAGTGTTCAACTCATATTTTATCTCACACGACCTTAATCCTTGACTCGTCCACTTTGTAAACATCTGCGAACTAGACTAGTCTAAGTTTGTTAGACTAATTTTATAACAGTAGTTAATACTTCCATCTTAATTATTATGATCTTAATTATAATTATTATGACATAAATTTTTTTAAGTGTTGCCTTAAACTTTTTTAACAACGAATACTTTAACCATGTGTTGCTAGGAGACACTACCACATCGCGTTCGTCCTTGGATCTCGTTATCACAATATTTTTACTGTGTCTTCCTAAATGTCTAATAAAAAATTACTATTATAAATACCTAGGATTTAAATTGTACCATTAAATATTGAAAAATAAATTATGAAAAGAATTTCCTATCGTTAAGGATATTCTTTGGTACTAACATAGTACGTATTTGTAATCCAACCAGACGACGTGACGATTTGGATGTTCACTTGATGGTAAGTGATACTCATCACAATGTGGCTCTAGTTAGGATTATATACACGACACCACATTGCGCTCCTTGCATTATTGAGACGTATGACGTTATATTACCTTATACTAGAAGTTTCACATGATACGTACTTTAAACATGCACCTAGTAATGTTAGTATACTACTACCAGATAGGAAAAATAGGAACTGCTATGATACCTACCACCAACACAGAGAGCTACAACCAGGGAAAAAAGAATGTTACAAAACTATATAACAAATGATAAATTTCGCACAACGTATTGTATTACGCGTCCCCTTGCAATAAGTGCATTGTGCATGACTTCGCAGTCAGCATTTTGTGTGTTCCCGTTGTTTTTATTATTATCGAGGTAACATTCCCCTCCATCTGCGTCGTGTACGAACAGATGTTATATATGGGACAGATAACATTCAAAACTTTTTTAATTTAAACAAAAGTTGTGATTCTTTTGCTTAATTTATATAATAGTGTTATTGACAATATTTATCGTTCTTGCGAATTTATCTATGAACTAGAATAATGTTTTCCTTTCATCGTGTAACAAATAAATTGTACAACAATACAATTATTATTCTTGTAGTTTTGCTTTTGCTTACAATGTTCTTACCGTTTATTTTTCTCATACTAGTCTCCGACAGTCACTGCACCGCCAAAATCCTTCTTACAGGCGTACGCAGCAATACAAAAACATGTACACAATCACAAACTTCCATGTATTCTTTACAAAATGCACATATTGACGTTCAATAAGTAAACATAAGTCAGTAATAGATTAACAAGATTAAAATGCACTCATATCAAAGTTGATAAATAAGACAACACACAATTGTTTATATCACGAAGCGATCTACACCCACGCAACCATGTTGCGACGCGCGTCAACGCCGCGTGACTGCAGGAGTGTCGTCGACTGACACTTTGGCGCTATTAAGTGTGGCAACACAGTGTATTAAAATACAGTTCTCAATCGTTTCAAAAGATGGCGCTTTAGTAAAAGTTATAATTGCTTGTTTACAAATTAAATAATTACACTAAAAAAAATTTTTTAAAACATTATTTAAATATACTACAGATAAAAAAATATATTGTGTTATTATTTACAATAATTTATTTACTGTTAATGACAATTAAATAAAAGGCGTTTAAGGTTCACGTGCAACAATTTCTTCTAAAAATCTTCAAGTAAACCGCAAGTAATAATAGAAAGAAAATAACTCACCTCAAAGAGTTTAAAGTTGCAAGTTATCCAAAGTATTCTGATCACAATACAAAATCAACCCTTCGGTTAAAAAAAGTTAGTAAAATGTTGATACTTGATTTTAATGAATAAATAAAACCTAAAGAGATGTTAAGTTTATTAAACAAATAATACAATATAAAAAGCCGGTTAGAGCCTTTAAAAGGTGCTATTTACTGCAGTTTAGAATTCTAACTGTATTTTTCAAAACACGTCACATAAAAAGAATACTGTTTATGCACTTTTCACGGTAAAACACGACCGATAACACTATCCATCACCCCATTATATACACGACTTGAAGTTAGCAACGGAAGTACACGTCAAAATATACTCTAAATAAGCTCGTGTTTCTCGAGGGTGTACTACCCTTATACATAGTACATACAAAGCCGGCGTGATTGTGTACATTAAGTTTTCGATTCCGCTGTTGAAATTTCAATAGTTTGAAACGTTTAAATCGATGCCGGCCGGCTTTAGCGTGCGTGGACGAACGACTATCGGCGTGTCGTCGCTAAGCTATGGAGTTGCCGAGGCGGTTTCGCAGTGAGGGGGCGGCGCGTCGCATAAACTCGTATTACAATACGTTAAATCGCCTCCAGCCCTCGTCGACTGCAGTCGCAACGAGCGCGTACTCTACTGCGACATCGTCGAGTACTCTCTTAACGTACACACGGCCAATTAACTTGAGTTTAATGACGCTTTTCCATTCCGGAGCGCGGGTGCTCATAGAGCAAAGTTATTATCTTTGTACGGCAACGCATTTTAAAAATGCGTGAATCATAAATACTTTTTAACAACTTTTGCAGTTAATCAGTTCACTATTACCAAGTTTTGTATAAAACAAACCCATGATTTATATTTTATTTTCGTAACTAAAAAAAAACATTTTATATTTACTACCATTAATCATTTTCTGTCAATAACAAAATGTTTGAAAAACACAAACTGAAAGAAGGAGGCAAAAGTGAAGAAAGAGAACGACAATTTTTCCGGTTCATATCTTTCTGTACATTTCATTACTTCCGCTGTGTATAGACGCGACGGTCGGGTTGCGTCGTGGGCGTCCGCACGTGTTCGGGAGTCTTCGGCTAATTCCGACGTACTAATCGATACCCGTCAGGCATGCTACGGTCCCGTGAATAGATACTACGATTCTACAACTCCGTAGCTTACGCTACAACTTATTAACCAGGTGTACTGAAACGTCGGCGGACTTGACTTGCGCATGGTGTTACACTGCACGATTGTATATAGAACTAGATTCATAAACATCGTACATATCACGTGCTCTTAAAGATTGAATCATTTTTACGGTTAAATGCAATATTATTTTGAATGATTGCATATTGAACGTTTATCGTAACTTTGTATTGTTATTATAATTATTCATTTCATGCTGGCAAGAACAAGAATACGTGAAAATAGCTACAATATTATATTGTTTTCCCATAAACTTTTTAGTAATATTCTTCTTTTTTTCGTCGATACACTATTGGCCGTTAATTCACTGACATTCTTCGCGTGTTGTAGTTTTTCTTGTACGTTTAGTCTAATTTTAAATAGATCTATCTAACACATTTGTGTCTACCTTGACCTTTCCTTGCATCACAAGTCATTCCACCGAACTGTTTTTTCTCAGCGTGTAATATATCCGAAGAATGTGAAAATATACATACCTCGGACTCCAAACAATAGAAGTGAGACGCTCTTCGATATCTAACTCTTCTAGGATTAAAATGTACGTTCAAAACTGTGCCGAAGTTATGTTTCACATTCTCCACCAAGGCCACATCTATACAGCATCTATTTTCTTTTTCTTATTTTCTCTTAACGTCCAAGTCTTAGTATTGTAGAGAAATAGCAAGTAATAATTTAGTTTTTAAGATGTTTTTACTGGATATAGGTCTCTGTTCCCAGAGACAATAACCGTTCACCGTAGAGCCTATTTCAAAACATTACTGTGTAATTACTGGGATAACAAGACTCAACCCCCTGTCTTAGGCGACAAGTGCAATGTGGTGCAGTATATATTATCCTAACGCCACGTTGTTATAGGCACGGGTATCAATTATCATCAGGTGAATGTTCCGGTCATCTCATCGTTTAATCTAATAATAAAATTAATTCCTTTGCGTATCCATTAGTCCAGAACAGAACTTAATAATATTTACTGCATACTATTTATTTCAGTTTTCGCAATACCGCAGACATTACATTTGTAATTTTTATACTCGTACTTAATCACTTAACCATATGTTCTGGTATTAAGGAGTGATGAATGAGAATGTTCTTTGACCTTAAGTACACTTTTTGTATATTTTTTGTGTGTGCAAATAAAGGTTTTAACGAATAATATAAAATTTATGAACTATTAATCGATTACTTAATAAACTCTGAATACCTAACAATTAGACGTCTTTCCTGTAATGCTTAAAATATTCTAGCTGAAGCTCATATTAGTATAATTAGGTTAACTACATTTTGTATTGATTATTATTATAATAACACCGTAAATTCTATTATTATTACAAAACCTAATTCTAATAATATGTGAAACCGTAAATATGGTTATAAGTAACATTGACGTTACTCAGTAGAAACGTGACTGCTAGTTAGAATGTTATAATAAAAACTTGAATGGTGTTCTATAAAGAAAAATAAAAATTAAAAGTAAGAGCGATTTTTCAAAAAAGACAGAAATGAAATGGAAAGTGAAACGAAACACACATTTTCCACAGAAGTTATGTATATATGGAATATCACTTTTTCTTATTTTCCTTTATTTCTGTTGGTATTCTTTTTTCTTTTGCCTAACTCATGCTGCAGTATAATCTTTCCGAAAAAAAAAACATACTTTAAATATAATTACTACAATTTAAGCATATTTATGTAAAGTAATGCATGCATTTACCTTTTTTATACCTATAACAAACTTACACTTGACCTCAATTTGTCTTGAAATTCAGAGTCAATGAAATTAAAGATCGTCAAGCATGATTGTCAAGAGCATGGTGACTCTCATTAACAGATACATCACAGCTATCAAGGTAGCAGTGAACCAGCCGTAAAAATTACCGTGTTACCAATGATACATTAAATATTTTTTAAATATAAATGATAAATTAAATTCACGAAGAAAAACTCCGCAATTTGTAATAAGTAAATAATTGTAATATCGATTTCGTAGTCGATAGTCTTCGATATATCGGATATTAAAGAGACAACTGTGGTGACACTTCATAGATTTTGAGCTTGACAATTAGACATAACGCATTGAGTGCGTTTTTATATTGAAAATTAATTTAGGTATTATGTATTGTTGAGAGATTTCTTGTTCATTTAACCCTTGAAATGAATAAACCCAATAATTTAAGGTTAGTATTCAAGTTATAGTGTTTTCTTAATTGATAAATTCCACATTGTAAAATGTTTACTCTTGATTTTATTTATCTCAATGCATATTTTGTAGTGGTCACGATCTCGTTGCAAAAGGAATAACTAAAATCCAAGCAACTTTGCCCGAATTGGGTTTAAAAGATGTTCATCCCA
Source organism: Ornithoptera priamus (assembly GCA_029034505.1). Classification (NCBI taxonomy): domain Eukaryota; kingdom Metazoa; phylum Arthropoda; class Insecta; order Lepidoptera; family Papilionidae; genus Ornithoptera; species Ornithoptera priamus. Next base: position 3,447,642 of record JARDWD010000834.1, read on the forward strand.
CAGGGTCGTGGTTAGAAGAAAAACAAATACAGTCTGCTATTGAAGCTCGAAAACAATTAATTGAAGCCGAACGAATAGAAAAAAGGTATAAATAAAATTTTTACTATTTAATAAATAAATGTAATTAGAAATTTAAAATTTAATTTTAAATTTCTAAATTCTAAATAAATTAAAGCATCTAGGATTAAGGTCTTGCAAAATACATAAAAAATATTTTTGATGATGAAAAGGATTTGTTTACAGACATGCTATTTTAGTACTTAAAACTTATAAGATTTACTTCTTTTTAATATTATTGTTTTTCTTTTAGTGGTATTTTGAGCCATGCAGAATGGAAAGAAAATTTAAATTTAGCTGAAGTAACCCAAAGGGCAGGAGGTCATTGGCAATATATGGGGCATAATGTTGGAAAGAAACTGTTTTTGTACCCTGAAGAAGCACTCTTTCTGATGGAAGTTGTAAGTAAATTTTTAAGAATCTGGTCAATTTACTGCAAAACCCATTAATTGGAAATATCACTTCATGTATGAACAGTTTGTGATGCAATATAATCAACAATCTTGAACATAGACTAACTGGTTATCAGTCTATGGCTGTGTATGGTCTCCGTGAAATTAATAACAATATTTTATGTGATTATTGCTATTAGACAAAATTTTGTGACGATTCAGATATTCATATCAGATAAATTTTGATAAAGTAATGTTAATTATAAAATACTCTTCCTTGTTTTTTATAACATTTGCCATTAGTAACTTTTTTTATAGGAATTGTCTTATATAACTGACATAAAGAACAGTAGTAATAATATTATCATTTACCTAATCTATACCAGAGTAATAACATTATTAATATATAGACATTTTAATCATACACACAGTGAATATACCTATGCTTCTATACAATTCCATGATTCTTGATTGTTAACATTCATAATTGCAATGTTAAGAATTTTTGTTTAATGTTTGTGGTTTTTTTTCTCTTACTTTAAATATTATTACCAATCATTAGATAGCCTTTCCTGGATATAGGTCTATCCAAAGATCTGAAACGAAGAAACCAAGCACATAAATTAGGCCACCACTGTTTGTACATGGCTGTGTCTTTTACCTCTACAAAAAATTTATAAAGAATGAATTATCTTTGTTAATAATTCATCTTTTTAATAGTTTTATTCAATGTTTGTGTTCACTTACTGAACTTTGTTCTACTGACAAAAGATTTAAACCCATGGAACATAATTACTAAGTAAGATTTTTTATAATTAGAACTTTATAATTATTATGAAAATTATTAATATAGTTAACAGAGTTATTGTTAAGATAGATGTGTGGTGTGATGAGGATGGATAAAATAAAGAATGAGTATATTAGAGCAAGTTTGAAAGTTGTGCCAGTGAAAGAGAAGTTGAGGAGCAAGAGGTTAGCATGGTTCAGGCATGTTATGCGGAAGGAAGAAAGATATATAACAAGAAAGTAATGAGAATGAATGTGGTTATAAGGGTAGAGGAAGACCGAAGAAAGTGTGGATAGATTGTGTAAAAGATGACATGAGTAAGAAGAGTGTGAATTTAGATATGGCGGCTGATAGAGAGATGTGGAAGAGAAGTACATACTGTGCCGACCCCACGTAGAATGGGAAAAGGGCAGGAGGAAGAAAAAGAAGAACAGTGTTATTGTATACTTTTAGCATTACCATCTTTACACCTTATATAAAATTGTCACAGAAGATTATTTTTTTTTCAGAATTGTCTGCTTCTCAAGTATAATGATGTGAAAGTGTCATTACAGCAAGCATATTCTCTATTACTTAGAGATAAAACATGTAGAATTCAATTTAAAGTGTATGCCTCTCTTAGCCGTATAGGCTATAAAGTACTTAGACATAAGGACATATTATTAGATAATATAAGTGATTCTGGTCATATTGAAAAACTATGTAGTAATGCCGAAACTGTTAGAGCTGCCTCTAAAAATTCTGTAAGTGATTATAAGAAGGATATAAATGAAATGGATGAAATTCAAATTGAAAGTAATGTAATAAAAAATCATCTGGATGATCAACAAGACAAAGACATAAGTAGAGAAACACAACTTGCAGATGGCAAAGAATGTGAAGGTAGGTTACAAATTTCAAAATTAACAGAATTTTAATAGTCCATGTGGAATTTGACAACATATTAATGAATGGAAAGTATAATTGTCATCCTTATTTTATCTGAAACAATTTAAAATCAATTTATTGATATTTGAAAGTAAATGAAAATACTTTGATTCTGTCTGAATAACCTTTTTAACCAAATTTAAATGTCCAGGCTAAACAAAAGTCAGTTTTTTTGTGCAAATAGGGAAGAGCTCATTTCAGTTAACTCCCTTGTGAACCTTATTATCAAAGTTTAAATTTTTTAATCTTTACATGTATTGAAATAATGTTTAACAATATTACCAAACATTTATAAAAAAAAAACTGCTGCTGGTATGGTAGAAGTAACAAGCAAATCTTTCATTTGATGACCACATTGATTAGTTAATAAAAACAGTCAAAACTTGAGATGTATTAGCATTTATTAACAATTGTTTATTAATACACTTCTTATTGCTCTTACCTGTTGTCATTAGAACATAATATATTTTAAAGATTGTTGCACTTTTCTGATATTTTATTATGTTGATTTCTAATAAATTCATTTAAACTTTACAGAAAATACTGATGATGCCTTTACAAGTGGGAATTCCAAACAACAATATGTTACAAGCATCTACCAAAATCAAATTGAAAAACTCAAAAAAAGGTTATATAAAACTAGTGATGCCAAAAATCTTCAAAAAAGTTTTAAAAACTTGTCAAATCTACTACATAATCAATTAGTATCCATCAAAGTTCCTGAAACTGCGCTGATACCAGATGATATATCTTTCAACAAATCTGAATATACAATAAATTTACAATCTATTAAAAACAAATGTTTGCGTCCTTCACTAACTGATTCTAGAACATATAGTGTCACAGATGAAGTAAACGGAGACCACGTTAGGAGGGTCGTAAGTGCCATAAACTCTCGTAGAAACCGGAATGGTGCAAATTTTCACATTTTTAACACAAGAATCCAGACAAATCAGTTACACTTCCGGCCTTTTAACTTTTGGCAACCATTCATAAGAACCAATTATTTTCAGTTCGGTATATCACTTCAAAGACCTTTCATGGCAAATATGTATACTACTCCAAGATTTCAATATAGTCCAGGGTTTCAAAACATTCACAGACCGACTTTTAATAATTACATTCGAGGAGATAGAGATAATGCTACACATTCACAAAAAAGATCAAGAGATAGGTTAACAAAAATTTATCATTACGAGTCCTTAAAGCGACTAGCAGCAAGATTGAAAAATCTTTTTCTATCAGGAAATATGCAACCCATGAACTTGGAAGAACTTAATAAACTAATACAAACATATAATACACGTTATAAATCAAGGCTGAAGCTATCGGATGAGTTCGAAATCGTTGATGATAGTATTTTGGAAACAATAATATTGCATGATGATGAAGAGGTAAGAAGCAAAAGACCGCGTCTTGATGACCATTACGAGACGTACACTAGCAATTTAAATAGCATTAAAGAGATGGCGAACAGACTAAAGATTCTCGAAACTAATGATAGAGCCACTACTCGACATAGACGTGCTTTTTCAAATCTTATCAAAACTTTCAATAAATGCCACAAGGCCGATATTTACATCACCAGTAATTTTGAGGTTTTTGATAAGAGTCACATTACTCTGGATTCCTCATCATCGGATTCAGATTGTGTTGTGGATGAGAGTACGAAAGGTCCTGGTAGCAAGAAGCTTCGGAATCCCTTTAACATTTTAAAACGTCTGTCGGAAAAATCTAACAAATCAATCGACGAACCGGGCACAAGCAGGGAATATAAACCTGGCGTCGATAAAGATTCAGTCCGTTCTAATAGCTACAGTGATATTATACTAAAGAATTTTGGTAAAGATTGGTTGCCCGATGAGAACGATTTCGGAAGGCCGGAAATTGTTTCCGCCGACACATTAAATAACGTTACGAGACCGGGAAATTTTATTTATGAATTTATGAAATACCATCCTCAAAATTTTGAAAGTTGGCTTGATCTTAAAATTGCATTCCTCAGAAGTCTAGAGGAAACAACAGAAGTTTTTCGAAAGGATACGGATTCTTGCCATAAATCTCTAATTACACCTGAAGACTGTACAGATATAGCTACGGTTTTGGACAAACTGAGTGTAATTAAACCCGCGAATTGTGCAACTGAAACTAATATGGTTGTAGATTACGATGTGTACAACAGAGATGTTAAAAATTTTAGAAAGACAAACAGGCCGGTCCCTCATTTTAGAGTTTTAAGTCTTGAGTGAGTATGAAGTTTTTGATTTGATGATATTTTGACGATTGATGATAATGATTAATATTTATAATTATTTTTTTTTGTAATGGCCTAAGACTTCATCTCGTATTTATTGTCATGATGATTTCGGTCTGTTGTTGTCCATTACTGAACCTAGGTTTTCCTAATTGATTTCCAGTTGCAGGCAGGTCCGATACCATCCGAATCTAAATTCCCCTGTGGTCAGCGCTTTATCAGTCTACATTACAAGCTGTGGTTCTTTGATTTGCTTAAATCTTATCAGAAAAAGGATACGTTAGCAAATACCAAAAATTTGGTTGGTTACAGTGAATCCTCACACTTCCCCAGCGGCCAGGAAATCGCGGCTCTCCACGCAAAATATGAAGACTCCATTTGCATAGTTTTCGCAATAGTCGGCGACGGCTCGATCAGCTACGTGCAAATTAAACCTACCAGCCTACCAATGCACATTAGCAGTCATAATACTACTTAGTATTTATATATTATGTACTTGCTTAAAAAGAAATAAAACTCCTTTTTTCCTTGCATCTTGTTTTATTGTAATCATTCATATAAATATTTTAAAGCTATTCGTTTCAGAAGCGAACTTATGGCAGGTGTGTAAATGTCGGCTCGGTGCTTTCCTACAGATCTAATGAATATAATTACATTTAACTAGTTAACAATTTATTAGGAAAATTTAATACAGATAAAATAACATTCGTTTTTTTATCTACAATGGCGCTTTGGCCTCAATTTCAGATGTTAAGTTATGATGCTATGGATAGTGAAGCTTACGCGATCAGAGTATTCACAATACATAGATGTTGTTATAGCATTAGATTTACAATACGAAGATGCTAGTGTTCGGAAAAACACCAAACTATAACATATAGCTCCAGAATCGAACCCTAGATTTACATGTTACAATTAACATTCAATATTAATGTTACATCACCTACTTACTATTTCGTTTACGTACACAACCCTTGCGGAGATTAAATTCACAACAATAGCTTAGCTGTTAAACTTATACATATTAATAATAAAATAAATCTTAATACAACGTATTTTTAAGTTGTAACAAATTGAAAAAATATATAACAAATTTGAAGGTCTGTAAATTTGGCATAAGATCTTCGCTATAAAAAAACTAAATTAATTATTTTAAATAGAATGGCAACTTAATCGTATTCACAGATATAATTAAAAAAATAATCATCTCAACCCATTTGAATATCAACGGCCATTTCTGTTGAGAGTATTTTTTATAACGATCATTATCACTAACATTAAATACGCTTAATATTGTGTAATACAACAAACTAAAAAAGAACGATGATAAAATCTTACGAATGCAAATACTTTCATCTCATATTGCAAGTATCAGAATTAGTTACAATCGGATTAAACCCTAAGACGGCGATTACTTTAACAAACAACTATATACTATAACTATATCATTAACACAACCGCAGTTTATGACCTGTTGCTCACATATAACTTATTCTAAAATAGAACAATTTTATTTGATAGGAACTGGATTTATTCTAAACCATTAATAGAAATATTGTTATACATTAAAGGTTTTTGGAAGTATTTTAACCGTACATACAAACAAAATGCGAGTTAACCAATAAATTTTATATCTAATACTTCCTCTATACAATGGCAACAAACATAATAAAATGAGGAAATTAGAAAGTTGTTTAGAAACGTTTCCTATAGCACTAATGTCTAATAAAAAATTATAAACTTTTTTCTATTCATTTCATAAAAATTCTCTACATTGTTAAAATATTCAATGTATATTTGTTACAAAACCGATCTGATTGCTTTCTACTTAAACATATGTACACAATGAACACAAAATATATAGATATGTATATAAAGATAGAGCGGAAAGACTACCTAGGGCATAGACTAAAATAAGAAGAATTTATAATAAGCAATGAAGCATAAATCATGAACACACAATGATAGTCACTAAAAACGACGTAATTATCAAGGGTCGTCAAATACCGCTCTTAGATGCTGTTTTTGATAATTATATAATAACATTTTTACTGACAACTTTTCGTGCGAGATGTGAAAACAATTTTGAAAACTAATTTTACATAAGAAAAGTGTGCATTTCAAGGAAATGCAAAGTTATTTTTCACATTAAAAGAGTATATGTAGTCTTATTGCGGATATCTTTTATACTATTTATTTTATCACTATATGATGTATTTTTAATAAATTTTTTATGAATTTAATAGAGAGAAGTTGGAATGTATACTTTTAATTCAATTTTTTTTTAAATATCTCTTCTTAATTTAAGGAAATTACTCTTCAAATAAATGTTAAGTTTGTTTCTATTTGTTTCTGCTACTATTAAATGAAACTAGTAGTATCAGTAAACAAATAACCTAACCGTAAATTGCATAAAAATGTGAAATGAATCCTTATTTATTGCATAAACATACCTTAAATAAATAATTCTTAAAGAATATTTGAATCTCAATTAATTATAAAATGCAATTTGTGCAAATAGTAAAAAGTGTTTATGGAAATAAATGAGTTAAAGTAAAACGATCTAATAATAAAAAAATTGCTTTAAAATTATCTTTTATCTTTACTTTGTACTTCGCGGCATTAATTGAATATTAAGTCGTTATTATTTTTTATTCAACAAAGCGACGATACAACCAAGAAGTTCGCTTAATGGTAAGTGAAACGTTCATTCATTACAATGTAGTAATTATGTAATGAACTCTCTTACGTTTAAACGTAAGAGAGAGTTCTTGATTCTATAGTTATTTCAATATTATAATTAATATTATTAAGTATTTAAAATAACACGGTACGTTTTCGTTTACGTTTCCACACCGGCGTCAAGGCCATCCAAAATTTATACCGGACAATTCATAAAACCGTTCATTAAAAGGTCTGTAATATTCCCTTAGCCTTTCAATGGCAACTGGATCTATGTAGGGATGATTGCGGCCTTTAGTCTTTCCAAGACAGTGTGGTGTGGACTGTCCTTCAGATTTAAGCAGACACGGGAAGCCTTTAGTTGAGTTGAAATAGAAATGTTTGTCAGTTATCACGCGCTTCAATCCTAGAAACTCCTGAAAAAAGAATTAAATTATTATACAATTTACATAAATTACGAGAAAACGCTGTGAACTCACATAAAATAAAATAATATTTGTAGTTTATTTCATACCTGTACTCTAGCCATTTCCGCAGCAGGGTCCGCCACTAACCTCTCGCCGCTAATGAGCAACAATCTCGATCGTGGAAATCGTCGGAGCCACCGCCTTAGCGGTCTGGCGTATACCCCTAGCCTAACCGGCGGCCACGACGCGTCCACCACGGACCAAATTCCACCCCAACCCACCGTACTGTTCACTAACGCCAAATCTTCGAACCGCGGTAACGTTGGCCGTTTACTAAAATACACGAAAACATCGATATTTTTTTTAAATTACAACTCTATAAGACGAGAAGGACATTCGCCTGACGGTTAACGATATATCTATCCGTAAGAATATTAAATGTTAAAATATTTCTCTGCATTAAACTCATCGCCCTGAAATCTAGGAATGTATGTCTCCGTGGGTCACTTATTTAGTTACATTCGACGCCTCTCGAATCAGCACATCGTAAAGTATATATCTGCGCAAGGTTAGCGTGAGTACTTTTTCTATCTAGAGTGAAATCTTCAAAGGATATCCTGCTTCCGAGGGAAAGACAAGGTTGTGGGACTTTGTACCCTTTAAAATCCCTTCGATGATGAACGTGCTGCAGTGATCTCCAAGACATTCTTCGGAACGTTAAAGAACGTCCTTGAGAAGATTGCAACTCTCTCTAGAACTCACGCTTTCTTATAACATACCAGAACATGTCCACTCCAGAGCAAGCTACGTATCTAGCTAGATATTTTTTCACCCTATCATTTCATCTTTTAAAATAGTGTGACTATTTTTGGATATAACTGTATATTTATTGCATTTACATCCTGATTGTTTTGATAAGAACCTGAGTTTTTAATCTGATTTACTAGCGGTACGGTTTTGTATGTGCGGAAAATAAACTGTTTTAGCGTCAAATTTACAGAAGATTGCTAAGGTATTTACGAGTCAAACAATGAAGATAGCATGGGTTATAATCCTGGAGGTAGCGAATGGGATAAGTATGATATAATTTTCAATGTTAAGTTAACTTACCTTGCGGATTGCGTATAGTCGCTGATAGCTCTCGTGACTGGATCTCGCATTACAGCAAGAAGTTTTACCGAAGGATTCATGGCGTAAACTCTTCGCGGTGCCGACCGCGTCACCCAATACGACGGCGTCTTCTCCATTGTTATCTGACCATCTAAAGTTGGTGGCATTCTATCTCTACAGAAAAAAAATCTAACGATAAACAAAGACTGCTTGCGCAGAACAGTGGTTAACCGCTTGCCTAGTTACACGGACATATGTTCCGGAGCCGTAGGTTTGGATAGTGGTAGGTTTATTTCGTACCGTGGCATGTTATCACACTCATTTTAAAAATTTACCGCTATAATAGCACAGCGCTTCACAAGCAATGAAAATATGAAACTAGAGCAATTTGGACGAGAACAATTTAACCTTGGTCTTATTGTCAATTAACACCGTATGCAAGTTGGGTGAAATACGATAATTGGGTTATTTTAATTATTACTCTTGCCTGGCAACCAAACAATTGGAAGAGATACTCACACAATAACATAAATGATACGAGGAGCTAATTTTATTCATGTGTTCATTTGTTAATATCAAAAATAGGTAATGAGTTATAGTTTTAACAATAATTAAAAAAATATATATTTTTATACCTGTACCAATCGAAACCTTTGTGATAAAACTTGTCAAAGAAATGGACCTCCGATCCAGCAGCTCTTACATCCGGATGTAATCTGAAAAGATAAAATAAACGTGGTAATAAATTTATGAATGCAATGAAATAGAAAAAGAAGTAAAACTTCCTATTTACTATCGGATTAGATTTATTAGTAAATTATAATAAGTTCACCTCGCAAGAAGAAAACGCGAAGCCATTTATTTGTCCACTACGCTAATTAAGTGTGACTCTATTCCTGATAGCTATTGTTTTAGGAAGTTCTCAAGGCTGGTGGGTATCGAACCCAAGTCTCTTCAAGTTGTCGCTTTATATTAGTAAATATTTAAGACTTAACTATATCAGTAATTCGTAGCGGTCTTGAATCCATGTTTATTATACTTTTTGTGATTCTTAGGTTACGGTACGGTTACAAACATCATAATTCAAAATATCGGTTAACATACAATCATCACCGCACGTTACGAAAGTTTGGTATTGGTACTTATAAACCTTTAATATGCTCAGAGTTTCAAACCTTGATTTTTTTAGACAATATCAAGTTTATGACATACTGTTGTAATCTTGTGTTTGAAATTAAACATAAATTTAGCTTTACCTTAAAAATTCCAAAAGCGCGCGAGTACCACATTTTTTTACACCAATTATCAAGGCATCTGGCAGTCTCTTAGTCGGCACCAAATTCTGTTTTTTCAGTCTCCTATATTTATTTTCAACGTTTTCTTCTGTTTTGTACCCAAGAAGGCTCACAAACCGGATCGTTGCACTTTTATAACTTGATATGTGTGGTGCGTTAAAAAACGACTTAATATTGAACTAAAATCAATAAATCATTTTTATAACAAAAAAGTAATTAATGATCATAAACCATTACATAACAAATTATATTTTGCCAAAAATTTAAACTTCTCACCTTTTTTTCGTCAACTAAGCAAGTATTTAAGATATAAAATAAATACAACAGAAATAATACAATGAAATAAACAAAAATAGTTTGTTTCGAAAACGCCGTAACACATTTCATTGCTTTTCTTGGTATACATTGGCACAATTTTATTTTTGCTTTGCAAAAAGATATATTCTTGAACTAATAACTATGTACTCTTAGTATTCTAATGCACCATACACTTAAGATATGATTGATAAGCATATTTTTTCTTATTTTACAATCATCAACATCTAATAAAATCTACCTTGTGTTATCTTATGACAACACAAGGATTTCCAGTGCGCAAACTCGAAATTTTGATTACGGAAGATTGTGCCATTAGAGATGAGAAATAATAGAAAGCTGTAATTGTAAATAGTTATAATTTAGTAAATAGTTAATGTATTAGATATGTTAGATGTTTAAGTATTTCATTTAATATATTGAGAAAAGATGCTGTAGGTCATAAGGTGAACCATTGAATTTCAATGACTTATTCAACAAATAACCTTCTAACTCGACGTTGTTTATGTAGGAAATCTAATAACTACATATAACCAAAATATTATTATACCGTTGCCAAAATAGTTAGCTGCTATAAAATTAATAAAAGATTAATTTATTTGCAATGAATAGAATCTATGTCAATCAGTGTATCCGAATAGATATTATTACCAACGTAAGAAATCACGGAATGACAGCCGAGCGACAACTAAATAAAAAGAATTTTTGTTGTGTTGAACTTTGTAGCTGTAAAATAATTTAAAATGACAGTCCAGCAGATTAACTCGAATATTTCTGACGACTCGGATGATATGGTTAGTTTACCATCGGAAGAGGAAATTTATAGACGAAAATACCAATTATTATTAGAACGATGTGAAGTATTACAACAGGATAACGAAAGAATTGTTAATAGGTCCGTGTTATGCCAAAATATACTATTTGTGACTTATTGAAGCGTGAAATGGGATTGTGTTATTTGCAGGATACATGAAGTGAAAAGAATTACGAAGCGGTATAGAAAAGATTTAAAACTATTGATAGAGCGATTAGATAAACATGGCGATCCGTTTAGAACATCATCGATGGAGGCTGATGTTAAGCTCGAGGTGACGTCGCGAGTTGTTCGTCCTGTTGTTAAGGGGCAACCAATGCCACGAAATGCCGAGAAACTAACTCCTACAGGTGGGAAAAAACCAGGTCCTAAAAGAAAAACAAAAGCGGATAAGGTAAAAACATCTGTGTTCTCTACATGTTATATTTGGTCCTTGAATATTTAAGTATCAAAAACCTGTGGTCACTAATTAATACCTATTGGATAATACATTTTAGTTTGTAATTTTATGTCTAAATATAAAGATTCAAGTGTTTAATGACCATAAAAAATATTTTTTTTATAAATGTTGTTTATAATGTACCAAAAAAATATATTTTTTTTCATAACATTGTTATAAAATTTCATAAAGAATATGTGCGATATATAAGCACTAATGATTTATATGTTTCACAGCCTGAAAGAGACCCAAATGCTCCGAAAAAACCATGTAATGCATTCTTCCAATTTTGTCAAGAACAAAGACCATTAGTTGTCACAGAAACTACTACAGAAATGGGGGCAGAGCCCACAAAACAAGAAATAACACGGCAATTAGCATCACGGTGGAGAAACCTAACAAGTGAAGAGAAGAGAGTATGATTATTCAACTTTAACATTTATCAATTTTTAACCTAATAGTCTAGGTTTGCTTATGTATATGAGTAGAAGTTTTATCCACTGGCTGGTTGCCTTTGTTGCTAGACTGACTTGATAAGTACTGCTGCAACTCCCATTTCTGTTACCAAATAATAGTGTACAAACTTTGTGTTCAGGTTTGAATCTTGTTTTTGTTACTAAAACTACTGAGGTAATGAGATTATTCATTCAATCGAGAATTTCAATTGAAAATTTGAGAATTCAAGTCTTGAGGCAACTACCACAATATGGCAATATGTAAAGCATCCTAACTAGAGTTATATTATTAAGGGCAGGTATATCGCTTGCGATCAGGTGAACAACTCTGTCCTCTTGTTGCTTCATGTAATTAAATAAAATTACCCTAATTACTATTAACTGTTACAAAAATATGGTGACACTTTATTAGCATCTATTGAATATTTAATTTTAAAAATTTTTTGGCATAAAAGAAATATGTAGAGTTGTTTGATGTTCCACACATTTTTAACTTTTTAGTTGTCATACAACTTATGTGCCCAAAAATTATAACTTTTGATTTGTATTTATTGCTTTTTGTTAGCACTGTGTATAATCTAACTTTCTTTTTCCAACAGGTATATGTGGCTATGTTCGAGAGATCAAAAGAGAAATATGCAGAAGAAATGTCAGCCTATATAAAAAAGGAGCAATGACATTTGTATTGGCAATATTTTTTTATACCTCTTTTGTGATAGTCAGCTTTAAGTTAATGGATAATAAACTATTTTATAGGGTTCCAGGCATTATCAATTAACACTAACTTAAATATTCTATTGACATTGCAGACATTAGATAAATAGGATACAAGCTAAAATAAGTTGTTATCACTGTCACTAATGTTTACTTTAGAAATAGTGGCACAGTCATCCTAATAATTCATTCATTTTCAATAATATTCTTTATCATATATATACACAAGATTTTTGGAAATTCATGAATCACAAGATCTCCAAAATTACTGGACAAAAACACTCAAAATTGAATGTAGATATTGCATCTGCCTTTTAAGGGGCAGTTAGGGATGAATTTTACAAAATTCATTTCCCAAAGGGAGTTAAGAGAGGAGTGGTAACAACACGAAGTGGCTGTGAGTTTCCAAGTGGGAATATTTTTGACAAATTTTGAGTCTAAATTTCTAACTAATTTTATATTATAACCATTAAAGCAGATGGGGTAAGCTAGTTATCCATATTTGTGACAATTATTTGGTTATTATTTAAATGTACAATTTTACAGTTTTCCATTTTTTGAGGTAAAGCAAAAAATTTACTAAATAAAAAAGAATATAAATTATAACAATAATTAAGTTGTGAATAATTATATTTAAAGTTTTATAAACTATTTCTACATAATCAATACCAACAACAAAAAGATTAAAATATTGAAGTCTAATTCTAAGACTTAAAATTATCCTTTTCAAGGCGAATAGCTTTCATTGTGGCTATGGGGTTAGTTTTGTTCACATGTTGCATTACGGTTGGATACATGACTCTCATGAATGGATTGTATAACTTTTCTTCTGCAATGGTTGAAGGTACCTAAAAGACATGATAATAAATCATAAAATAATGAAATTACAAAATTTTTAGCAAAAATCTTTTTAAAATTAAGGTTTGGTTTAGCAATGGGCTCTATTAATATCATTTTGGATAGCCTTCTACATTCCACAGTTAACTGTTGCAGAAATAAAGATGGCCATAATGAAATCGTGCCAGTAATTATAATTCATGACCATTTTATTTTACCACCGCAACACCCATTTCTGCTGCGTAACAATAGTGTGCAAACATTACTGTGTTCTGGTTTAAAGACCACTGCAAATAGTAAAATTATTGGGGTAACATCCTAAGGCAACTAACACTATGAGTGTATATCATTCTAACTAGCATCACATTGTTAAGGGCTGGTGTGTCATTTACCATCAGGTGAATGTCTTGCTTGTCTTATCACTTCATCATATATATATATATATATATATAGATAAAATGGCTAATAACAAAGTCTTATTCATAAAATGTTTTTTCCATATTTTCGAAAAAAAGAATAAAGAATTTTCATGTTGAAGAAGTTGCTTAAGATTTACTAAATTTTGATAAAGATTATAATTGCAGTTACAAAGAACCTAAATTTTATTTTTTGTCTGTTTGATGATTGTAATATTTTTATACAGTTTTTATAAAAACTGAATCAAAATTAATGACTAGCACAATCAAAATTGTTTAAGGGTAAATTGAAATTAATACCACTTTATATGTACATGAACAAACTAATATAAAGTTTATGATAAAAAATATTTTTAAAAATAGTACATTTTACAGGACATAAGAATACTTAGTTATAATCGGAAAATATTTGTTATCAAGACAAAAGTCACTTATCACTTCTTACCGTAGGCTTCCCTTCTTCTCTTCTTTGCTTAGACCAACTTATTTTTTCTTTTACATGTTCATTTTCTGGTTCAACATGCAACGCAAATATTAAGTTTTGTAATGAGTATTCATGACCACAAAACACTTTTGTGTCATTGGGAAGACAGCTCAAGACATCAATCAAAGCATGATGCATTTGTTCTGCAGTACCTTCAAAGAATCTGCCACAACCACCCAAAAATAATGTATCACCTGCAAGATTATATAAAATTTTAACACAGTTGGTTTATATTATTTACACATTTTCACAAAGGTGTAATAAACACAATGTTACAATTATTATTGTGATCCAGACTAAAAATATAAGAATTAAACTAGCTATTAATTACATAAATAATGAAGAATTATTATTTATGAAATTATTGGTAATATGATAAAGAAATATTTTACCAGTAAACACAGCGCCACCTTGACCTTCTTCAGGGGCTGTAACAAAGTAACAGATATGTCCGGAAGTATGGCATGGTGTAAACAAACATTGTACATTAAGATGACCAATATTAAATTTTGTATTATGTGCAACTTTTTTAGTTAACGCCCCAATACGGTCATCACCACCATAGACCTCTAAGCCAGGAAGTTTTTTTACTAAATTTTCATTGCCTCCAGCATGATCCCTGAAAAGATATATTTTAAAATACACTTCTAATTAAAAAAAATATCACTTGTGCAAGGTTTTCATAAAAGGTTCTAGATTAATGTTGTATAATACTACATGATATATTACTATTTATTGTTATTAATTAGAAGAAAAGCACCAGTTTCTTTCTTTATGACCTCCTTTTAATTTTTATTGTGTACAATGTAAATTCAATAACCAACATGTATAAAAATTTTATTATATACCAGTGGTGATGTGTGGTAAGTACTGTAGTAAGTTTAACCCCTTGATCTTGCACAGCTTGTAACACAGTGTTTGGTTCCACCGGGTCGACTATAGCGGCCTCTTTTGTAGCTTTATCCACAATCAAATACATGTAATTGTCTTGCAAAGCTGGCAAAATCTTTACATCCATTTTGTTGTAAACTAGATGTTCCTGGGCACTGTGAAATCCTTGTTGCTTCCAGGTCAAAGCTATTAGCGATAACAGATTTATATTTGAGTATTTTTAAATAAGTGAACAACCGTTACAGTACGAAGAGCAAATATCTCTTTCTTCATTATAATACAAGTCTTAAATAAATATTTTATGATATAGAATAATGATTTTTAATTACGCTTACCATGTTTTTTCTTTTGTTCAAAGTATATTATAAAATGAGATTCGAGATAATAGTCTTAAAGGTAAAAGAGGTATGATAACTAATCTTACCCAGAAAATACAGTTTCGTGATTCCTTGCGAAAGGCCCAATGGCAGTGAATTTATAGCTCTAGCAAGCATTGAACAAAATAAATTAAGAAATTTGTTAAATTTTTCTGCCTGATGTAGTTACTCGGGCTTAAAATATTGTTTCCACAAAAACAATTTCAATCGACACCATCATTATTTTCTTATCTATGGGTCAAGGGTTTTGATAAGGATTAATTTGATAGATATTCATCAAGAATGATCTACCATAAAATTAAAGTTACATCGTTATGAATGTTAATTACTACATATAATTGAGATATATTACATAACGAACATAATAATAGCGATAATAAGTTATTAACAATAATATAACATTCATGATTAATTTCGTTATCTGTATGAGAGCATCATAACGTCAACTTCAAAGTCGACTTTGTTTATGTCAAAACTATTTGTCAAATACACGTGAAGTGTGTACATCGAACGTTAATGATTGTCTTTTATTTATTTGGAATTATTATAATTATGTCGTACTAAAGTGTGGTAATAAAAGAGTTAAAATAAAAACATGAAGACGAAACCTGTCAAACACAAAACGACGAATACCTTTCGGGTATGTCTTTATATATTGTATTTTTAGGTTACTAGTTGGTATTCGTTTTTATTTTATGTTATTTTTTTTTCTGTTATGTTTCAATTTCAATGATTTCTTCAGGAGTATTTTTTTTATAAATTTTACAGTTTGTTCCCTTTGCCGACCGAATTAATTCTATAGACATTCGCCGTGCTGCGCTTTATCATATCGAGCATGCCTACTCTAGTCACCCGCAAGAGAATGAAACACACTTTCATTTAGCTGTTCAAAAATGGCACGTCCTTAATTTATCTGAAAACTTCAAAAAATTTAAGAAAGAAGTTATCGGTGTTATTACTATACAACAATTGATTCACAAAAAACAAGAAATTTTGGACACTGTTGAAAAATATTTGAACCTAGAAGATCAGTTGTGTTTACAGCCATTGCTAGAGTGAGTATGTTTATCAAAACAAGTGCTTACAACATTACTTGATTAGAAATTCCTATTATGACTATGTTACTTTATATATGATAGAAAAAGTAAATTTGAAGGAAAACCATAATGTGCTATTGTAGCTTTGTTATTATAACATAAATATACATATATCTTATACATATTTATTTTTAGGATTTTAGTTTCTTTGGCGAAAGATTTAAGAAATGAATTTTATCCATATTTTCCAAAATTTCTGGACATTCTTGTAAAATTGTTAAACACAAAAGATGCAGAAAGATTAGAATGGACTTTTATATGTTTGGCATTTCTTTTCAAAATTTTAAAACCAAATTTGAAAAAAGACTTAGAAACTGTTCTAACAAGGATTGTTCCTCTACTGTGTGAGAATCATCCACAGTATATAAATAACTTTGCTGCAGAGAGTTTTGCATTTGTAGCAAGAGATATAAGAGACAAAAGTAAATTTATGCAACACATACTTCATTATCTTTTATCAAATGATCAAGTAAGTACTAATCATAATTTATTTTTAATATTACACTTATTAATGATTTATCATTACAAAGTATATTTGTTTTTCAGGCTGTCATAGGTACAGGTCACTTGATTTTTGAAATTCTCAAGGGAGTTGGAAATAAATTTCACAGCTCTGCTGAAAGCTTCTTTCCACTATTGCTGCAATATTTAAAAGAAAATAAGGTGCATCAAGAAATACTCTTTAAAGTTCTTACACAAACCCTTGAAGATACTCTCCAGGGCATATCTCCCAAAGAGTTTCCTGTATTTTGGTCTCCTGTCTTTAAATTTATAGAAGATAATTTTAATGAAGATTATAACAATAATAAGTCTTTAGAATATGTTTTAAGACTGGCTGGTCAAGTCATTGAACATCAAAATGGAAAATTTCTTTTAAATCCACAACTGTTCTCAGTTTTACTTGTGAAAGTAATTTGTGAACAACCAGTGGAACCAGTTTTAGAAGTTTGTGCTCAAATTGGTGTGTTATTACTTCTTTCACCCAATATCCTCTTATCACAAGAACATGCTGGAATCATAATAAAAACTTTGGTACCACTTCCATTCCCAAAGGTTTTAATAAATTTTGTTCAAAATGTTATAGAATACTCACAATTTGATTTACATATTCTACCACCATTTTTAAATTTTGTTGTGCAATCGAATTTCAGTCATCAAGCAATGAATGCATTATCAAAAATTTGTTTAGCAAAGTCTCCATTATCAAAAAATGGTTTGCAGCTTTTTGAGTGGGTAAAATACCCATTGAATTTTGGCAAGGGACTTCCATTGGTAATGGAATATGTTCAAAATGTTTTAGACAGTGACTTAGAAAGTCAAATATCAAATCCTGAAAGATTCCTAAATGTTTTAATATGTTTACCACATATAGAGAAGTTAGATGTAAAATCATGCAGCAAGAAAATTAGTAATGTTATAAAGTACCTCTTGGATATATTGGACAGTAGAAATTCGGATGAAAACATAAGAGATAAGATTCAGTGTGATAACAGTGAAACAGCAAGGCAGTCAAGAGTAGTACTGTTTTTATTAGCTAACTCCATAGAATGTGTAGTTCACATATCTAGTTGTAAAGGAATGGACACTATTTGTGAAATTGATAAGTTTTTGCCTGTGATAGTCCCCCGTGCTGCAGATCCTAATAGTCTAGCTGCATTACAACTGCTAGATCTATATTTGACAGCATATGAACAAGAAAATGGATTACAGTATGCATTTTTGTCATTAATTGACTCATATATTAGACCGAATATATCATCTCCATTTCACATTGTAGGTATAGTCTATATATATTATTTAAATATCTTATAAATATAGTTACCAGTAATAATAAATACTATTTCTTACAGATCCGTTTATTAACTACACATATTTATAAATTATTTGAAAAAATTGAAGAATTCAATAAATCTATCCAGGTTGGTGGTAGGACAGAAGAGTTTGCAATCTTTAGCAAATGCTTTGAAATTGAGTCTATAATACCATCTATTCAGGAATACAGAACTCAGATAAATATTTTACAAAAAATGACATTTAATACCACACAGTATGTCCTGGCAAAAGACACAGAATATCATTTTTTTCCTCTGAAATATATGCTTGGTATATTGTATAACAATTTTAAGCTACTATGGGAGCCAGTCATAGAATTTATTGCGGGTTATGGTAATGCATTAACTGCTGCAGAGTTTTGGCCTCCATTCTATGAAGCACTAGAATTTTCTTTTACTAATGCTAATAGCAATCTAACTGTATTTCAATTTGAAAGTGAAATGAGTACAGATATTAAACCATTACAAGATTTGTATATTTCTTATAACAATTTGCACGAAAAACCGGACTTATACAATTACAGAAACTTAATATTAAAAACTATGACTCACTGCATACAAGTGTGTGAGGCAAAAAATAAAGATGTAGTTGTGTTATTTTTGAAATTTATTGAAGATGAGTATAAGAAAAATAATAATAAAAATGCACTCAAAGTTGATATTGAAGTCTATAAAAATTCTGAAATGGACATAGATGATTCCGAAAATGATGATAAAACAGATATCAATGAAGAACTTGACGACCATGTAAATAATTCTGGTAATGGCAAAATTGTATTTAAAACATTGATAAATATAATGCAAGTTTTAGCTCAGTTTAAAAACCCTCGAGCCTTACATAAAGAACCTGTCTTTTGGGAACTTTACATGGAGTTTCTAAAAAATAGAAATCCCGGTCTTCAAAAGTTCGCATTAGACTGTATTTTAAATTATAAAAATAAAAACGTTTTGGCCTATAAATCAAATTTGTACAATCTGATAGATGACAAAAAGTTTAAAGATGAACTTACTCTCTTTAAAATAACTGAAGAATCTAAAAGTATTCAACCTGAAGATAGGGAATATGTTATACCTATAATTCTGCGAATTCTCTACGGCAAAATGACTTCCAAATTGGGTGCCGACAAAAAGGGAGGGGGTCAATCTAAGAGATCCCTTGTAATGAGATATTTGAGTGGATGTAAAGAAAATGAACTGAGATTGTTCATCGAAATGGCGTTTTCCTATTTTAAAGAATACATAGTGATGAGTCCAAGAGAAATTTACGATTATGTTTTAAATGGTTTGGATTTAAAGTCCGTTACTTATCCTGGAAAAATGCACAGTGCATTAAATTTATTTGATGTTGTACGCGAATATCTTGGAGGCTCAATTAAAGATCAACTACTGTCTCAGCTCTTCAAAGTGTTTTTTGCAATTTGTTCTCAAATAGGTGGGGTATTAAATAACGTTGAGAAGGTACATATAAGCTATGTCAAAGTGATGAAAAATCTGAGAACAATGTCTATAGGTATATTGGGAAAATTATTTGATCAATTCAATAAATATGTTTGGAGTAAAGAAGAATTGTTTGTGATATTTGAGACTCTTATTTGCCCTTTGATACCTAAACTTCACATTGAAGGTGTCCACAGCCCAACATCATTGTTGAAATTGTTCAATGTATGGTGTCAAAATCCAAGATATTATATTCTTCTCGTAACTTGTTGTGAGAATGATACGAATCTCAGCGTATTGCCAGCCATATTTAAATTACTATTAGCACCAAAAACAACTCCGGCGGTAGTTAATATGATTTTAGATATGATTGAGAAATTATTAACGTTAACAGAAGATGAAGAAGAAAAGGAGGATCCCCCAATTGTAACATTTAGGTCGTTACATGTAAATGATAATTTGCCGCAAGAAATAAATTTTGGAAGTAGAATCTTGGTTCCACACTTGACAAGTATTTTAGAGATTATGAAACGGCGTGTTGCAAATAGTGCTAAGTCAAACACGGTCAATAAGAGGGACCTCTTAATTCTTTCAAGAGTGACCGAATTAATAACCATTCCAGACATGTGTGACGACTTATTAAGTTTATTGCTACCAATTTTAATTAAAAAAGTTTGCTTGAATATGGCCGAAGAAAATATGGAACATGCAGTTAGTATTATTATTAATCTTTTGGGGCACAGTTCCAATCCTCAGCGATATATTAAAAACATAGCCGTTTTGTTTAATAAAGTAAATCCCTTTGAGGTAAGAAAGTTGTTACTAAGACTTCTTTCATCAATTGCTGAAAATATGACAAAAAATAACGAAGTGTTATTGAAAATTGCTTACATAATAACAGAAATGAATGCATATAACAAAAGATGGATAGAACAACCAGACTTTGATAGAAGACTAAATGCCTATAAGGAGATATATAAAATGGCAGACGGCAACGAAATCAGTGTGGATCTTGCTATACTTATCGTCAATAATTGTTTCTTCTTTATTCGTACAGAAAAAGACATTGGGCTACGAGATAGTGCTGCTCTATGCTTAAAGAGAATTCTACCTAAATTGTTGCTTAAGAATTGGTCTACTACCGATGGCCAATTTCTTGTAAAGGATACTGTTTTATCTCTTATTTCAACAGGTATAAGGGATAATGCCAATGAAAATTTACGCACAGAATCTATTTCACTATTAGGAGAGTTAGCAAGAGAATGTCCAGAAGCAAATGTTGTTTTATCTGATCTAAGTTATTTCAGTAACAAAGAGGATCGAGAAGTAGATTTCTTCGAAAATATCTGCCATTTGCAGTTGCATAGACGTGTACGAGCGTTACTGAAATTTAGCAAAATAGCTCGTAAAATGATTAAATGTCCATCGCCGAGAACATTAACAAACTTTATTTTACCTCTTGCGTCTGTTTACATGTGTGACGACAAATACTCGGACAAAAATTCCTTAATTGATGCATGTATTGAAGTAGTCTCCACCTGTTGCAGATTATTACCATGGTATCATTACGAAGTAATTCTTAAATTATATTTAAATAAATTGCGCCATTCGACTGAACATCAGAAGCAACTGACCCGTATTTTAATAGGCATTGTTGATTCTTTTCATTTCGATTTTTCTAAAGTTCGCAGTATAGAATTACCTCAAGCGTTGCTCACTAATTTCTATACTAGTAAACCAGAAAAACCTGAAGAATCTAAACTGGTTGAAAATAGCACAGTAAAAGAAACAATTGATGAAAACGATGATATTAGTGATTCCGAATTGCAAGATGCTGAAATGATTAATGATGTTGAAACGGATTTACAAATAGCGGATAAAAACGAAGAAATAGAAGAGAAAAAATCAAAAGAAGTTATCGATGTGCCTGCTTATGAGAGGGTTACAAGTGTATCGCCTTCAGTTGCCAATAGAATAATAAAATCTTTGACTGCAGGACTTTTGCCCCAGTTGAATCGGTAAGTAACAAATACATTTAAATAAATTAAGTTACAGTTCGGGTTAAAGTAATTATCTAATATTATACATGTACTTGAGTACAATAAGCATGTTGCATTCGTAAATACTTTATAATTTCTTTACAGAGCAATAAGTAAAATGACTGAGCATGAAGAATCACATAAGCTTAATCGGCGACGAACTGGTTTTACTAGACAAGAGGAGGATATGGTTCGGGTACCAATTGCTTTAGCAGTAGTTAAGTTGTTGCAGCGGTTACCGGGTGACATTTTAAAACATCAGTTACCGGGGTAAGTTCATTTATTTAAATATATACCACTGTTACCAGGACTATGTAGTACATAACTGAGAAAAAAATCTGCTGGTTATTTCATAATCTGTTCCAGTTTGTTATTAACACAAATCAACGAGAAGGCGTGATCAATGTTAAACAGCTTGATGTTTTTTTTCTTAATACGACGGACCGTCTAGACGAGCGAGGTGTTCACCTAAACGTAAGTGATACCAATGCCAATAATTACATGGCGCTAATAGAATGGTATACAGTGTACCACATGTTCGTCGCCACGAGATACAAGATGTTAATTGTTGTGACCCTCGTATGTTCATTAGTTCCATCGTTGTTCATACTAGTGCGTTCAGACACCTTTATTTGGTGGCAGAAATGGGCTTTGGTGATTGGTAGTGTAATATTTTTTTTATTTAATTTCAGTATTATAATAAAATTGTGCTCATTCTTAAAATCACCTTTGAAGCAAGTGAGGATACTAGCACGAGATATAGTAAAAAAAATTATGTTAACCGTCGGTACATCATATCTGGGTATTTTGTTGGAACACCTTACTTTATTACTAACAAGAGGATTTCAAGTGCACGTCTTAGTTGCTACGATACATTCAGTTTTGGAAGCTTTAAAAGCCGAGTTCAAATCTGGCGATTTGGACGATAATTTACACTATATACTTGATGTATGTGTAAATGATTTGTTTGGAGCGCTTTCAGAGGAGAAAGAAGTGGAAAAATTGCATTATAAAACACCGGAGGCGAAACCAAGCAAGAAGAGCTACGTTACATTAATGATAGTATCACAGAATCTTACTGAGAAGTGTTTGTTCAACCTTCTTTTGCCTTTTAAAGAAGTTTTACAAAATCATCATTCGAAGAAAATAGTTTTGAAAGTCCAAGAAGCTTTACTGCACATTTCTAGTGGCTTAGTCACAAATAAATATATAGATAATGAATCATTATTCGTATTCCTACATGGTATAGCATCTGAGAGCATACCGGAGTTTGTTTTGGGAGCACCTAAACGAGAAATATCCGATAGTCAAAAAGAAAACATGTTACGTGTAAAACCGGATTGTTTTATTATACCGGCAATACCGAAGCGCAATAAAGAATCACAGGCGAGGCTCGTGAAAATTTCGAATAAAACGAATGCTCATGTGTTAGTTGAATTCAGTTTAAATATACTCTATGTTATACTTAAGAGGGAAAAGGTTCCAAGAATGGAATGTAGGTCCTTTGTAGACCCTTTGATCCCATTGCTAGTGGATTCATTGAAAAGCGACCATGTCAAAGTAGCTACAGTCGCGTTAAAGTGTATAACGACTCTGTGGACCGTGAGAATGAATACACAGACTCTGGAAGAGATGATTCATGATATTGTGAAGACCATATTTTTAATCCTGCATAAATATGCTACATTTGAGATCAGTAAACAGAACGACAATTATCATTTAGTGCGGAATTGTTTTAAGGTAAAAAAAACTTATAGTCTTCTTCTTTATCGTAACCTCATGACTGAGGGACGTGACTATGGTGCGTTGCTCGCATACTAATAGTAATTTTCTTAATCCATCGCACTGACGTATGCTGGTAGTTAATCTGAGGGTAAGTGGCACGCCTGCCTATAAAAAGGTGGCCTATGTTAGTTTGATATAAACTGAACCTCATAGCTTCATAACACTCTTCGCCTTGAGACGCAAGACGTCAAGTCTACTCTAAAAATTTCTATAGCTGCAATGCCACTGAAAAACTGGAATATAGTAAGGTTTCTCCATATCGATAAAATAAAGAGCTACTGGGGATATAGCCGGTTGCCGGAAACAGAGTCGTATTACCAGTAAAGTTTACTTTGTATAATTTTTTTCTTGTAGGCCGTTACAGTCTTAATACGTAATGTTAAGTATTACACGTTGGAAGCTGATCAACTGAAGACTCTATTACTGTATGCGGAAGAGGATTGCCAAAGCGATGAAAAGCAAGCGAATTCATTTTCGTTATTGAAAGCAATATTGGAAAGAAGATTGGTGTCGCCTGAGTTGCATGAAGTTATGGAGAAAGTGTCCAAAATTTGCATAATAAGCGAGTCGCCTAGATCAAGGTAATTGCATAAAGCTAAACTGATGAAACTGTAACTGTTCTCAAAAACCTATCTAGACTTGAATTATACATGATTAATTTTTACTTTAAATACTGTACTATTACGTTATATTTTTCAATACTATCCCCTTATTATATAAATTTTCATATATATTATAATAAAGCTTTCGTTTTCAGAGATGAAGCTCGTGCGCTGTTCGTAAACTATCTTACTTATTACACACCCGGAAAGCGTATGGACAAATATATTCAGTTCTTTGTGACACAATTAAATTATGAATTGCAGCA
The DNA here is from genome assembly GCA_029034505.1 of Ornithoptera priamus. Lineage (NCBI taxonomy): Eukaryota > Metazoa > Arthropoda > Insecta > Lepidoptera > Papilionidae > Ornithoptera > Ornithoptera priamus. Next base: position 3,472,353 of record JARDWD010000834.1, read on the forward strand.
CGGAAGGGAATCATCTTTGAAATTCTTAGAGATGATCATTAGTAAATTACATGTGGTAAGATTGGATTTTTTTTTTTAATAAAATTTGTATATAGTCCAATCAGGCGAAAGTTGCGAGGATAACAACTTAGAGCGACACAGATTAATAAAATTATTCCTTTAGGCGCAGCTTATCAAACAAGGGGATTATATCTTCCTCGCGTTAGGTGCTTGCATGCTAAATGACAATGCACCAGAATGTCGCGCTTCCGCCGCAGGATGTATCGAAGCCATGTTGAAACGGTTTCCGGCAGTCGAGAAGAATAAACTCTTTGACCTTGTCTTGGCATTCTTCCAGGATACGCAGGTGAGTAAGTAAACAATCAAAACGTGGAAAATATTTCCTGTCATCATCATTAGCCGACAGTCGTCCACTCCTGGATATAGTCCCTCAAAGATCTCCGCATCGATCGGTCCTGCGCTGCCCGCATTCAGCTCCTTCCCAGCACCGTCACCAGATCGTCGGAACACTTAGTGAGGAGCCCGTCAACACTGCATCTTGCGATACGCGCTCGCCATTCGAGGATCCTTCTGCCCCATCTGCTGTCATTGTTATTTGGGATTAGCAATCTTTGGACTATGTTGCCGACTACATTATCGTGCAGAACTCTTTATTTCTGATATTTTCTGTATAAATCTATAACACCATATGAATCATCATAATAGTCAATACATGCCCTTCGCTCAAGCATCTTCTTGCTAGAATTTCTATAACTATGGTTATTGTATAAAAAAATACAGAATCTAACGATTAACTAGCAAAACAATAATGTTAATACGTTAATGTTTTATTATTTTTCAGCCGGTACATTTCGAATTAGCTGCACAATTGACTACCCGTTTTGTTATCGTTGAGAGAGAGGAGTTCAAAAGTCGTTTGAGTACAATTCTGCAGTTAGTCAGCGGTAAAATATTACTTATAACTAACGATATTACCGAAGGAAGATTTGTAAAAATCAAACTCAATCAAGGCAACAAAACAGATGAGGAGAAGCAGAAGGAAAAAGATCACAGTCTCGTACAGATGTTGAATCTTATCGAGAAGATTACAATCCAATGCCCGTCCAGTATGAAAAATGATAAATACTTTAGTCATTACGACGATATAGCGCAGCAATGTCAAGCATTGTTAGCGTATCCTCACGCTTGGGTCAGATTGAAATCGGTTCAGATCCTGGGTCAGATACTTTCGTCTGTCGATCCAGAGGAATTGGATATGATAGTAAAGAGCAAGTTGGATAGTGAGAGAGGTTTCATTTACAACGAAACAGAGTCCTGTTTGAGGGGTTTAGTGTTGGATTTGTGTGCTCAGTACACACCGAGTGTCAGTAAAGATATGGCGGATCATGTAAGTGTAGTCGTGTTGTATGGCCAGGTCAGATAAATGGTATTGGCTCCCTCCTTGCAGGAAAATCTACTGTGGAAACATTATGTGGCCTTTTTCCTTTCAGGTAACCGACGTAATGTTCGCGATATTGAAGCTTGTATATTCAATGAACTCGTTTAAACTCGACGACAGAGAAGAGAGTGACGCGAAGCCGGATCTTGAAATCTTAGCGAAAGTCAACATCCGCTGGATTTTGTTTAAACTGAGAAAAGCTGTGAACGTAGAAGTCGCTAAGGCGCCTAAATCTATGACTATCGTAAGTTTGAGTATATCTTATGCAATATCTTAAAATTTAGGTTTCTCTTTAGCGCAGTAACTAAGCACTTGCTTTGTCCGAATTCCTCGAACCTATCCAGCTACCACTCTCACTTAAGAGTGAAGGTATTCTGAGCGAGAAAATATTACAATCCACAGCCTCATTGCTATTAACACCATGCAAAATTGAGGTTAAGATTTAACCCAGACTTATATTTATTCTTATTTCAGAGAACAGCTATATTTACGATGTGGCTTCACGTGATCAGCTCTATGGAGTCCGATGACCTGAACAAGGTCATTGATGTTTTCCTCCCGCCGATCGTTCGAGAGCTTTCCACTGGAGATGCGTCGACCCCGGCAACGTTGGCTAAGCAGTTGGCTGGGAGACTAGGCAAGAAGTTGAGAAGGAAGATCGGGGATATCGAGTATAGCAAACTTGTGGCGGAGGCGCAAACAAGGCTAAACATGAGACGAGCTGAAAGAAAGAAGGTTGTATAACTCTTCTGTTCGTAACTGTTGTTGATTGGTTACGATAGAGTCACATATTTGCTCCCTTTGTATTTTATATTTTTCTCATAGTATCTTCCTTTTTTTGTATAATTTGTAAAGATAAACTAATGCAGTTCTCAAGACTTCTCTTTTTTTTATGGATATACATTTGATCTCAATTTCACAGATATTAATATTAACATGGCATAATGTCACGTTACATAATACGCCTCATTGTCACTTAATAAATATTTAAAACTTTAAACTTATTGATGTTGTGCACAGATTATACTTCAAGAGAAAGTGCACAACCCTGAGAAGGCGGCTAAGAGAAAAATACAGCTTAAAGAGAAGAAGAAACAAGTGAAGAGAATGAAACTAGACGCGGTACACGGTAAGAGAACAAAAGCGAGAAAACGGAAAATTGACGACATCGATATTGAGGAGAAACTGTTCCAAGATGATGATTAGAGTCCTCATCGTTGAACTACGTAAATGTGAAAAATCGCGAGTGTATATTTATTCTATCTCTTCGTCTCTGAAAAAATAATGGTTCTTACACATTATTTACGGTCGCAAAATATTTAAAGGGTAGTTGTAGCGCGATCATGTGGACAAGGGTGTCAAGAAGCAAACATTACTGATGTTTTCTACCGAAGCCCATTTAGTCGACGGCAGTGTCCATTTTTTCTGCGAAAACGGCTGTTTGAAAGCAACAGTTCGAAAGGCGCTGTAGCTATAATAATATCAAATCTGAAAACAGAGATATGTATATAACATTTAAAGCACGAGATATGTAAAGTAAGTTCTATTTTTGCATTGTAAATTTTAGCAATAAGTCTGTTAAACACGCTGTATCTGTATAATTAAAAATACGTGATTTAATATTTATTTTCTGTTTTATTTTGCGCCTATAACTTAAAATTAAAATTTAAAAATAGTATACTTCATATCCTATTATCCCCATGGCGTGTAAATGCCTTGTGCTTATGAAAGTTGTTGTTCTTCGTCAAACTTTAGTCTATTGAAGTTGGTCTAGCTAGAAATATACGTCACATCTTAAAATTTTACTAAAATATTTACATAATTTCAAGAGTTGAGTATATTTAGTTAGTTTAATATTGATAAACTATATCTCCTAATATAAAATCAATGCGCGAATTAGAACGAATGCCTTGAATTAGTCTGACATGGAAAAGCACTTACGATTAACAGCTGGGTCGGCTTCTCTGAATGTAGTTAACTTTTTACATTTTTCTTGGAACGATGAAGTTTTATTACTCCAATAAAATGTTCGTAATTGAATTCGAAATAACTTATTTTTCTCTAAATAGGACTAGGTAAAAACTCCTGTTTTTTTTAATGAATCTTAGCTTTAATAATAATAATTATTATTTTTTTCATCAAAAATAGTATGACGTTCATCTGACGCTAAAAAGATGATAAACACTATACCACAACGTGCTTGTTGTCTTGTGACATAAAATTTTAAGTTTCGTTACCTCAGTAATTTTACTAGCTACACCTTTCAAACCAGTACAGTAACAAAAATCGGCGTTATTAACGCCGATTATATACTTGTAAGTAAACCGATATCTATTAATTCAAATAGTAATATTTTAAGTAAATTAACCTTTTTAATTTAATTAAGATGGTACACTGCACTGGTGGCAGGTCTGTGTTGCGTGAGACTACGTAGGTACCACGGCAGCGCCTATTTCTAATACCAAATAGCAGTGCGCAGACATTATTGTGTTTCAGTTCGAAGAGCTTTTTAGCTAGTGTGATTACTGAGGTAACAAAATTTTACATGTTGTGTCTCAAGGCGACGAGCGCAATGTGGTGCTGCGTATAGTCATCCTAACTAGCTAGTTGATATGGGCAAGCGTATATATGTCATCAGGTGATAGTCTCACCGCTTTGTGGATAAAAAAAGTATTCCCTGTCTGCCTGACGGCGAACTGATCCACGGATTGTAAAATTGTTCCTTGACGATATTTTTCAAAAAGAGCACAGAACTAACGATCCGTTTTCAAATAAAATATAGCATCTACAAAAAGATTTATAACAGAAAAACATGAAATTGCATTTTGGATTGTGTGTAAAAATCAATAGAATTTATTTTAATAAAAAAAAATCTATTGACTATCGAGTCTTGTTAACTATGAATAATTTTTATCAATAAACATTTAGTAAATATGCATATGAAAAAAATACAAATTTATTTCTTGACTGCTTCGAAATATTATTTAGGGCGCGCGACAGTCTGTGACGTATGATTAACGATGGCGTTTAAGTATGTATTATTATTGTAATCACTAACGATAGTACCGGCGTGATGTTATATGTGGTGAGATTTATTATTTTTTGTTCTTTTGATGATTACACACATTTCCTTTGTTTCCATATTATATTTGTAAGCTTTTTTAAGTGAACAAAATTTTTCGAATTTGATAAAATTTTTAAATTGTTACAAACGTTAAGTAGATGTGTAGTTACATTGATTTGTTCAAAAATAATAAAAAACAGTTTATTTTGATTAAAAAATTATTGGATATGCAAACATATTATAAGAATTATATTGCAATTAACATTTTTGTAAAGGTAAAGATCACAACGCTTTTTACTTCGCTGTTGCCACTTCAATTTATTTATTTATTTATTTTTATACAATGAAGTGACGGCACGAGCAGGACGTTCATCTGGTGATGATAATGACGTGGCGCTAGTTAGAATGTTATACACATCACCACATTGCGCTCGTCGCCTTGAGATGAGATCTTGAATCTCTTTACTCCAGTAATTTCATTAGCTCTTTAAACAGGAATACAGTAATTTTTCCACACTATTCTTTGGCGGCAGAAATACGCGCTGCGGTGGTACCTACTTAGACGGTCCCCGATAACAGATATCTACCACCAGAATCGTCTATAATATGCCAATATTCACGTATTACAGTGCTACATAATGTTAAAATTATTATTAACATTAATTTTTAACTATTCATTTTACAACTAAAATAAAATGTGTGTTAACAAGTGTAGTAAATAACATTCAACGAACGGAAAAAGTAAACTTAAGACATAACTTTTTAATGTTATTTAGTTGTGGATGGAACTAAACTCGAGTAATAGAAAAGTTTTTTAGTCTCGAAAGACTAGTTCGCGTACGCTGAAAATGTGACAAAAATTATTATAAAAAGAAACTATTGTATATTAAACCCATTTTTTCTTTTTTGAAGACGGATTATATATTTCTTCGTATGAGAAATAAGAATGTCAATGACAAGAATGTCAACGTATTTTATTCCGCGACGGGAATTATCATTGTTATTAAATTTTAACGTAATTTTTTATCGTCTTCATATACTGGTATCGTGAGGTACCAAATCAAAAATCCATATATACATAATGAAAGTGTGTTTTGTTTGTTGCTAATCACGTGAAAACTAGTAGAAGTATCAACGTAGGAAGATGACCATACGACACAAAATAATTTGTTATAGGCTAGGCTATTTATTTTTTTGGATTCCATGGATTCTTTATCGTTATATTTTTAATTAACTTTTATAAACATTTTCATTCCGTATTATTTAAGAGGTTGCTATAGTAACTATTGCTATAGAAAGTCATTTGCGGTTGCAATTGCTCTCAAGGAATATTTCAGTCAAATTTTAAGTCTAATTTTATGTTACGACTAGCAAAGCAGGCGGGAGAGAGGTAGTATATGTTGAAATGATCTATTTTCGTGAAATTAAAAAATAATTTTGATGTATTGTTTGAGAAATACTATGAGTTTATTAGAAAAAATATTGCAATAGAACTTATATTTATAATATTCGAGGTTAAACCTGAACAATTTCCGTTATTTTAGTAAAAATTGCGTGCAAAGTGAAATGTGTCAAGGTGAATAGCGTAAAGTATAGCCGTATGGAAATTTGTAGGTAGAATGCAAATATATAGTCCCCATCAAGTGAAGGTAATGGACAAATAATTCAAATGGGACGTTAGAATTTTTTTCTTTATGTAGATATATATGGTAGTATAAATGCCTTCTAAATAATTATCTTGACAATAATGCAATATCATGATGTCTATCATGATCTATTTATTGTATTGTTTGAGGTACCCATTGTTTGATTTTATTTTTAGGTTATGTACTGATCAACTAACCAGAAAAATATTTTTGTTATGTTGCTAAACCCCTCTATATTCTCTAATCAGAATATAAAAATTTCATATACTGAACAGTAGACATGTATAGCAATAAATAATAAAAAAACACAAATAGAAAGAAAATATAATAACTGTATATGTATATACAAGTGCATGCGTACGTAAAATATGTAAAGCGTACACGTTGACATATAATAAATTGTAACATCGATTAAGAACAGAAGAAAGTGTTAATGATAAAAGAGAAAGATATAAAAAAATTAAAAACTAAGGTACAAAATAAATTTCATAGATAAATGAGCTAAAAAATACATCGGATTTGAATTTATGTTAAAGTATCAGAGTCACCTTGACTTTATGCGTTTTGTGTTACGATATGTTTTTATTCATTAGTGAACAAATATAGACTCACTTCATGAATTAATTAGAGCACCTTTGTAACACGGGAAAGGCGTCAGCTGTAAAGCGAAGGCTCTTGTCGATGATGCCTGTTCAAAGAAACGCGCCAGCCTATCGGATTGTGGGTCAAGGTTGCAATTTGCAGTGCTAGCGGAATCATTTTAAATAATGCGATTTCCTTCATCGCTTTATACCTCGGATCGTTGCAATGACGTGTATGCTCGAACTCTGAACTATACCAACATCTTCTTGAACTGCATCACATTTACTGGAGATTTGCTGTAAAACAGCTGTTCCGGATATAACAATCTATATTACTTGTTCTTGTTTTGCAGGATTTTTTTTGGAAGTCCAACGATGTCGGCCTGTTCCTATCGAGGCTAGTTGTGCCGAAGCAAGAGACCAAGTTGTTCAAACTTTCGCTTTATGGTAATCTGCTATTCTGAATATTTTCAGTCCCAAGCGACATACTACGAGTCATCTCTTGTGCAATAAGAAACAAAGAACAAAAATTTTACTTGAGATTACTTGACTATATTGGTAGATACGAATAATGTAGAACTGAATAAATACATCGTGTTTACCATATACATCAGATTACAGCCAGTGGAACTAATCACATATCTTGTATACATAAGATAAGGCTTGCAATTTTGTTTTTACAATACGGAAATATACTTTATCTTACTTTTAGACGATGTTAAAACGTAATTAAGTCTCAGATGATGCAGCCTCCTCGCCTAAAATACTCTGGCTCTCGATTGTTAGTCAGCAATGTTTTAATTGCAGCAGATTTATAATGTGATGATGAGTGATACCCAGGTGTACTCGAAAAGCCCAACAAAATTTCAAAATTTGTGTTCCTGGTATAGAACCAGGATACTTCGTGTTATAAAGCGAGTGCTTAGTCAGTGAGGTAATGATTATATTAAAATGATGAATAACACCGAGCTGAGAATTAAATCTTCTATTACGGTATAATTATCGTTCTACCCCATTCGCTTATTTTTAAAATAAAATAGGTAATAAGGTAATTTTTACGGGTCTCAGATACTTGAATCAGTTTTCATTAAAGGTCAGATGCCACTCACTACTCCCCTTGCAGATTTAAAAATTACGACTACGTACCAGTTATTGGGTCATGTGTTATATAACAGTTATATTAAACTTAATACTCACACCACAGTAACCTTCGCGTGTAAACCAGATATGTATCATGTAGGTGGCTTATAATTATAATGCCCTATGCCCTCTATGGTAATTTGCAAGGAAATGCCATCAACATTATGAGCTGACCTCAATACTATGGTAATTTTTATGTCGGTAAAACACTATGTATACAAAATTAGAATATTATATATTTTTTGCTTTTATCAAAGTAAGGTTTCAGATTGAACATTTTATTTTTTTCTTTCTCCTCCCTGTTATTATTGTTCGAGGCGGCTTTTATTATAATAGTTTCAAATCAATAATCTAAAGTTGTTAATGTTAGTATTAACAATGTAAATAAAAAAATAACATAGGTAAAATGGAGACATATAAACTTACATGGAACTTTTAAGCATTGAATTTTATAAAATGTGGCATGTTACAAATATAAGCAATCATTTAGGATGAAGAAGAGGTGAGAGTTCATGTAATGGTGAGCGACACTTGTTAAAGAGTAGGAGTATTAACTTCCAGTGATTTCTTTGTTTTAAAGGAAACAGTAATGATTGCACATTACTACTTGACGGGAGAGTAGACACTGTGATTTTATATACGTCGGACGATCGTTAATAATAATAAGATGTTGCAAAATAACAGGCCGTTAGAAATACTTGAATTATTTTCATTGTTATCTATGTATATATTATTAGTTATTTACAGTTAGTAGGTCTTTATTGCAGGAGACTGTCTAGATTCCACCGGAGCTCTTATTTCTACTGCCAAACACTAGTCTGTAAACATGACTGTGTTCCGGTCGAAAGACGTTGTAATCAGTGAAATTACTGGAGCAACGAGACTACATCTTTTGTCTCAAGGCGATGAGAAGAATGTGTTACAGTGTATATTATTTCAAGTAGCCCCACGTTGTTATTGGCAAACGTATCACTTACCATCAGGTGAATGTCACTCTCGACACTTCATCGAATGAAATAAAACAACTCACATTATAGAAGATTGTCGTAAATGGAAAACCTAAACTACTTCCTCTTCGCGTGTTTTATTGGAAAGTCATAAAAAGTGCATTACTTTAAATAGCTTTCTACATAAATTGCAAACTTAACCTTAACTTCCGTTAACTAGATTATATCAGTACATCCATAAAAACATATTTTAAATTACATTTCTGTCGTGATAAAAATAGCATAAGCAGTTTCTTTTTTTTTTTGGGATTAAATGAAGCTGAAATATATCAAATTAGCTGAATCCAGAAAATGTTGCTATGCAAATGGACATTTATTTAATATGTATACTATTTTTAGAGGAATAAAGAAAATTGTAAATGAAGGTCGTGGTTTCGAATCTTAGCATGTACCGATGACTTTAATACTTAAGTTATGTATTTTTGTGAACTTTAGTTACAACAGCGAAATACAAACGGTGAAGAAAAAACATCGTGAGGAAACCTGCACAGGAATTAAAATTTATTCTAAGGTGTATGTGAAGTCACCAATCCGCATTGGGCCCGCCTGGTGGCTATGGCCCATCGCTCTTACATTGAGGTGCCTGTGCCCCAGCAGTGGGGACGTAAATTGGCTGTAGAAAGAAAAATTTTAACTAATTTGTTCACTTGACATAAAGTTACAAAGTAGATACGACATGAAAATATAGTAGTAGTACATAGTTTTAATGATTTAATTTTATTGGTCGGAACCTAACAGTTAAAATAAAAATCCTCTAAGATACTTTTAGCTTGGAAGACCGAAAGAATTAAAGAGATATATTTTAATCACTATAACAAATAACATCGTGTTTTGTTCAATACATTATAAGAGATCTATGCCCAGCAGTGAACGTCGATCAGTTAAGGTGATGAGGATGAACAACTATTAGTATAAAGTAAAACGTTAAATCGTTAACACAAATAATGCATTTACAAAAACATAAATTTAATATAAGACAATGCAATCAGCCAAACATGGACAGGGATATAACGTCAGCATAAATTGACACCCCCGGAAATTTGTATATCCGACAGTGTTGCGCTAGGGAAATTTGTTTTAGTGTAGTGACTTTGTTATAACCTTTTCTCCATGAATTTCTTTAACAAAATAATTTTTATGTTAAGACAAATATTCATTATATATTTTCTGTGGTGCAAGTGTAAAGTAATGTGTATAATCATGGAAAGCACAAATTATTTGTGAACGCTAATGTATCCATACATATTTTTTTACTGTTCATTATATTATAATTTTTCTTTAGATGGCACTAGTCTCAATATTTCAAAGTTCTTGTACATATTTGTATTAAATTTCAGATGATTTTTATGTTTAAAATTTATAAAATTTTTAGGTTTTGTTAAATAGCCTTAAAACTTTTAGGTAATATTTTTTATTCAAGCAAGTGTCGAAACGAGCGGGACGTTCATCTGATGGTAAGTGATACGGCAGCCTATAACAACGTGCCGCTAGTTAAGATGTTATACACTGCATCACATCGCCTTGAGACAGGCAGTTAAGCCTCGTTACTTTAGTAATTTGAATAGCCACAACGCCCTTAACCGGAACACAACAATGTCTGCACAATACTATTAGGAAGGCAGATATCGGTGCTGCGGTAGTACATACCTAGATGATCTCTGGTAGTAGTGACCATTAATAATTTATTTTATAGTTTTCAAAGTTCGTAGTATCAATCATAAATTAATTTTTTTCTTAAAAAATTATTAAAACTTGAGATAATTTAATTAAAAAGCTTTTTTATAAATATTACAGATGTTGTATTTTTTAAAATCTTCGTTCAGGAAGGCGATAGGATAGCACATATTTAATTTTAACAAATTTTTACATCTTCACAAATGATGTTAAACGAATTACTAAATCTAAAAATTTTTCACGTTCTCCTAAGAGAATGTATAATTCATAAACGAACAAAGGACGCGCCTTGAATTACTTAAAACAGATGATTAAAATTTTATATATAGTTATGTTTAAATATATAAGAATATTCTGGTTAAAAAGAATCTCTGTTGATTAATAATATTTAATACGAATTATGTTTTATAATTAATAGCTAACCAATTCCCGTACGCCTCAACAACGTGGCAGCTGCAATAAAAGCTAGCACGCCCTGAATACATAAGTGGTTGTAGTAACTCCAGCGAACACATTTTAGTATTGCCGAGTTAACTGCGAAATAAATAAGCGCGAGGTTAAGCTTTGCTTTCAGAGCTTTATGCCAATTAGTATGCGGCATCGGTATTGAGGTCTTATCCTATATAAATATAATTTGTAGAAAACACTCTGTTTAAATTATTGATTAAAGTGTCAGAAACATAAGTTTATTTCTTATTAAATTTTCGAGACTTCATAAAGATATGGTTACAACTGTTGATTGATATTTGAAATATATTCTATCGATCTTCGTTCGATAGACATCCACTGTTGGAAATAGGTGTCCACGCCGATTAACAGATCTTTAATCTACGTTGCAGATGTTAGTAGCTTAGCTAGCGTAGCATAGTTTAGTGCCCATCGACCGACAATGCTACGACCAATGTGTTTCGTCCATTGCCACTTAAGTCAAGCCATCTTTAGGGCTATGTTCTTAATTACTTATGATCTTAGTTGTACTACGGGTCTCCCAATTTCTGAATTTCGTCGTTAAATTATATAAAAGAAAGTCACGCAGACTAAATCCGGACACACTTCTCTCCGTTACTCTTTGAGATGCTTTGTGTCTTTTTGTAAGAACCAGTGTTTGCTGTTTTCCGAGTCAACAATATTTATTTAACTGGTCCATAAATTCAGTACGATTATGTAGTATAGCTTTACCCGGAAAGAGGATTTTTCAATGCATAGTAAAGTGAAGAACTATTTGCTTAATAGATGGTACATTTATTTGCCCTGATTTCCTCAGGGAATATATGTTAGTGCTGCACTATTATACTGGGCTACAGTTTACGAACAACGCACATAAAATAAGTGGAACTGTGAGTCACATATCACTACGTCTGTTGCGGCGGGATAGAAACAAGCTTTTATATATATTACTTCGAAACTCGCTACAAATAACCCAAATATAAAAAATGTACGTTACATTTGTGTGAATAAAATATGTATTTTTAAATATAAATGGATTTGTGATGGCTGTTGTATTCATTGTTAGAAGCTCAATCGCTATGGAATTATTAAGCTATTTCTCCTATGTGGGGATCTGATATATCAAACAAGATTTTACAAAATTGATTTGCAAAAATTCGTAGATAGTCTTTTTTCGTATTGAAGATCGGGTTTGCCTTCTTTTAAGTTAAGGTTTGGAATGTATAGTGATAAATAATGTCGGTTTATAAACATTAGTCTATTTTAAGACCACAATAATCCTTGTGTTTTGTGAACGTTTTCGTCTACCGCTGTTATCATCAATCTGTTACATACAAGCAATATATATTAATTGATGTTTTGTCTTATTTGCCAAATATTGGATTACCGTATTATATATATTTTTTTTGCATTGAAGTAAGTGATATCTGTTACCTTAGTAACAAGTCTAGCTACAATGCCCTTTAATTATAGCATGTAACTGTAAATGTCGCACTGTAAATTGATTCGGGAAGCCTGTGTTCACCAGTGGACAACAACAAGCTGCAGGCTGATATGATGATGATGATTATAGCGAAAATTAATAAAACAGGTATTGAATAAAATATTCAGTTAAAGGAAAAAAGTAACTAAAACAAAATTGGACATAATTGTAATACGAAGGACACTGTTGATAATTAAGCATACCATCATTAAGAATTGATGATTCTTGTATACCATGTTGTGAGAGACACGTTTCATTTGACAATTTCTTTATTCATAATCATTTGTCAGATTTCACATAAAACATCCATTCACTACAACATGGATGTTTTATTTTATACCTTACGTTAATCACACGTGGTACTCGTTAATTCAAGTATGCTCCATCATAACTTTTGCGTGCGAAAGGAAATTATGTCAAGGTGTTGCGAAAGCCATTCTATGAAAATAACAGAATTGACATATCCTATTTTTAGATAATCAGTACGTTGAATCTGATAAAAATCTGTTATATTTTTGTTAACAGTAGATTCTAAAAAATGTCTTTTTTTTTCCAAAACATGCCCATAAAGTTCATATTCATAATTTTTATTAAGGTTTGACTTAGCTACTATCTATTCAGAATCTCATCTAAATGGTTTCAGCCTTGTTGTAGCGAAAGTGTTTACCATGATCTGGTAATAGCTATTAATTTATGGTAGAAAGTCGTTCCTCGGATGTGTGTTCGTAGTCACCGAAGCAGGGTGAGGTGAGCCTGACGCCGTTTCAATTACTCTTCGTTTCTGTGGCGGAGTTGTAAGGAGTTTCAATATAGCGCTATTGAGTTGCTTAATAAATATAAATGTGCCGTTTTTAAAAACATATTATAGGATCAAAAGAGCATTCTGTGCCTATGTGAGAAAAAAGAAGTCCACCACCTCATCTTCCCCTCCAACGGGTTCTCGCCTTGTCGTGGCGGAGGGGCTTAGTAACCGTGGCGCCCAACACGGTGAAGCCAAGTGGAACCCATCCGGCCGGCCCGCGCCGAAGGGCTGGCCGAAGCTGCCGCTTCCGGTTCGAGCACCGGTTGGGATAACTGGAGCTCACCGGAGCGGTCGGGGGCCGCAGGGGCGGCTGTGTGCTGCCCCAGCGGCCGGCTGCAGGGGCGGTTTCATAGCGCCCCTCGCAGCCGAGGTGGGGTCGCGGAGGGAGTACCCTCTGCGGCCAACCGGTGTCGCACCGGCGATGCGGCGGCGGTGGGGCCGCGGGGGAAGAGGAGTTTCGGTATTGCGATGCGCCGTTCTCCCTATCCTCCGCGGCCGTTAACAGGTAGCGGCGGGCCTAACATCTCTCCGCCGCGGGGAGCCGGGAGAGGTTTTCTCCCGTGGCTCCCATGGCCTCTGGGCGACAGATTCGGGGGAACCAGTCGTCCGCACACGCATGAGGTCAAGGAGGGGGCGCGCTGCATGTTCCGGCGCGCCCTGCGAGGGTTCATCCCTCCCCCCGAGGTGGGGCCGCGCAAGCGACCAGCGCCGGCAGGGTCGCGGTTGTGTGCGTACCCGCGTTCCCGTGACCCTGCCATCATGGCGATGAGGAGGAACATCGTGGGGGTTTTAGTCGGTGCAAGTCCGACATAACTCGTCCTTGCCCCCGCGAGGACGAGTATGCGTAGGCATTTCCCCCACGTAAAACAAAAAAAAAAAAAAAACACCTCATCTTTTATTAGTATGCGCTATATATCAACTATAGCATTTTTTTGTTCAGTCTTTCTTCCAAAATACCATTTATAAAAATTAAGCAATTACTAAGTGATTATTTATAATTAACAGATATTTTGTACAAAAGCTCATTGCATTGTCTGTTCTTCCTGTTCTTTGAGTTTTTTATGGTGAAGTTTGCACCGCTAGTTTCTTTGACAACCATAACAGCGTCATCTGAGGGCTCGATCTAATAAAAAAGAAAATTGAACAAAAAATAAAACTCGAACTAATCACAATAACACAAGAATAAAAACTAAACACGCAAAACACTCAAATCTATAATTTTGTATATAAAAGAGGAAGGAGAGAGGTGAGATAATATTAGATTGGGAAGGGTTGAACATGTGGAAAGTGATATAGAGGGAGAGATAAAAGGGTGTAAACTAATACATACATAAATAAGTATACAAATGAAATCTTTAAGTCGCGCATGATATGCGGCGGAGGGTGGCGAGGACTACGGTCATCGGAGGACGGCCTATTTTCTAAACAAAATATCTTACGATTTTATAATAAAACCGTATCAAAGGATCTCTTGATGGTTGTGATGGAACTTCTACAAAGCTAATACCTTTAATACATACATATATATCACGCTCGTTCCAAATGGGGAAGGCAGAGGCCACCTCTCTCCACTAGCTACGATCCTGGCATACCCTTGTCGCTTCCTCCACTTTTATGACCGTCTTCATGCATGCTTGTCGGTTGCGAGTACTCTTGACCCGGCCTTTCTTAAGGACATCTTCGATTTGTTCGAAATATGTCCGCCTAGATCAACCTGTACCGATTTGTCCATTAATTCTTACCTTGTATACCTCTTTCGTTAATCTTTTTCCATCCATTCTTTTACATGGCCCAACCATCTAAACCTCTTACCACTCTTACACAAATCTACATATTCCTGATCAATATTTTACAATAATAAAGGGGCTAATTTCAAGAAAAATCAAGATCTTTCTTGAAGTTAAAAAAAAACTTCATTCAAGAAAATATTGCTTTATGCTTTTGAAGTACAAAAAAAATCCTTAAACCGTGTTTTAAACATAGCAAAATTAATTAATATATTAAAACATTCAATCGATGCCTCTGCTACGTGCAATTAAAGCTAGAAATAATATACAAGTGTCAATGCTATAATTAAACTTAACATACAATAATATATGTATATAAAATAATAATTTATCATTATTAACTTTGGTATTCCTAGATTTTTATATTAAAGTAAAATATTATATAATTACTGATGTAACAATATTTTAAATAAAAAAGCAACATTGCGTCTAAATGCACATTAACGCATCGTTGTTATATTTGCACCTACAGCTTCTTATAAATAAAAAAAACCGAAAATAAATGCTATTTTGTATTACCCTATTTAAATTATCACGCCTAACTACAATAAGTAATTTCTAATTAAATTAATTAAAATCTAGAAATTTCACAAGTTCTGTAATTTTATATCGAATATCTAGTTATATTTTCAGTTGTTTGCAATTAAAATACGCTTTTTATAATTTCCTATAGATTTTCGCAAATAATATGACATCAACATTATATTCATTTATTGTAACGAACATATCAGGAAACTGTAAAGTTTTGAAAAAGCTTTGAAAGCAAATACCGATGAGAAATGCGATAGTGCATCTATTACAAAAAAATTACAATCTTCAACGTTTAAATATGTTCATGTATCATTTAAAATTTTTCATAACCTCAAAATGTAATATATACTTTTAAAATGACGTCGGGTATAATTTAAAAACAATTTCAACAATACAACAGCAGCAATGGACGGCAGCAAGCTTGGCGTACGCCTAAGCTAAATTTATGTAAAAGCATACATTCACGAAATATCTTTAATAAAAAATAATGTTGAAATCTTGTTACAAGTAATTTTTTATATTGCCTCCATTTTATTTATAACCGGTAAAGGCAAATAGATCAATAAGAGAGAGAACATATTCCTTTCTCTCTTATGTATTATATTATGGAGTAGTTCAATGAAACAATAAAACTGGATTACATTTATTTTTCCCTCATAATTATTTACTCTGATCGAGCCCGGAGAATTAAGTTTAGTAATAAGCGATCAATTAAAAAAAAAAATTCAAAACAGTTTTAAAATGGGCATTATCAAATGAAAAATACCATCAGAGAATACAATAAGTTAAATTTGATGTTATGACTACACTAGGCTATCACCATCGCAGACCACGTCACTACTTAACACCAGGCGGTCAAATCACCAATAGTCAAGCACTAACCTATTGGATTAGAAAAACAATCTTAAAGCTAATCATTATCAATCTTAATCAATGAATTGCAGAAAGCGTAAGAGGTAAAACAGCGCTAAATCGTAACATCGAATTTATCTGATAATTGACTTTAAACATCAAAGTGAACTGGTACCTAGTTTATAACAGCATAGCGGATATCGGATTGTATCTCATTATTTTCGATAAAAGAATCCAAAGGAGCGACGTCGTCGTCGCCAGCGCTACACCGCTCCAGCCGAGTTCGAGCGACCAGGAGGTGGTGAATTCTCTTGCCGATAGGAGTGGCAGAGCGGGATTACGCGGGCCAACTACACCGTCCGCTGTATCGTCACCGTGGGTGCTGCTCCTCGTGGACACCCGCTGTATGCGTTTGAAGTGGATTATCATGAGCGTGAACATCGCGAACAGACCTGAAAATATGAACTATTCAACAATTGGTCTGAAACGAGCTGCGAAGAGCTGGTAAGAAATGAGATATGTTATATTATTGGTTAGTGTGCTTGACGACCGCAGACTACATGATCACTTAGTACCAAGTGGGGTCGTGGTGTAGCACTAACATTCTTGATTTAAAAAAAAATCAGCTTTATAATTTCAGAACTAACATCTACATGTATGTATCTGTGTAGCACTGGCATCGTAACTTCTAGACCTCAGAATCGATATGATATTCATTTTATTCTTTATCTATAATAAAAAAAATACACCACATATATATCAAGATTATCTGTTCTGAACATAAGTATTAAATAATTAAATTTTGGACTTAAGAAGAACTTAAAATTCGGCAGCGCCACAGTGAATATACTCGTTTTCCTAATTGTCATGGCCTAAGGCGATGGACAGACTCCTAGTCCTTTTATATAAAAAACTGAAACACACGATACTGTATTATTGATGATAATATACACACCAGCTAACAAGTACATGACTCCAGTAACAAGTACGGCGCTGATCTGATGCTTGCAGACGCCGAAAGCGCCGACAAGCGCCGCGCTGCCCAGCACAATCAGGCAAACGAGCGCGCACGATATAGACAGATTCTGCATACCTGTTACGGACAAGATTTCGTCTGGTTGTGCACGACCAATAATATTCTTCGATAGTATAAAATAAAATTTAACCTTAAAGCCTTCTAAGGTTCTTACACTAGTCAATATAGAGCTATATAAAATTTGAATGTTAAACAATTAACATATTAAATTTATATAGAAAGATAAAAAAAGTTCTTCAGAACATATTTAGTATTCATACTTAAATAACGGTTTATTAATTAACAACTCTGGTTTATTATATTTACATAATAAAACCTTATCATGAATAATGTTGTGAAAGCATATTCTATAAGTTTACGTCCACAGTTACTTAAGTAAAATGATGTTGTTAATGACATATCTGGAAAAAAATAAATTAACTCCTTTTTCTCGATATGATTGCAAAAGTTATAAAATAAACGAGTTAAAATAAGATTAAAATATTAAAATTAAAAACATGTATTTTACTTACGATGCTGCCAATCTGCCCTCGGTTCCTCGTCTTCACTATTCGCTAAGTAATTTGTGCACAGCGGCTCAGACGGAAACCCGATTCTACTCAGTATTGTAACCTCCTCCTCTGTCAATAAATTCTTTTATTATTTATTCATAAACTATCATTCCTTAGAAGAAGCCTATGTCTAGCAGTAGACGTCCGCGGACTGATGACGACAAAAACTGTCATGTCAACAAAAGATTAGAATATAACCAGAAACCAAAAGTTCATTGCTATAGAGGAAAAAAAAATAGAAAAATCATTGAACTTAACTTGATCTACGTCAATTAGTTATAAATCTTAATGCTTACTTAATACTCCAAACATTTTGTCGTAAAATGAGTAAGGGTTTAAATTGAACATTACTATGAAAAAAAATTCGGGTTAAAATTAAAAACTATTTGTTATGGTCGAAACCGTTTTAGAAGCTTTTTCCTATTATATTAATTTCATTGTAAAAGCCATATTTACTATTGGAGGTATAGCAGAGTAAAATACCTTCCAAAGACACGCACATGGTCCATATTCCGCCGTTCATTGGTACTAAGAAAGTTCCACTGCCTTTTCGATTGCCCGTTTCCTCGATCTGTAAACGGATATCAGATTTATTCTTCAAGCAATTAAGTTTTTATTAGTACTTAGGAACGAAGGTAGAAACACATATTTTTAACTTTACCTGCAGTTCATTATTCATGTCATTACCTTGGTAGTAGAAATCTATTGCTTTTTTTTCTATTGAAGACCGGAGGAAAATAATAAAAAGCTAAGTGTATGACACTCATAGCTTGTAAGATAGTTTCTTCTTTATTGAAGACGTTTTTAAGAACCATTGACATATGTGATCGCCGGGTAGACTTGTATAAGTTGTTATTATATTAATACACAGCAATAAGATTTCGCTGATAAAAATCCTAATATGAAAGATTCATCAACAATGCATAGCAACGTAAAGTTAAGATAAAGTATAATTAATAAATTGCAAATAATTACAAAAAGATTGATATGAAGTGGTGTAGTTTAAATACATAGCTAACGCTCCAGGATGATATTATAAAGACAAGACGTTCATTTGGAGAGGGTAAACGTCTGAAATTGACCAAAGTTTGGAAAGAATATTTCCTGTGTTGCCATAGTGCTACCGCTGTCCAATAACTATAATAACGAAGATAGAGAATCAGCAGAAAGACAGGTCCGCTTAATGGTATGGAATCATTGTTGTTTACGTAAAACTTAGTAAAAACGCTGTAGCGCCACCGAACATGTTAAAATTATTATTATAGAATGATGAGCTTTCAGTTTTGTTTATGAAAAGCAAAATTTAATAGCTCGTGAACTTAAGTAGCACTTGAAAAAAAGCCGACAAGTGTAGAGACCACTCATGTAAAACATCTGCAGGTTTTTCTTAAACAATACCTGCTTGAAGGCAGAACAATACTTATAGAAACGAAGTGTTTATTTTAACTTATACACTTGCCCAGTATTTCAAAGATGAAATCGTAAGAAAGCTACATAAAAAAAAAATTATGTATATTGAATAGATATTTAGAAACAGTAATACTGTTATAGAAAACGACTAATAAGATTTTCTGGGGTTAAGAATTGATTTTAGTCGAATAAGTAAATTTAGGGCAAAAAAGAAATTTTATTCAAAATAGGTTCAGCTGGATGAAAGCATCCGGTAGTAAAGGGCATCTTCAATGCCTTCATGCTGTAAATATTTATAGTATTCCCTAACATAATAATATGAAGTAAACACGTTTCCGTAATGTATTACACAACGTATTTATTAATCAACGTTTCAAAACCCTATTCATTAGTGAGAAACACCCCAATACCTTGGGGTAATCATGTACTATGGAATTAAAAGCGTGTTACCTGACATATTTCCCACTATATATCCACTATATAAGCTTATAACTTTAATTTTTTTTATGAAGGGTGAGTAAACGAGCGAACAGTTCGCCTGGTGGAAAGTGATCACTGACTCCCTTGGACAGTCGCAACACCAGTGAGGACGCGGCTTCATTGGTGACCTTCAAGGTAATAATAAACTCTCTTCTTGAAGGCCCCCAAGTTGTAATGGTATAATGTAGGTTTATAATTTTTTCAAATAATTCTATTATATTTAATATAAACTGTTTACATATTATCATTATCAGGCTTTGTTTATCCACTGCTGGATATAGGCCTTCCCCAATGTCTTTCATCGCATATATATTAACCTCTACTTATTATATTAACTTAATATACGATTTAGGTTCTAAAATTCAGACAACTATTAAAGGTTATTTCATTATATACATATAACAAACTATGATTTATTCTCAGTACTCCTATTCTGCAAATGCAACATTAAAGCGACATTATAAGATAATCATCATCATCACGTGCCCTCTCCAAACTGAATTTAGGCGATCAAATTGAGAAAACAAATTCCATCATCAGCTAATTTTTAACAGATGGTATTTAAACCCGGTACCCTCCAATTATTAATACTTTATTTATAGCGTGTAGATAATATAAACACTAGAACAACACAGTACAGTAGTAAATTCCTAACAAAGAACGAGCCTGTTGTTAGTAAAGTGTAAAATATAAAACAGAGTAAACGCGAATGCGAACATTCGCCATTTGTCAATGTCAAGTACAAAGTATTCTATTTTATATAACGACTACATTTTTTTTTATCTTCTTTCTTCCCATTCAAATTCTCTCATCCAAAGCAAGCTGTGTTATCTAGCAGTAATAATATGCACAATAACGAAACAATGACAATGTATAACCATTGTGCTTTTTATAACACTGAAATAAAACCAATCCGGACTGAAATTATATTCTAAATGGAAAAGGTCATAGAACATTTACACTTATATTGCGCTGCATATAAAGAGATAAGTTTACATGGTGGGGATAGATCTTCCGCTCCAGACAACAACTCTAGCACTGACGGACATCCTCGGAGATGGAGGAGTGACCCTAGAGAGAGGTAATATACATATTTATAGCTGCAGTTGGTACTATTACTAGAATAATGATACTAGTATTTCATTGTAAACATCCTAACTAACAACTGATATCATCAAGACCAGACTTAGTCTTCGAGAGAATCTATCTCGGTTCGTCGTTTTGTTGAATAATCAAATAATACAAAATTTTTAATATTAATAAATTTAGCTCTTTTGAGATTTACGAGATACTTTTGAGAAAAAACTATCAGTACGCTTATTATATTACGTAGTCACATTTATGATAAATTGATACTATACTTAATATATATTACTTGTTAGACTGCCATCGTATATTGTACATAACTATAGTTTTAATCTAAGCAATGCACTCTTGACTAAGAAGTTTCATTGATCACTGTTTTTTTTAATAAGTAGGGAAGTATTTATAAAGCAGTGAGATTTCCATTTGTTGTTAATAAATTTCTAAATGTGACTTAAGTGGTAGTGGGCGGGGCACATTGCTCGAAAGACCTCTGGCCGATTAGGCAGTAAGGCCCTCGAATGCCACCCGCGTACTGATAGACGTAATGTTGGGAGGCCGCCCAGAAGGTGGACTGACGATCTGGTGAGAATCGCGGAAACCCACTGGATGAGAGCCACGTTGGATCGAACGATGTGAAGATCTTTGCGGTAGGCCTATGTCCAGCAGTGGGCGTCTATCGGCTGATGATGATGATGATGAAATCTCTAAATAGATAATAATTGTAATTTGTAACTGTATATTAAGATTTAAGTAAATCGATTCACGCGAGCCACACGGTACCGATCGATGTAGAGATCTTTGGAAAAGACCTATGTCCAGCATTGGACGTCTATCGGCTTCTGGGAAGGAAATAATTCTTGTTTAAAAACGCCTAAATAAAAAGATGTTTTATAATTCAATAAACTCTCAATTTCACTGGCTTGTTAAGTGACAACGAAGCCGAAATTGGTAAAAGGTATTCGGTAACTCTCCTACCATTTACGTCTATATCGTATCTGTATCTTATTATTTTTTATTATTAGCTTTTATTTTATTATGTTCTTGTCTTCACAACCTCTTGTGGGAATTTATCTCCCGTAAAATTTATCTCATTATATTGTATTTACATATATACTTATAGTTAAAATACTATTAGTAATAGCGACACTTTATTAAGTTCTGTAATATTTTTTTTCAAAAATTTAGAAAAATAATCATGATTCGAATTCGGTAATAAAATAAAATTTTAATAAGCTGTATCACAACCTATGGAGCTGGAGTTGTTTCTACGGTGTAGAGATTCACTGAAAGAAGCCATATAAAGGAGGCAACACAGAGATTACGTCGAAACTTGTTGTATAGACGCCACTTACAAGTGAAAGTAAGTGTTTATAGAGGTGCTACGTAATTATAGTACTAAGTCATTATCGATCAATAGACCAGGTATAGAATAAAGCAAATTATGCTGTAAACATCCTCTGTTCACGATCAAAGAGGTTTAGCTCTTTGTTCTTCATAAGAATAGGAAGAGTGGGATAACTTTCCATATATTACTTGCCACTTACATACATATATATCACGCCTCGTTCACAGTGGGGTAGGCTAGAGACCACCTCTCTGCACTTGCTGTGATCCTGGCACACTTCTCTCGCTTCTTCCACTTTCATGAGCGTCTTCATGCATGCTCGTCGGTTACGAGCACTCTTGACCCGGCCTTTCTTTACGATATCTTCGATTTGATCGAAATATGTCCGCCTAGGTCGACCTGCACTGATGTTTCCAATCATTCTTACCTTGTATACCTCTTTCTTTAATCTTCTTTCATCCATTCTTTCTACATGGACGAACCATCTAAGCATCCCTTTCTCTATCTTTGTCACTACATCTTCAACCACGACGCATCGCTCCCTTGTCACACTGTTCCTCACTTTGTCCACAACTTGCTGGCGTCAATTATGCCGTCCAAATACGATGAAGATTACTAACTTAATTCGTTCCATAACCGAAGACTATATTACTATTTATTACCACGTGATATCGTGATCAAACGGAAATGACAATAAATTTACAATATGTGGGTGGGTGGTCGACAGCATGCATCTCACATCGAACCAGACATCGCCATGTGGTACTACATACTGTTAGATTTCGTGCGTCAAGGGTGCCAGTGGTACCAGTCGTTAGTAAAATAAATTAATCAGAATCTGTTCATCAGTCAGTTACGACGCCTAGAAAGACCATCAAACTTATGACAAGTATATTTCCGCTCAATGAAAAAAAGAATTATTTCCATCAAAAAAAATTGTTTCCAGAGTTTTCCTTTGGAATTGTACTAACCTTAGCGACCTTCTCATCAAGCAACCAATGCAGTACGGTGTTGGAAGTGTTAGCCAGTGCCGCGAGGGCGGCGCGCTCCCACGTGACGTGTTCCCAGTGGTCGGTCATGATGGCCGCGCAGAGCATCGCCGTCGAACAGCTGTGGGGAAACAAAAGATTTAACCTCGACTGCTAATTACTGACGAGTGCTTCACATGGACGATTGAAATATTTCCGCATAATAAAGTTCAAAGTAAGACGAGCGCTCATTTACACCAATAGGCCACACCTTTGGTTTTCGTTCGATGCACATGACTCTAATGGTTGCGCACTGCCTTGTGGTCCTTTGTTTAAAGTGACCCCTAAATTATACACCTTTATTTGTCCTTTAAAAATAAATTCCGAACCGTCACTTTTTATATTTGAGTGTAGGAAAATATAATTTCAATAAAAACTATCAACACTAGCAAGGACTGAATCACATGTCCTTCCATGTTATTTTAAAAAATAGTCTTTTTACAAGGCTTTCTAAAGTTTCCACATAAAAAAGCTCTTATGTTCTTTGGGCAAATTGGGCCTTCACCAGAAGACTGTATTTTTCTTGCATTAACTAGTAGTAAGTCTGATCTACGATTTGATTAGACACAGCATGCGCCATGTGGTCCATTTCGCGTATAACCCGCACTGAATGGAAACTGCTCGACTATGTGATTTTCAGTATTGAGGAGGCGATGATGGAGAAGATACTTATTTAAGTGATACAAATACTATATCTACACTTTTAACAGTTTATGTTGAAAACTGCTTCTTAGGCGAACTGGATAAATATTGTTACAAAAATGATGGCAATCAAATGGGATACTAGAATATTCGAGAGCAAAGTGTTCCGACTCAGATGTCAGGCGGCGAGTATAGAATAATCAACAAGTCATCAGTCATAATAATTAGTATTAAAAATTTCTGGAGTAGTAAGCTGATGATATGTCCGTTCGGCGATATACGACTTGGCTATTTTGGGATTGTGAAGAGCTAATTTTTTTAGACTTTTGTTATAAGGAAATAATAAATGTTTTCATTTTGGAATCTCATTTCATTCTACCAAATCATAACCAACACCTAACAGTATGGTAAAATTAATGTTTTGTATATTACTCTACATAGGTACAAAACTATCTCTTAGCCCCTTTTATACAAAGTTTGGTCTGATTTACGATGTATTTACTTTACTTAGGTCGTAAAACAAAGAGCCGGGTAACCTTTTTCAGGGAAATTGCTTCTTCGTCGTTTGATACCGAGTAAGGGTAAATCACAACCTTTTATTTAAATCTATCTGAGGCCTTCACTTTGTTGCGCTTTTACTTATTTAGCATATATTTTGCTGGTGCTACTTTTATCTTTTGAAATTAATAAATGTATGAATCATTTTTTATGAAAATCATATTTGCTTATAAGATGCGTGAGCTTTCTAAATGTGTTTTCACCCTGTCTTGTTGTGTACAAAAACGACAAAATTAAATTTTTGGGAGGGGAAACAATGTCAATGATAACGTTTTCATTCTACATCCGAACATAGTTTAACAAAAGTGCTATTAGATAGAAAATAGGTTATTCGAGAATTGTATTGGCGCCGTTGAGTCTAAGCGTCTGACGCAGAGCTGTGTGAAATCCATTAGAATTTTTTGTTATATTACAAATCAAGTAAAACTTATAATAAAATAAGACTACGTTTAAAAATTATAATGATTTTTTTTACCGACCACACGTTTTCTGATCGTGGTAAGCTATACTATACTACTTTTCGTAACAAAATCGTGTTTGTTAAGGTGTTTAAACGGTAATACATCACATTTGATAAGTTGAGAAACGATGTTCCTTATCGTAACGTAATTTTACAAGTTACTAACTTATTCTACACCAAGGTTTTTTTTTAAAGCTCACAAAGAATTTTAAAGCTTTGCTGTAAGCCATTTTTAACGAACAACTTAATTAAAAAGATTTACGTTTTGTTTAATGAAAACTTATATTACTGTTATAATTAACTGGCGTGGTATTAATTTTAAAATAAATAAAAAAGTATACCGATTGTGATTTTTTACTCTACCGTTACATGATAAATTCTTACTCATTTACTGTTGTATCGATAAAATTGATATTTAAACGTTTTATATTATTGTTAATTCGAAAAGATCAAAAAGAAATCTCTCTTGATCCTTTTTATATTCCTAGAATTGTTGAAGTTGAAGAACATTCGAGAGAGATTTCTTATGATGATTCCATTACAAGAAATCTCTAACCAATGGTCCCTCCAATGTCTAATCCAAAATCTAATATAAATAAGAAACGGTATAAAATTATTATAAAACTTCCTTAAAAAAAATTATGAATATCAATTGATACCTTTTACAGAAGTTAATGTAATAATTTTTTCCAAGTAGTTTTATGAAAAAAATTGATAACGGCTATTAGTGAAAAATGTTGCTATGTTTAAATATAACAACGAAAGTATAGTATTAAAAGCAATCGTACCTTTAAAAAATTGTCGAACTTATGTAAACAATAGTTAAGTTACTGTTTGTATTGCTTTTTCTCAGCTAACAAGATCGTAACATCGTTAAGTTTTATGTATGCTTGAGAAATTCTATAAAATAAGACGAAATGTAACTAATTGGCTTAACTGTTTTTTTTTATAAAAATAATATTATTTGGTACAAATACTTATTAAGTCTCAAGTAAAATTTTTATATAGAATACAATACAATAATTATATATTTTACATTCGTAAGAAATAATATTACGCTTTCCTAAGCAAACCTTAGTACGGTTAAGTAAAGACGAACCCTACTTAATATTTAACAGCAAAGTACAAGGGATTTTAAAGTAAATATGGACTTAAAAATTTTAAAACAAATATTACAATTTACTTTGTAATAACTGGGTACGTTTACTTAAATTATACGTGGCACAAATCATGTATATTACCAGAGCTTATACCTTATTTACATTTAGGGGTGTGACGAGGCCCGCACAACAAGTCACGGAACTGAAGCCAACCCCACCTGCTTGTGGTTCCACCAACAGTTCCCACCAACCCACATTGGGCCAGCGTGGCGGGAAATAGTACAACTCCCCCATATGAACCCTTACAAATGACGCCCCTAGTGCCCGGTGGTACCATGGATGCCATGCCGACTGTCTGGTGAATGCGGGCAGCGCAGGACTAATTGATGTAGAGATCGTTGAGGAGACGTATGTCCAGCAGCGGATGTCTATTAGCTGATGATGGATGATAGATACATTTACCTATTTTATAATAATATTAAGGCGAATATAACCAATATTTTTAATGAAAAACTGTTAAGTATTATTCCAATATTTCTTATAAAAAGCCGTTGTAGTTGACAGAGATGTTTCGGGTATATCAATTGCGTTGAACTTAGGTACGTGTAAGTAAATACACTAATGCTTTCCTTCACATGTTGAGGCTATACAAAGGCGAAACGGTTAATGCTCTCGGAATCTGACCCTGAACTTTTGACTGAAGGCATAAGATATGTAAAATTGAATATACATCCCAGAGACGATTTCAAGTTGATCGGTGATTTTTAATACCCGTTAAGCAATTAGAATTTTCGTATATTTATACTCACTCCTTTACTATGGCTTAGTGATTGTTATCCTATAATAGTCAACTAATTTCAGTAAGGACAATACAGCTATTGATTTTATTAAGACATCGCTTTTTCATTATTTACTTGAGTTTAAATTGGAAATGGCTATAGCTGTAGAGAGAGGTACTTTTTAACCTCTTGTACCTGCTGGTATATTCTGGTAGACAAGAGTAAACAAATATATCTTTATTTCTAAAGTACGTATTGACGTCTAAATTGATTTCTGATAAATTGCTGAGCACTGTGCTTACTAGCACTTCCGGTAACTGTTTTCATAATAGAGACATATAGTTTTAAAAGACATCATCTAAATTTATGACTACGCATAACTTTGTACATAGCTATAATAAATATCTAATGACAATATTGAAGAAAAGAAATTTAAGTAGAGTATAAGAGTCGCAGGGGTTGAACTAGTAACTAGTCTGGCCATAAATACTGTTACATAAAAACTTTTCTTTCAATTTTTCAATTATTTTGAATTTGGGACACGTATACTATTTTAACAACTTCTTTCGATTTTGCGCTATTTCACATATTTTTTCGTGTTCATTATGAAATTACAATAGGTGTTAAAGAAAATAGGATTACAGTGATCGCCTTGCACACAGTGGGTACAGAGCCATCGGTCATATTGCAGACACTTCAAAAGCTTGGTATCAGCCGTATGTTCGTATATCGTACTATCAACAGATACAACAACACTTCCTTTGCCGAAGACGAGAAAAGATTGAAGCGGCCGCGTGCTGTTAGAACTACAAAGGCTGTTAAGCCTGTTAAAGCTAGAATTCGTCGAAATTCTATTAGGAAGCAAAAAATCTTATCGCGAGAAATGAAGATTCCCGCTAGGATTCTATCGTGTATTATAAAACAAGACCTGAAACTGTGCTCGGTGCTTATCGTCGATATACAGGACATGCCTTAAATCAATCTTTACAATTAAAGAGAGTGGATCGATCAAAAGGAACAAACCTTCTGTCGCGATACGCAGGTGAAAGGAACAGAAATATCGTCTTTATCGATGAAAAAATTTTCACGATTGAAGAACACTACAATAAGCAAAATGATAAAGTGTCCGCTCACAGTTCTAAAGAAGCTGCTCAACTGGTCGGAAAGGTACAATGTGGTCATCATCCTCCGTGATTGTGGTTTGGTGGGGCGTGTCTTATTAAGGAGTCACAAAACTACATTTTTGTGAAACAGGAGTAAAAACTTTAGTCAAAGTGTACCAAGATACAATCTTGGATCATATTGTGAAACCTCTCAGCAATACACTTTTTAAAAATATACCGTGGAGTTTTCAGCAAAACTCTGCACCTGGTTACAAGGCACGAACTATCCAAGCCTGGCTTGAAACCAGCTTTCCGGACTTTATAAGAGCTGAAGACTGGCCCTCATCTAGCACAGACCTCAACCCTTTAGACTTCAAATTATGGTCAGCTTTAGAGGGCATGGCCTGCTCTAAACAACACGGCGACATCGAGTCTTAAAAAATCTTTGGAGCAAGCAGTGGCGTTGGTGGAAATTTCCCTTGGAAACAGTGCGTAAATCCATAGATACGTGGCCAAACAAAATAAAGGCCCGTATAAAAGCTAAAGGTAGCCATTTGGAATAGAATATTTTTTTTATATTTTGCTGAGACTAATAAATAAGTAGGTATTAAATTTAATAATACTATATTACTTCATTAAAAAAAATCATTTTCATTCGTAACAGAACTTGTGGCCCGACGAGATTTAATAATATTCTTTGATGAAATATTGCAATCGTGTAAGATTTATCGTATAAGGTTCTAAATTATTTTTGTATATTTTTGATATATTTAAGAATGCTTTGATAATTTACAGTGGAATAATATAATTTAATGATTTTTTTTGTAAAATGTAATAAACAACTCCAAGCAGGCAGGTCAACAAAGAATTTAATCTGAAATTGCCTTAAAGCTCTGACGCATTTGTTTCCTGGGTTACGGCAATGCAGCATTTTGTCAAATTATTTACCCAATTTAACTCTGCGGTAGTTTTCAGGAATATAACTTTGTGACTAAAATATTCATTTAATATATATACATATATATATATGTAAATATATATATATTCGGTAAATATAACTAAGCGGAAAGTGGGGTAAACTAGCACGGAGAAAAATATATTTAGTGCAATTAGTAAAACCAAAATTAAAAAAATTATGAAATCTTAATTTTAGTACTTAATTTCGTGAACTATGTACTTTATATTGGCATCACTCATTCATTTATCTTTTATATGTCATTAAGTGTAATTTATAACTTACAAGTTTAAAGTGACAATCATACTCATATAACACACTATGTATATTATTGACGATAACATCACATGGTGTTTAACTTGGTAATTCATACCATGAACTAGAAACTTATTTTTATCACTTGTTTATCAATGAGATCAGTCGATAAAAGTCATCGTCAGAAAACAACATATAGTGTATAATAATATAGTAAGTATAATTTCATTTTGCAAACCTAATAAGAATATAGAATTAGACGGTTATACTATTTCTTTAAATTTTTTCACTGCCTCCTTATCGCTGCAGTTGGTTCGTCGACGTTCGATTTGGATGGATATATATAAAATATATGGATATATATTTTCTTCAATTTCAATGAGACAAGACGTGAAATTTGGACAGTGATAAGATTTTTAGGATCCGTCTATGTACTATATTCATATACGATCTGCTCTAATCCGAGTATCATACGTATGAGATACGCATTGCCTTTATTGTCGCTTTGGCATCATCTGGCAATACCAATATTAATCTGGCTGAATACGGTGAAGTACGGTTTGTTAATTAAATACTATGAGTTCATGTTTGGATGAAAAAACATCACACTTACCTCGTGAGTAGTAATGTCGCAAGTAAATAGAATACGGAGGGGTGTACGCCACATTCGCATTCGGATTGTGGCGTAGCTGTTTGGGCCTCCATGCCTGCGCCCAACTTGTGATAGGCGATGTACGCTCTCGCCGGACTGCCGTGGGGAGCAATTTTTGGGGCCTTAAACTGCTTACGCTAGTACTGAATCTACTCATCTGGTCGCCGAGGAGGCCCCCACTCCTCACCTTAAAAGATAAAACAGCGTTAATTTTTTAAAAATTTAGATAACTGTGGTACATGATGTGTTGTGTATGTCAAACGGACATATATTTAATTTGCTGTTAAATTTAATAACGTTAGAAATGAAAGTATGATATAATCAATTACTACTTTAAATGTTGTTTAACATTTTTTTATTAAGTAACATTCTAAATTGTAATTGACCTTGATCCTATAAAATAAAATTTGTGTTTTTATACATTGAGGACGACAGCTCCTTAGGTATTTTTATCTCTATTTGAAAGACAGTATCTTTTATGTTTTAAATTACAGAAAATTTAGAAACTCTCTAAAAACCCCTTTTAAATTCTTTTAAATTTAAATTTTCATACAACTGCTTAACCTGAAGTAACATTATGCGAAAACACAATGTCAGTAACGCATATTCACGTACTTCTTTCTAAATGGTAAAACCGTATTCTATATACTTCCGTATACTTCTAAAATTTTATTTGCACTTATAATTTCTTAAAATTACGTATTTTTATGAAAATAATACAATGTATGAATTTGACAATTAAGAGGGTTATATTTTACTGATGTAAAATTACTATAAACAGTAAAAGCAAACCTTATAAAATTATAGAACAAAATATGTGGAGAAATAGGAAAAGATATGTTGTGATTTGGGGAACATATGTCATTTTGTCCTTAAAAAATTGCTGAATAAGAAAACTAAACGTGGTGTGTTATTATTTAAAAAACAAATAGAACTCGGAAACCTATTTATTTAACAGCAGGATATGCCCCGAAACATTTGGCTACGTTCCAGAAACTACTTATATAACATTATACAAAAAACTTTAAAACATTGTTTAATGTTATCAAAATCTGTAATGATACTATGAACAAAGTAATTATCATGTTATTTACCTTTATTTATGAGTAACTGATTCTGCCACCAATATAGAGAAAAAAATGTATTTGACATGTTTATGAATATAACCATACATAAAAGCCTGCATTTATTTTATATTAGCCTGCGTACAAATTAGTAAATCAATTGAAACTACGTGGACAGTAAAAAGCTTACTTATTCTGCTTAGTCGCTCGGCAACACCTCAAATATAAATTGATTGTTCACATTTTTAGATTCCAAAACTTTTTCGTTTTGTTATTTGTATCATGAAAGAATATGCGTCTTGTGTTATTTACAATCACGAAATATTCGATGCAACTTCATTCAAACACGAACCATCCACTGAACAGTTCAACACAGACTGGGAGAACCGAGAAAATAAAGCATTATCTGGTGATGTTTAGTATCGAAAATAATGAAAATGGTATCGATATTACAGAGTTAAGTAATTAATATTTTTCAAAACACGATTTGTTAAATTTTGTTTCTAGTAGAATAAAAATATTTCAATTTCTTAATTTAAAATGAGACTAACATAATTTAAAAATAATACTCTTCAATACATAGTGAACCCTTTCTGCTTAAGTAGGAATCTAAGAAGTGGTTAAAAAACAGTGATAAATATGACTGACATCCACTTACCATAGACGCTGTAAATCAAAAACTAAAAGTAAAAAGCAATAAAAATTTAAACAAATACTATAATATCCGTAAATTTTAGTTTTATTCAATACAGATTAAAGATGCATTACGAAAATACGACATATAATACCTGATTTAAACTACTATTAATTATTCACAAAAATGTTTAACTATATAAACCTGAAATATAATTAACGGAAATTTATTTAACTTAAAAATTACAAATCCGACATCTTGCTACATATAAATAATATCGATAACATAAACTTTATAAGGAACATCACTAAAAAAATATTGGGCGAGCAATCGCTATCGCTGGAGCAGGGGAAAAGTCGATACGTAATATCGCGTGTTAATATACGATGCAAGCTGCATTGTTAACTTATTTGCCTAATTAATTTTAAACATTCAATTATACTTTATAAACTTAGATAAATTAAAATTAAAAATCTTACCATTATATTTTTAAATTCTTTAGACCTTGTAATAAAATTTGATTCAACTCAGTAAGTATTAAACACGACTTTTCCCAGATTTTCTAATTTGTTCGGTCATTCTATTATTATATAATTTTAAAAGATTAGCTGAATATCTATACTAAAAAGGATGGACGAAATGAGGTTATGATATATATCCAATATAGTAGTCGAGACAAAGCTGCCAGACAATAAGATTAATAATTTGGTGAGAGCCATAGGAAATCGCAGGATAAAAATGACAGCAGGCTAGTCAAGAGAGACATTTGTATATAAGAAGGAGGAAAATAGTTAACACTATAACTTTATACCTTATTAGGTATTTGAAAAAAAAATTATTCAATTTTAACGTCGATCACTTCTTTATAGGTGGGCAATCAACCAACAATTAACTAAACATTTTAGAAAGGTTGTATTTGTTTTATCTAATTTAAAATTATTTTGAACAGATACAGAGTTTTTTACCGAATTAATAATTTCAAAATGACAAGACTGGTATACAATTTAACAGAATTATAATATATGTGATTAACTTAAATAGAAGCAACCCTTAATTTTTTGTAAAGAATTCTATAGAATTTATGTTCTTTCTATACGTATTTTTTCAACTTCTAACACCTACCTAAATCTATAGATATACACTTGTTACCGTGTAGTTGAAATTATAGTGCATATAGAAGATAAGTCCGGTTACTTGAGTTCTTACAAGTATCAAATGGTTGTATTGTTACTTTCTACAAGTGAATCCAGGGTCTCTCATAACGCACAGAGAATATTAATATCCCTCCTAACCAACACAAGGACAAAAAAATCAATCCCTTCAGAAGGTATAAGACCAATTGAAGTTAATTTAGCCGTAAAGAGTAAAAAAGAATTTATAACTTGAACTACAATCGATGCAAGGCGATTGTTCAACGCAGGTCTGGAAAAATATTACTTTGGCGTAAATAAAGATTACTAAATATTTGAACCTTTTTGCGCTATTTATAGAATTTAACTCAAGTTTTCCAAGAGTAACACCTAATTGGTCTTTCGAGGGAAAAATTAAGTTTCTGTTATTCCTTACCTTGATTAAATAGTACGTGTGGTTGTTTTTAAAAGGGGTTTTATAGTACAAAGACTTATAACACAATTTGAGTTACATTATAATCCTATCTGGTGGAAATAAAGAAAACTGTGCCACATTATGCTGGTAAAGCATTTTTTCGCCTATGGCATACATGAGTAGTGTACTGAAAAAAAGGCATAATTTTAGGAAATTAAACAAAATAATCCAAATAATGTTTACAAAAAAGTAGAATTGTTTTAAGGTTTAATTATTATAAATTCTCTGTTGGTTCTTTGTCGATAATTCACGTATACAAAACTTATAAGTATAATGTGTATATAAAATTTCATTACATTAATTAATACAATAAGTTACATAAATATTTTTTTTAGTTAAGGAGAAATCGTTTCCGTTTCGCATTACAAGTAATTATTTTTAATTGTTAGAGTAAAATTTAGGTTACTTGAGTTGCCTCATTGAAAAAAATCTTGGACAATTTTTAACAAAATTTATTTCAGGAAAATGCAATTATAATATAGAAACACCATATGACAATTAGGAGTTGATGTGAAAGCACCGCATTTTGTAACAAAAAAATCGTGGTAATCTAAGTTAAAGTTATTTTTTGATACAAGATTTGCCTACGGCCGATTAGTTTTGATCTAAGTTCGTTTTGTATGAATTAATAAACGTAAGTAACAATTACACTATCCTTAAAAGTTTTACACTTGTTTGGCGGTAACAGTTAAAGAGATTTTGTATTTGCTAAAAAGTTGGATTATCTTATAATACAGTGTTTAGGAATATTAACTATATATTATTCAGTAAGTTGTATGCCATTGAACGTTAATTTCGCAATCCACGTGGCCTTTTCGTTTGGCTACTGTTTTCTTTCTCATCTTGTCACGTTGACCGTTAGGCCTTTGCGCGGCAGGTAGCTTTATTTTAAAATTTCATTTCTTTATTTTTGACAATATTTATTGAAACGTTTTATATTTTACGTTTGCACAAAATTTGCATTACATTTACAAGGTTTGACCATTATTAAAAGTTGTACAGTTATTAGACGTAAATATAAAGTGTGTATCCTATTTGTACCATAATAAAGAACTTTTAAAAGCACATAATATTATTATTTTTATCCTTGAATTTTAGTATGGCTGAAGTACCAGAAGTGAGCACCTCATCTCCAACTGAATTGCTTGGATCAGGTCGAAGGCATCTAGCAGTGAGGGACTATCATGCAGCTGCGGAAGCTTTGGCAAAGGCCTGTGAACTTCTTGCTGTAGAACATGGTGACACTGCTGATGAATGTGCAGAGGCATACTTGTGGTGAGAATTTAATATTATGTAGTTTTACAGATTTTTTAAATGTTTTGGTGATAATACAACAATTAAAATACTGATTGATTTAGTACAGCTCAAAAATTTGCCATGTATTCAACACTTTTACTGGTGCTAGGTCTTTGTTGCCGGACTGTTTAGAAGGGTACCAATACAACATGTATTTCTGCTGCCAAACAGTAATGTGCAAACATTACTGTGTTACGGCTTGAGAGGTGTAGCTTTTGTTATTAATTAGGTAGCTAATGAGACTCAACATCTTGTCTCAAGCCACAAGTGCAATTTGATGCAGTGTATAACATCCTAACTAGTGCCATATTGTTATGGGTAGGTGTATCGCTTACAATTAGGTAAATGTCCTACTGGCCTTGTGGCTTAAGTGTTTATTGCGAGATTATTGTATTTGAAGAGCAGAAGAGGAATGGACTAAAACTATGTCTATATAAAATCAAAAAATTTTTCTACACAATTTGAATTATTTTATTTTGAGATATTCACCACTAAAATAGTACCTGTGAATTTAACTCACACAAGCAATCGGGCATATGATTCATTTCACATGATAGATGATAATAAATATATTACTTGTGATATTAAGTGGCTATTGGTATTTTTCTTATAAATATTGTGATCATTATTTTTTCAAATTAAAGGTATGGCAAAGCTCTTCTTGGATTATCAAGAGAAGAAAGTGGACTCCTTGGTGAAGGCATGCCTGGAACTGGCAATGCTGATGATGATGAAGATGATAATGAAGGTATTATTTCTTTTTGGGATAAGTTTGATATATTAATTAAAATATTCATAGGCATTTTATTCCAAACAATAATGAACAAAATATTTTTTTTCCTTTATTATCCTATTAGTCTAATTGAAAATCCTTGATTATTAACAGGGTATTTAATATATAATTTTAAATTTAAATATAATCTTAACAGATCAAGAAGAAAATGGAGATGATGAACAAAATGGAGAAATGGATACAGAAGCAGAAGCTAAATCAGGAAATAATAAAGTTAAGAAAATAGAAGCAGAATCAACTACTAAGGAGGATGAACCAGGTCCAAGTGTGTCAACAAGTGGGGAAAATGATGATCAACCTGTTAGTTTTTTCCTTTCGTCCCTGAGACTGTTCTTTATTAACATGTCTTCATTTAAATTACATTTAACTGCCTGCCTACTTTATAGCAATATTTTACAGAGTTTGGATAGTATTAAGTTTTTATGAACCCTTTGGACTATCATCCCCATATATTATATCTGCCAATAAAACAAAGTTTTATATGTATTGACAATTGATTTTCAAAATATGAAAGCCAGAGTACTAAGCACAAGTATGCTTCATTATTTTACAAATGATGGAACTTTTTTGTGTCATTGTTATTTAATACCACACTAAATTGAGATCAAGTATTAGGTTATTCTCATTAAAAAAAGTGGGTATTGCGTTATATTATTTTTTTACTGATTCTCTATTCTTTCATTAGTGTAAATGGCGTTAAAATAAAAACTTAATTTCATAGTATCAGTTATAAGTCAATTGGGACCATGTGAACTAAATATCCTTTTGTAATAACTAGTGTTTAACGATATGTCACATGACTGAAAAAGTAGCTGAAATGAAATCAAACATATTCTCAATGATTTTAATAAGTTGACTAAAAGAAAACTTGTTATCAGGGTACTTCAAATGGAGAAGCATTGGACGAGTCTATGGCGAACTTGGAAAGTGATGATGATGTTGATAATTTGCAATTAGCTTGGGAAATGCTTGGTTAGTATAATCTAGTTTGTTATTGTAAATAATTTACTTTAATCTATTAAAATTAGAATGACTTCTGTGCAGTAACAATAAGTTATTCAAAAACTATATTTATAACAGCTTTAACTAAATCATAATAAATTAATTGCCTTTATGATGCAGTTGATAAGAATTCCTGACCTCGATGTGTTTTATTTCTTTCTGGGGTCATGTGTTGTAAAGTTCAGTTGGTGGTAGGGCTTTTTGAACTCTGAGTATCGACCCTCTGCATATTGTGTAACCATACTACTGATTTTGGACTGCCAACATATGAGCACTGGAGTATTCTGACTATGCTTCATCATCTACTGCTTCATTGTCACTTATTACTATGTTAAGTTAAGGCCAAGTGTGAGCACATTGTACATAAACAAAAAGTAAAGCAGGTATCCAATTAGTTAATTTGAATATAATTAATACACAAGATAGTTATTAAGTTTTAATATTAAATAAACTTTTTGTTGCAATAATTTTAAATTAAAAAGAAACGATAAGAAAATGCATTAGGATTTCATCTTGTAATGACTTTATGTATGTACAATTTTTTTTAAAAAAATTAAATATTCCATTTTGTAGAAAGAAGTATCTTACTTACTGTGACGTTGTAGGGTTATTTATGATTTACCAGTGGGTGTAAGTCTTGCTTTTATCTCATTGATGCATGAAAATAAATAGTTATTGTCGCTTAAAATTTTGTTACAATTTCTGTCATTTATTGAGAAGTGTTTCTTTTATTTCTACAATTTACAGACCTAGCGCGCAGTATCTTGCATCGTCGCAAGGAATCAGGTGGTGGTGAAGGTGCACGCGCACTTCTGGCCGATGTGCATCTTGCACTTGGTGAGGTCGCTTTAGAAAGTGAGACGTATGATAAGGCCGTTAGTGATATGAGTAAGTACAAACATATTTCTTAACACATTTGCTACTCATGCAAGAGTTCAACACTTTAATAGTATTTAGTAGTGACCAGCTAAAGACAATAACTGAGGTATACATAAGCATAGTCCTAATATTTGATATTTGTACCAAACAAACCTTTTTGTATTCATTTCACATACTACAATTATATTATTAGTTTTATAATGAGTTAATACTACACTACAAAACTTGTTAGCCAGAAAATAAAAAAGTATTTATTTTTTATCTTCATGTATAGTTGTACACATGATTTTTAATTTTAAGAGGCACATATTTTGTTTCATGTATATATTTATAAAACATAAAATACAAAGGAAGTAGCATAACTCTATTTTTTGTATTAAATGTTATCTTAAAAGTTTTAAAAATATTTTTACATCAATAATTTAAAATATCTTCTGTTCACTAGTCAGCTGCTTGGAGATCCAAAAAGAATTGTATAATAGCAATGACAGACGCATTGCAGAAACCCATTACCAAATTGGTAAGTTTTAAGCTATAATAAGCTAGTACATATTTAAAATCATAAAAAAAATTATTTGTTTTTAAAAACAAATAAATTTGTTGTTGTTTTAATTAACTTTCTAGGTTATCTTGAGTTTTCTGATTTATTAATATAATTTCTTCTCGGCAGGACTTGCAAACTCCCTTGCATCAAACTTTGAAGATGCTATCACACACTTCAAGAATGCTGCAAACATTGTAGAAACAAGGATTAAAACTTTAGAGAATCCAAGCTCAGCTACAGAAGATGCAACAGTGAAAAAATATTCGTCGTCAGACCCATTCTATTCAATTGAAGGAGAGATTAAAGAATTAAAAGAATTACTACCAGAGATACAGGAAAAAATACAGGACATGATGGATTATAAAGCAGAGGTAAGACCATGTGATTGCCTCGAGAAGACTCGTACTATGTTACGAGATTTAATGTTGAAAGAGAAGAATCGTTATGTGGTTGATGTTAAAATGTGAATTGAACATCCATTTTTTATTTTTTTTTCATTAAGTGCCTTAGTAGTTTGGAGGTATAAACTTAATTCTCACAACTTCTGATAAAATAAGTTCCTAATATGGCATAAATTAATAATTTTGCGAATTTAAAATCAGTATTATTAAAACTGTAGTGTTATTGAAAATATTAGTGATAAATACTCAAAGTAAGAGATAAGTCTTTAACTATGGTTTAACTAGTTCTCTATATATATTATATTACTGTTTATAGTGCAGTAGTTAAACAAGCATTTACACCCCATTGCCTCTTAACAATATCTGAAATTAAGGTAAAATCTAGCCCACTTTTTTTTTTAATTCTACTAATTGCATGATGATAAACAAGAACTGAACTGATATTATTAAGGCTTTAAGGACATGTTATAATTAATTTCATGGTAAAGATCTTAGCTCTTAAGTGTATTGCTGTGTTTAGGATTTTTTTAAATAATAAAAAAATTGGATTTGTTAATGTTTAAAAATCTAAAATAATTAAAAGAAAGCTGGAAAAGAAGTTAACATTATGAGACTTGTTTTAGAGTGCATCCTGCATACAAAATTTATAAATTTTCATTGTGTTGGTTTTCTGACAACACCATTGATGATTATATATGTTAACAATATTAAAAGTATAAGGATTTCTTTTTAATTGAACTTTATGAGCATCTTGCTGGCACTGCTGCTATTGTTGGTGCAGCTGTTTTTGCTTTAATGTTATTTCACGTTTTGACTATAAGATTCTATTTTTTTTATTTAAACTTTTTACCTAATTTTGAAGCATTGCATTTATTACTGACTGGCTTTTGATTCTCAATTAACAATTTAAAATACTCGTAGTGTATAAGCACCCTTAGTTTACGACTTAACTTTACCACAAGGCCATTCTTGTATTGATCTGTATGAGTGTATGGAATAAAATTAAACAATAAAAGGTACCTGTCTATTTATTTCGTGTCATACCCAATACAACAATGACCATGTGGTTTTATTTTTTGTATTTTATGCTTTGGTAAATATCCTTCATTCAGTTTTTGGGGTCCTGTTTGGAGTTGCTAGAGTGGGAAGTTAAGTGGGCTTTTTATTAATATATTTCTTTTACCTTAAAGTCCTATTACTAATACAAACCTAAACTCGTTAGCCAATGAGAAAAATGGTTTCATTCATCAATCACCTGGCTTAACATTGTTTTTTTTAAAGGTTCTTTTTAATGGGGCAATTATCATTAAACCTAAAACAGAGTTCATTTAAGTGATTCGAAATAATTGTTGATTGATGCGAGATAACATTACAATGAAAAAGTTAGACATTATTTTAATTGTTAAGAAAAATAATCAGATATTGTGTATATTTTTAATGTTTTCTTTAGTTTCTGCAAATGTGCAAGATTTATTAGTTCAAAAATTTTACACTAGCATCATTTTATGTCAGTCGGTAATGTGCACATATAGCTATGTTATAAAATTATTTAGCTATATAGATAATACCACCACTCAGAAACATTATTCTCATCATTAATAATCACTCATGGACTCGTCATCTAGCATACACTCATATTACACCAGTCTCCTGGTGTAGTTCTCTCCTCCCACGGTTATTGAGACAAGCGATGGATGGTGGTCAGAGATACAACTGAGAAGTTATTGGTTTCGGTACTGCTTTCAAATTACCTTTCATCGGAATCAAGTAGTTCAAACCAATTTGTTAAGGTTCAAGGCAAGGAGAGGGAAGACCCCTTTTTTTACTGGTTTTATATTATGATAAAACATGGGTTATACCAAATTGATAGGTTTGATGTATTGACATAACTATTTATCTCAATTTTTATTCCTTTATACTGGGTGATAAGAGACCGCTTCCTAAAACGAAGACTAATGTAGTGACTAATGGTAGTACTAATAACACCTTTGATGATGGGACGGAAAAAAACGATCTTGATTAGATTTTTTTTTAAAACGTTTTATTAGCTTTACTTACGCCCCATCATGTTAGTACAGTTAAATGAAATGATAGTTCCATAATAAATACATTACTTTACCCCGCAATGACACATAAAATCAAGGACAGCTGATGCTTGGATCATTGTGTAATTTAAATGCTCCGTGTCCCGATGAAATAAGGTTCAAATTGAAACCAAATACATGTAGAGTTCCCGCCGTCCCCGGGTGTTCGTTAATCCGAGCATCATCTGGTTTTAATTTTGTTTTGACATTGCTTGGTTTATTAGCAATGTATTTTTTATGAAACTCGTTACATTTAGCTGTACTAACATGATGTAGCGTATATAATGGTAATAAAACGTTTTAAAAATATGATTTTTTTTTATCAGGATCTATTTTTTTCTGTCCCGACATCAAATGTATCATTAGTACTATCGTCTGTCTTCGTTTTCGGAAGCGGTTTTCTAACATCCGGTGTTATAATTAGGTTTTTCTCCCGTGCGAATTTGATGATTCCTCTTCAGTTAATAACATTATTATACTGTGAAGTTGTTCTCATAAATATTTCAAAAATAAATTTCACCATGCGAAGGCGGGAAGATTTATTTATGTCTATTTAGGTCTGTTAAAATTTGTTTTCTACTGTTTGTAATTTTTCGCTTAGGCAAAATTCCTCGCCTGTAACCATTATACAGGAATCTTTATTTTATTTAATGATTTTCTTTTCAGACTATAAAGCGTGTTCGCGAGACTTTAAGCCTGGCGAACGGGGAGGGATCATCGGAAGGGAGCGGGGCCAGCTCCAGTACGTCTGAACCGAAACCTGCGGCTTCCGACATCTCTCATCTTATTAAGAGGAAGAGGAAGCCCAGCGACAGCGAAGCGGACCCGGCACCGAAAAGAGTGAATACGTGAAGTGTAAAGTGTTTTGTCACCTGAACTTTGTACCCTGATGTGAATTTCAAACAATGTAAGTGATTATGCCAGCTAGGGTCTATATCAATACGCCGAGACATTCGGTGGGACTTCTGTATTTTGTAATAAAAGATTCTTTTAAGGCGTGTACGTACGTATTCAATATCATCATCAGACGATAGACTTCCACTGATGGCCATAAACTTCTCCTGAGTAATAATTGAATTAATTTTATTTTAATTTATACTTCTTCATACGTTTCACTTTAAACTTATCAAATAAAAAAAAGTTAATGTTTGAGTATATTACTATTTATAAATTGTTAATACATTGTTAGTATTGCACATGAATAGTCTTGATGTATAATATTACATGAAGATAATTTGAAAATACTGACCGAGGAAAGTGAATAAGTTTAATTTTAACTGCACCTGTTGAACACCAGTTAAATATTTGTGTTGTAAAACTAATGTCGCTGATACGAATCCGAGGCCACAAACCGGGTTTATTTGGTGGCGTCGTTTTATATGAACTCGTCTGGTTTGTGACAATCCTCATGTAAATCTCGGCCCATAACAGATTTCCCGTGTTTCGGCTATCAATATGTTAGAGCCACAGTATTCAGAGTGTAGGTGCTTCAGATCACCACGACCTCCGTGTCATCAATAATGAACACTTTCCATATAATGGATTTTATCAATAATTACAATAATGGTCGAAAAAATTTATTTTGTAGTAATTTTTTAATGTTTCACGATAGACCATAGTTGGATGCAGTTGAATAAGAAAAACAACTTTCTGAACAATGTGATGAAATACTGTATTTGTTAGGATCTTCAATGTCAATAAGGTTGTTGGTGCATCAGAGGAATTTTGAAAGTTGATCTTATGGTCATATTAAATTTTTAAACTTTATGTAATATAAATAATTTAAACCATAAGAGTAAGAAGGATATTCTAATATATAATAAAGAATGTCGATTGAATAAAAAATATAAGTAAAAATTAATTAAAGGACTTGGTTAATGTAATAAGTTTTGGTGTATTAAAGCGAACACAATCGGAAATCTAGTTAGTACTTCAAAAACTTATATTTTAAATACTACAACTGTTAATATTCAATATTGGTTCTTATTAGTAACAATTTTTTTCATAGTAATAATAATTCTTTTCAGGCATTTAAAAATTTAATCAAAAATTCATTTGACTGAATTAGATTTAAGTTGGCCTGTTAAACTTAATGACCTTTTCCTATAATTTTTTCGAGTCAAAATTTGGTTATTGTATTAGAGAATTCATTGATATTCATTTACGGAAAAAAAAATTAGGCAAGAATAATGTCCTAAAACCGAAGAATAAATCGGTGTTTTAAACTGTAAAATTAAGGTCAAGTGATAGCCACTTGTAGAACAAAAAAAAAAATATTTTATCCACTGTTTTGTCGTCAACAAGAGAGGTTTCGTAAAACTAGTCTTAATAGGTAAATTATTGAGATATCTAAATAACAAATAACTTAAGTATGATAAATTTTTCATGTTGATAAAAATGTGAAACGATTGTGATCTGACTTGGAATTATTTTCTATTGACCCTATGATTGTGTATCTATGTTTAATTTGTTGTAATCATATTGTAGTTTTTGTGTTTCCTATCAATGTTTAATTTCTCTTTTACGTTTAATATATGGTATACAGACTAGTTGAATTTAATTCGGTTAGAGCAATAATTTCAACGGCAATTACTGCATCCGGAACTTAGCATTGCAGCGTTTTCTCTCCTCAGTCAGAAACCCACAGAAACACCCAAGACATGGTGGGGAAATATAGTGTCAAGAGATATGTGAGTGCCAAGGGATTTCGAGGACAGAGCGAAGTGGAAGAGAAAGATAAAGAAAGCTGCTCCACTACCATATGTCATAATGGATTGGAAAAACACATTAATTTCAAATATGAGAGCCAGTGCATTCTGGGTGAGCACGTTTCATCATTTACGGTCTCATTTTCTCTTAACGCCAAGTAAAATTGTAGTCGAATGTTATTTGATTATAGAGAAAAAAAATCATATTTTAAGAATTATTCGAATTAATTATTTACTAATCAAAATGAAAACTATGCGAATGTCGTTAATATAATTTTAACATATTTTACTTTTAATTTTCACTGATAATACTAATTCTAAACACTCTTTTTATTAATAAAAAAATCGTTTAAACTAAAGGCTTTCAAGTTTTTAGTAGCCGTTAAAAATATGTTACGGTGTTGCTAACATGACGTCCCATGCCATGAATTTAAGTAAAAAAATAAAAGATTTTTGATAGGTTACAAATTTTTGTAAGTTGGAATGCATTAATGCAGTGTTAATTACAATGGGCATAGTATTGTAGTTGTCCAGTAGAGGATTATCGCATACAACCTACTGCTGGGTAAACAGACGCTGATGGTAATAACGGTGATGCTTTTAACAGCCTATAAATGTTTAGATTTTTAGACTTTGTTTTGAATTTTTTTTTTTGGTATGGTGGCAATGAGGACTAGAGATTACTAACAAATTTAGGGACAACCAAGTTTTTGGATTAGCTCATCTTTATATAAATCTTACATTTAAATCAAATGTTCCTATCGATGGCTAATCATTAAAAATTGATTTGAGAAATATTTGTTAATCATCATCATTTCAGCCTGTCGTTGTCCATGGCTGAACAAAGACCTCCACAATATTTATTTGTTAATAATGGTAGTATAGGGCTTGTGTAGTTCGTTGGCCTAATGGTTATAGCGTGCGGCCTTTATTCCTAAGGTCGCAGGTTCGAATCTCGGCATGTACGGATGACTTTAATATTTGAGTTATGTACATTTGTGAACTTTAGTAACAAAAG
Organism: Ornithoptera priamus; assembly: GCA_029034505.1. Classification (NCBI taxonomy): domain Eukaryota; kingdom Metazoa; phylum Arthropoda; class Insecta; order Lepidoptera; family Papilionidae; genus Ornithoptera; species Ornithoptera priamus. Next base: position 3,516,273 of record JARDWD010000834.1, read on the forward strand.
CGAAGGGAAAACATCGTGAGGAAACCTGCACATGAATTAGAATTTATTCTAAGGTGTATGTGAAGTCACCAATCCGCATTGGAGCCCGCGTGGTGTTTATGGCCCATCGCCTTCACATTGAGGGTATGCCTGTGCCTCAATAGTGGGGACGTAAATAGGCTATTGTTGGTAGGTTTTCTGTTAATAAAATATATGAATGGTATCATTAACAAAGATTGCCGGGCGACAGTACAGCTTTATTAACTTTTTAAATGATTACAGTTTTACAACCGCTTTTCCTATATTCTCGCCTGCGAGCATTCCAATAAACGCATCAACGACATTCTCAAAGCCATGCATTACATGTTCTCTGGTTTGCAATTGGCCACTTTTAATCCATTCTTTCATTTGATCAAACGCTTCCGGCCATCTATCAATCCATTCCGGAATTAGGAATCCCCGCATTATGAGTTGTTTAAATACGATGGCCGGCTGCAGAATAGTTGCTTTAGGTCGGTCCGTCACATCTGTATTGTACGAGCTTATACTACCACATACCGAAACTCGACCAAACTTGTTCATTTGATACATAATAGTGCTACTTATTTCACCGCCGACGTTGTCAAAGAAACAATCGATGCCGTTGGGAGCGGCATCATTTAGTGCTTTACTTACATCGGCAGTTTTATAATTGATCGCTTTGTCAAATCCTAGGTCTTTCTCCAACCACAGGCATTTTTCATCGGAGCCCGCAAAACCGATAACCTTACATCCTTTGATCTTGGCGATTTGTCCGACGAGAGATCCTACCGCTCCAGCAGCTCCTGTAACTACAACTGTTTCACCTGGTTTTGGTCGACAAATATTTAAGAATCCAAAATATGCAGTAATTCCGGATATACCCACAGCACCTAGACCTAATGACGGAGACAGTCCTTCCATACTTGGTAACTTGTAAATATTTCCTGTAAGTCCACTGTCATCTTCTTCTTTGGCAGTGGTGTAATCGCACCATCCTTTATGCGTAACTACTTTTGTTCCAACTGGAAATTTGGGATTTTTAGTCTCCAGTACAGTTCCGATTTGAAAACCAAATTGATCGTAAGGTACTTTGTATGATGAATGGTATGCCCGTTGATAAGGATCCACACTAAGCCACTCGGCTTTGATCAGAATCTCTCCGTCTTGTACTGGCGGTAATTCGTATTCAACCAATTCGTAATCTTCGCGTTTCGGGAAGCCGTTGAATTTGTTTTTTACAACATATTTTTTTGCTTTCACCATGTTTGTTTATTGATTGATGATTGACCTGTAGAATGAAAATCATTCAAATGAATTAGACCAATATCTGTTAGCTAATCTACCAAAAATTTGTATAATACAAAATTCAAAATAAATTATGATGACTTTAGTTCCTAAATTGAATGTGAAAAAAAGGTAAAAAATTAAATAATTTGAGCTCTTAATATCTGTTATGTTGTAGTGACGATGTATTAACGAACGTAGACGATTTAAAATTGAATAGGTGATCTCTGTACTTTTTGCTGAATGGATATTTACACATATCCAGTTTATTCATATTCGATTTTAATTTGCACCATCAAGAAGGAATTATCAAAAACATAGTAAACTTTTATAGATTAGGTCCTTACATATGAAATTAGCGTTTTGTCGTACTGATCACTTTGATCTGAAATATCTCTTTGGTTAAGAATTCCAAATTCAAATTTATAAATTCATTTAGCTGCTACATTTGAGTTTTGAAAACAGTTATTCATTTGTTTTTTCCTCATAATTTTTTTCTTTGATGTCGCTTATTACCGCACAATGAAAAAAATGAAATTTCGGTATATTTATGAGTTCGAGTTTTACCGTGGCACCAGTGCTGCAGAAACAGCTCGAAGGATTAATGATGTGTACGGTGCTGCTGTTGCAAAAGAAAGCACGGTAAGTTTTTGGTTTCAACGTTTTCGTTCTGGAAATTTCAACCTTCAAAACCAACCCGTGAACGGCCAGAGACCAAAGTGAAAAATGAAGAATTAAAGGCTGTTGTGGAAGCGGATCGATCACAAAGCACTTCAGAGATTGCTGCAGGCTTTGGGGTAAGTGACAAAACTGTATTAATCAACTTGATGCAAATCGGGAAAGTAAATAAACTTGAACGATGGGTACCTCATGAATTGAGTGAATCGAACTTGCAAACACGCGTCGACTGCTGCTGCTGTGTTACTTTGCTCAACCGACACAAGAATGAAGGGATTTTAAATCGAATCATTACTTGTGATGAAAAGTGGATACTGTACGATAATCGGAAGCGCTCGTCGCAATGGCTGAACCCTGGACACCCAGCCAAATCCTACCCTAAACAAAAATTGACTGTAAGTGTTTGGTGGACCAGCGCCGGTGTCGTTCACTACAGCTTTCTAAAATCTGGCCACACGATTACGGTAGATATCTATTGTCAGCAATTGCAAATCATCAAGGAAGAACTAGCTGCTAAACAACCGAGATTGGTTAGTCGCTCTAGGCCACTGCTACTTCACGACAACGCAAGACTACACACTGCACAACAAACAACCACTAAGTTAGATGAGCTACAATTGGAATGTCTGCGACATCCACCGTACTCCTTTGACCTTGCTCCAACATATTACCATTTGTTCTGGAATTTGGACAACTTACAAGGACAAAAATTCAACTCCGACGCGGCAGTCCAAACCGCCTTTAAAGAGTTTTTTTTTATATAAACTTCAACGGCTCCTGCCTTGTCGTGACGGAGGGGCTTAGTATCCGTGGCACAGACATAGTGACGCGAAAAGGAACTCGCCCGGCCCGGTCGCAGTCGCTCCAGGTTAGAGCACCGGTTGGATAACTGGAGCACACCGGAGCGGCCAGGCTGCAAGGGCGGTTTTATACTGCCCTCTGCAGCCGATGTGGAGTCGCGGAGGGAGTACCGTCTATCACTAACAAAGGGTAGCGACGGGCCCAACATCGGATCCGCCCCAGGGAGCCGGGAGAGTTTTCTCTCTTGGCTTCTCTTCAGATTCAGGGTATGTTTTAATATCTCCTCCCCAAGTAAAAGTTGTGCTCGACAAAGAACTTTTTCACTATACAGAAGTCATTAGTAATAATTTAATTGCATCAAACCAATACAAAGAAGTATTGCAATTTTAATTTTGACAACATTAGCAAAGCAGAAAAAGCGAGGAAGTATAAAAATATTTAACAAGGCAAATAATGCACTAAAAGTTTATAGACATCCACCATTGATGTAAATGTAAATTAAATATGCGTATGACTGTGTGATTATTTGGTGTAATAATATTTTCTTTTATTTTTGTAACGCAATTAATTAGACCAAGATTAATATCATTCTTTATTATCAATTTTTTTTATAGCACTCAAGAACACGACTTCATTACATACATTTTTATATTAATCTTAATATTCATTAACAGAGAAGCGAATTACATGAGACAATAATATAAAATATTATTCAGTTATTCAATGATTACACTTTTACAACAGCTTTTCCTGTATTCTCGCCCGCTAGCATTCCAACAAACGCATCAAACACATTTTCGAAGCCGTACGTTATATGTTCTTTAGCTTGCAATTGGCCACTCTTGATCCATTTCGTCAGCTGAACAAACGCTTCTTGCCATCTATCAATCCATTCAAAAATTAGGAATCCCTGTATTTTAAGTTGGTTAAACACGGTCGCGGGCTGCAGAATTGTTGCCTTTGGTCGTTTTGTCACATCATCATTGTATGCGCAAATGCTTCCACATACTGAAACTCGGCCAAACTTGTTCATTTGATACATAATAGTGCTACTTATTTCACCACCGACGTTGTCAAAGTAACAATCAACGCCATTAGGAGCAGCTTCCTTTAGCGCTTTACTTATTTCTGCAGTTTTATAATTAATAGCTTTATCAAATCCTAGTTCTTTCTCCAACCACAGGCATTTTTCATCGGAGCCCGCAAAACCGATAACTTTACATCCTTTGATCTTGGCGATTTGTCCGACGAGAGATCCTACCGCTCCAGCGGCTCCTGTAACTACAACTGTTTCACCTGGTTTTGGTTGACAAATATCTAAGAATCCGAAATAGGCAGTGACACCGGGCATACCCACAGCACCCACACCTAACGACGGCGATAGTCCTTCCAAATTTGGAAGTTTGTAAATATGTCCTGTAGGTCCACTGTTATCTCCATCTTTAGCAATAGTATAATCGCACCAACCTTTGTGAGTAACTACCTTAGTTCCAACTGGAAACCTAGGATTTTTAGACTCCATTACAGATCCAACTTGAAATCCGAATTGATCGTAAGGTACTTTGTATGACGAATGGTATGCCCGTTGATACGGATCCACACTGAGCCATTCTGTTTTGATCAAAATCTCTCCATTTTGTACTGGGGGTAAATCGTATTCAACTACTTCGTAATCTTCTCGTTTCGGGACACCATTAAAATTGTTTTTCACAACATATTTCCTTGCTTTCATCATGTTTATTTACTTGTTGATTTCAACTGTAGAAAGAATCATTCAGATTTATTATTTGTTCGTTACCTGCTGGCTTATCTGAATGTCACTTAGATAATGACAAAACATTTCATAACGTGTATCATGATAATAAATAAAAAAGTTGGGATGACATTTGCTTTTGAACGATTTGTTTCACAACAACATTTCAAAAGATAATTATATGCAATGTTAAGCAATAACAACATTAAAACTTGTTAATGTTTTTTTTTTATTATTAAGTAATTGTTAAAAATTTGGAAATACTAAATACAATTTCTTCGTTAACTTCGTCCTTACTTATAAGAATGGCCATCATTCAAAATTATACATTTTACAGGGTTTTGTCTGCACTTTTAATTCAAAGCAGATAACAAAAAAAACGTGTTTATTTCTCTTTCATTTTAAATTGCACAACGAAGGACTATTTAACGAAAAGATCGTAAAGTTTTAGATGTACATTTCCAAAATATTTGTAAATGATAATGATATGGCGCAATGAATAAAAAAAACTACAAACCTTATTATTTTTTCTTCAATTGAAGTATTACTATACTTGTAACAATTTGACGCCAACACCACCACTGCCCGTGTCTTATAGATAAATCCAATTGACAATTTAAAGTTTATTACGTCATCTTTTTATAAGGCGAAAACACACAGCAGTTTTTGTATTGCCAAGGATAAAAAAATTCGTAAAAATTATTTAATTATATACAATTGTGTCTTGCGCTAATATAACTAACTGACCTTACTACCTCGATGTCCTTTACTGCTGGTTGGTGTGTGAGTATATCCAATTGGTATAAATTTGACATTTTACCTAGATAACTGTCAGTGTTATAGGCGTTTTTTTGGGCAACCGTTAGCGGTGTACGTAACGGCTGTATTTAGTTTGTATGCACCCTAATATGAATATGACCTTGATTATATAACCACAGCGAGCAAACAATCTAGGTATATTTTCGTTTTAAAAGTAATGTATAAATTATGTGCATAAATTAGTGTTTTGAGAGAAGCATGTGTCTGACTATATAGAGTTGATGTATGGTTATACATATTTATTTCTGTATCTTTTTGTGTTAGTATTTCTTAATTTAGACTCAGTGTAAGTTCCATTCAATTATCTTCATTTATTTGTTGACTGTTAAAAATCGTTTTTAGCGATAAAACTGCTATCTTCATTACATTCGTCTTTCTTATATATTTTGTAATGAAAAAGGATTAAATAAATTAATGTGTATAATTCGTTGTTATTAGATTTAGGAATTAAACAAACGTCTGATTTATTCTATATTCTGTACTAAAAAATTCTGAAAGAGACGGTAGTCACAGTCAATAAACGGTTTAAATTCTGATAGCTAGTGATGTTAACTCGAATAATCTGAATTTGCTTTCATTTATTTATATTATCCTAGGAATATATATATATATGTCGTTTAGGAAAATTCGAAATAATTGTCAGAATTTTTGATCTTTTTTATCTTTTTGTGGTGCTAAAGCTACAAACTTGACTGTCATTAAATAAAAGATTGTATTTTTCCTTATACGTAATTTTCACTTGTAGATCGTTATTAGTGTTCTATTTAGAAAGAAATAATAATGATGAATTTATTAGAATTACTTATATTGTATAACAATCTTCCTTTAAGAATCGAACCAAAGGATCGACTCACTTGGACTATATGAACTATTTGTGTTTGGTAGTATGAGTGACTTATTTTGAAAGCAGTCTCGTTAAAATTACATAATTCAGGGTATTAAATAAACATGTCTTGGTGACAGGTCTCTGTTGCTGGAGACCGTCTAGATACGTACTATTGCAGTTCTTATTTTTGTCACCATACAGAAGTACGCATTCATTACTATGCTCCGGTTTGAATGGCGCTGCTGTTATTGAAATTACTTCTATACTGTAGCTAGTAAAAGACAGATATAGGTTTCAGGAATATACGAAATTACAATGAATATCCATATAATTATTTCGATATAACTGTCTAGATAAGATTGTTATGTTAGTTTATAATTTTAGTGTCCTTGTTAATATACAAACTGGTATAATCCATATTTATTGTGATCAATAAAAGAAACGAGCAACATCATGGCATTAGGGATGAAGCCCTGTATAATAAAGAGACAAAAAAACAATGTCTCTAAAAATTACATACTTGTTTTCCGGGAGAAAACAAATTCATTTTTCTTTTACTTTTGTAAAGTAATCAATAAGAATTAAATGATTATGATTAAAATTTTTATTATGATTCATTACTTATTAGAACATTATAACTTTTAATTTTATTGTTAATACTCGTAGATTTAATTTTGTTATAGAATTAAATTTGATTATAAGAAAACTGAATTCCATGTCATAATAATATAATTTATTAAACTTTTTAATGGTCACACTTTTACAACTGCTTTTCCCATATTCTCGCCCGCGAGCATTCCAACAAACGCATCAAAAACATTTTCAAAGCCGTGCGTTACATGTTCTCTAGCTTGCAATTGGCCACTCTTGATCCAACTAGTTAGTTGATCAAATGCTTCCTGCCATCTATCAATCCATTGAAAAACTACGAATCCTTGCATTTTGAGTTGCTGAACCACGATCGTCGGTTGCAGAATCGTTGCTTTCGGTCGTTTCGTCACATCATCGTTGTATGCGCAAATGCTACCACATACGGAAATTCGGCCAAATTTGTTCATTTGATTTATAATAGTGCTACTTATTTCACCACCAACGTTGTCAAAGTAACAATCAACGCCATTAGGAGCAGCTTCTTTAAGCGCTTTACTTATTTCGGCCGTTTTATAATTGATCGCTTTATCAAATCCTAGGTCTTTCTCCAGCCACTGACATTTATCATCGGAACCGACAAAACCGATAACTTTACATCCCTTGATCTTGGCGATTTGTCCGACAAGAGATCCCACCGCTCCAGCGGCTCCTGTAACTACAACTGTTTCACCTGGTTTTGGTTGACAAATATCTAAGAATCCGAAATAGGCAGTGACTCCGGGCATACCCACAGCACCTACACCTAGGGATGTAGATAGTCCTTCCAAATTTGGTAGCTTGTAAATATGTCCTGCAATTCCAATTTTATCTATTTCTTTGGCAACGGTGTAATTGCACCAACCTTCATGAGTAACTACCTTAGTTCCAACTGGAAACTTAGGATTTTTAGTCTCTTGCACAGTTCCAACTTGATACCCGAATTGATCGTAAGGTATTTTGTTGTATGAATTGTATGCTCGTTGATACGGATCCACACTAATCCACTCGGTTTTGATCAGAAGCTCTCCATTTTGTAATGGCGGTAACTCGTATTCAACCAATTCGTAATCTTCACGTTTCGGGACACCATTAAATTTGTTTTTTACAACATATTTCCTTGCTTTAACCATGTTTACTGGTTTATCTTCAACTGTAGAATACTAATAATTTTGTGGATTTTTATATTTATTACTTATCCTCTAGCTAACCTGAAAGTCATTCTGATAATGGCACAATCTTTTTATATATATTATCATATAATGACAATCATTGTTGAACAATTTACGTAGGATGATTACACCGTTTTGTTAATATAATAAGAAATATGAAACAGACACGTTAAAATTTGTTAATCATTATAATTATACAACAATTCGTTGTATATCTTTAATACTGTGTACAAATTAGTCGATTAATAAATTGTTTCTGTTTTTAAAGAGGGTGGTACTCGAAGTTCTATGTTTTGTTCGTGGTATATCTTTGAAATGTTGTATAGAATATTCTAGGCAATTTAATGTTATACGGGAGAATCTAGAATCAATGGAGGTCCCCGATTACAAATCAAAGTATTTTTTTTCCCTTAATGTATATATCAGAGAAACTACTCCAGAAATATTTTCAAAAGCGTTAGTGGTGCTAGGTCAATTAAATATAAATGTAACCTAAAAATTTTGATTAGTGGATTTTATCACAGATGATTTTTAAAACTTCTCGGTGCTGATTTATATATTATTTATATTGTTTATCACAATTTATAAACCTAAGGAGAGTAAACATCGAGAATTTTGTCTGATTTTCTTGAAAAATTTAATTTTATTACAAATATTTGCTGTTTATTTTCCGCAAACTTTTATTGTTATTTTTTCGTCTACAATATTGTTTGATATTTTTTTTTATAAACGGGCAAAGCTGATTGTTGCAATAATATTATTAGAGTAAAAGGTAAACTTATGATGGAACCTGTTTAATTGAGGGGTTCACCGTTAAGAAAGACAGGAGTGAGGCGTATATATCATAACATCTATAAATCACAAGTATTCGAAGATAACAGATAATAGTTGTCTTTGCGCTGTCATTATATCTGTTAAAAATATCATTTACAATTCACAATACTCAAGTTATTCAACCGTTATCAACATTATCAGTATTCGATAACAGCCGGTCACTAACACAGTTTGAAATAACAGAACAACCAATAAAAATTAAACAACTGTTCTTGTCTCTGTCTTTTGTATAATATTGACATAAGCTAAAGCGACAGACTTAGTATTTATTTGAATAAACCCAAATTTATAGTAAGAAGAAATCCTCTTTGAAAAGCGAATTCTTAATTAGATCGTGTTATCTGTTATTTGGATAATTAACGTATCTCGCTCACACCCATTTGATAGACTCTTGTTAAAACGAGAAACACCTAGTATTATAACCCGGAAAATAGAAATTGTTATCTTACAAGAAGATAATTATCCTCGAAACGTCACTCCTTAATTAGTTAGTATTAACTGTCCTTTTGTTGATTAATTTATCTCGCTCACACCCTTTGTATATACTTTTGTAAAAACGAGATGCACCTAGTATTATAACCCGAAAAATACAGACAGCAAAAAAATAACACTTGTTATTTAATATAAAAATTGGTACCTGTTATATTGCGTAACAGATATTATATTTGTCCTATAACCATATAACCCACGTCTAGAAAGACAGTTGAATAGCAAACGGAGCAGTGCTGTGCTACAAAAATAATATTGTGCTAACCGATAAAGTGTTAAATTTTGTGATCATTCACTGACTGCTTCCACTATTCTGCATTCACATTATATATAGACATTGCTTCACCTTCTGAGTGTCTTCCTACTGAACTATGTTATCTGCACATATATATGTATTACCTTCTTTATACATTTTACTTTTTATCTTGTTTGACTTGGCTCATATAGAGATCCCTCGCTATAATCAAAGAACTCATTATTTACATTTTGTTTATATGATTCCAATGTTGATTCAGTGCTCATCGATTTATTTTAGTCTATAAAAAAATCTGATCTAGTTATGAGCTATGTTCTGATAGTGGTAATTTAGTATAATTTCTCATGATTTTATTTTCGAAGAATATCTTTTTTGTTTTACGATCAAAAAGTCTTTACTTGTTGATGCAGAAAATACAGCCACATAGCCAGAGTTCTCAGTTGACTTATATTACTTCTTGTTTCTACAGTTCTTGCTTACATGTCCATATTTGTTACATTTAAAGCGCCTCGGGCCTTGTGTTAGGTTTGTTCATTCTGTCTAAAAGTTGTTTGACATACTGCGAGTTAAATTTACTTTTATTAACAAACAGCGCAGCAGTATCCGATTTTCTTATATATTGAAGAAGCTTTGTTTTAACGGAATTAGCTGTAATTCCTTAAGCGGAGCTTGCTAATGCCAAAACTATTGGTTGATAACGATCTGAAAGTCCAGCCAAGAGCAAAGTTCTCAACCATTCATCATTGACTATAAAACCAATGTTTCTTAGTTTATGAGCAGTTGTCGTTATCTTATTTTTATAGTTCTCGATGTTTTGGCATCATTCCAAGGTTGATGGTGATCAGATCTCTCAGCAATCCAATTGACCACTTAGCCCGTTGTCGTCGAAAGCTGTAGCTAAATTATCCCATACCTTTTTTGCGGTTGTGGCTTCTTGAGTGTCAATATAATTAAAACTTCCACCTGTCATCGTATAAGTATGAAACCCTACAAACGACGGCCTCTGGAGTCCGGTAGTACCGGAGGCCATGCTGCCTGTGACCGACGATCTAATAAAGATCGCGGGAAGCCGCTAGAAACAAGCAGCCCAGGACCTATCGATGTGGAGATCTTTGGGACAGGCCTATGTCCGGTAGTGGATGTCTCTCGGTTTATGGTGATGAAGCGGATTTGATGACTAACGATTTTATGAAAGGAAAAAGTGTAATGAAAAAGAGACAAAAATAAATGTATTAATATGGTTTAAGCTGAGAGAGAATGAGATAAGAGGTTTCTGTACAATTTGCTATTTTTTTTTCGTTCTTAATATCCCCACTATTCTACAGTCGTATATGGACCGTACAAGAACACATGAATCAATAGTAAGGAATCGAACTATTTTTACTTTCTTAAAATTGTTATTTGAATTCTTCGTGTTTTCGTAAACAGCCACAAAGTTAAATTTCTATCGCCCATCTGTTTTCTCTACTTAACTATTAAAATCTGGATTGGAAGTTCTGGAAGTCATATTTTTAGTAAATGGTTCACAAAGGATTTTTTCAAAAAGTTGAATTTAGGCCAGAGTTAAGTTAGAAATTAATTATTATTGTAACTAATTGTAGTAAACAATAAAACATTGAGTGTCCTAGTAGTACTGATGTTATCGTAGCCCACAGCTTTGAATTTAATAATCAGCATAGGCTTTTTAACATTTTTGGTCACAGGAGAGAACTGTAGATCTGAAATGTGTGCAGAACGCATAGAAGCTAAGTAGTTAATGCTTTTCAGCCCCTGTGGTAGAGTCAATTACGTTAGATGAGCGAAATTAAAGGTTAACGTCATCCGGGGTGAAAGCTCGCAATCAGAGATAGGTGATTGACCCACACTAATCGTTTTAAGAAATGTCCACACATTCGCTGAAGTATTACATAATGTCTCTTTACAGAAGTGCCAAAATACAGGACGGCTGTGGTCCTCACTCATCAGGGAAAGAAACATTCTACCTTCTACCTTTTTTTCTAACAATCTCTAAATCAGTTCGTTGCGCCCCATATACGAGGCAGGCAGCGATTAGGTAGTGCATGGTTTGGTCCGTGCTCGGATCACAGGTATACGAAAGATTCTCCTCGAGTTGAAACCAACGGTACTCGGAGAATCCCACGTGTCCCGTGAGCATTTGGGCCAAATATGGCTCTAGCTGATCTGACGTCCGGGAAAAACAACCGCGTGGTGGACGTCGTGCTGCCTTCCACATAGCGCCTGTTACAGTCGTCGAGCGTAGGTTGCCTAAGCTGCCGCTTGACGAATAATACACGGCATCTGTCGTAATCTGCTCGTCTCTTATTCTTAAGGGCCGCAACCTTGGCCAGCCGATTCGCCCTCTAGTTGCCCTCCGTCTCCGCATGCGCTTTTATCCAGTATAATCTTACTTCCTTCTCTTCCGCTCGAGCTTTCATTATCATATATCATATCATCTTACACTCTTAACACAAATGATGGAGTGATTCCGATATTTTATGATTTGAATTTAGCTGTGCGTACCATCTCCTTACTATATATTATAAGTTTTTTTTTTAATAATTGCTAGTTTCAACTCTGCGATGATTCCTAAATTCGAAAAAAATCCCGTTTACGTTTATTTATTACCATTCTTATTTTCTCTATTCACCAAGAGCTGGAACGCGTTTAACTTTAACTCTATGAATGGATGCATGCTTACTCCAAAGGTTCATTAATTGAAATATGCGGTAGTTAAATCTTTTCTTCAACCATGTACATGATAGCTTCTTACCGTTAGAATCTGTACTATTAAAGCGAAGTTACGTAGTATAAGTATAAAATTTTAATAAAAGTTTATATCGGGAAGACTACATTAATAAGTTTTGATAAAAATTGTTTTATTATACATTACTTTAAATTAAAATATTATAATATTATCGATGTACATGTTTTTTTTTATATAAATATTTTTGTTTATTTTAACTTATTAAATTAAACTCCTGATAAAATGAAATGAATTTATTAAACTTGAAACACAAAACTATAGACAAATCCTATCTTAATTTACTTTTACTAGGGCTTTTCCTATATTTTCACCTTGCAGCATACCAATAAACGCATCAAAAACATTTTCGAATCCCTCTGTTACATGTTCTTTAACTATAATTTTCCCGTCTTTTATCCACTCCATTATCTGAGGAAGCGGGTCATGCCAAATATCCAACCAATCTGTAATTAAAAATCCTTCCACCTTTAGCTGATGAAATAAAATTGATGGCTGCACCATCGTTATTTTAGGTAGTTGTAATTGCGTGGCACCTTCATTATATACGCTTATGCTGCCACATACCGTAACTCGACCAAACTTGTTCATATGGTTCATAATAATGCTACTTATTTCACCACCGACATTGTCAAAATAACAGTCAACGCCATTAGGAGCTGCTTCCTTAAGGGCTTTAACTATGTCAAATGTTTTGTAATTAAAAGCTCTATCAAATCCGAGTTCTTTTTCTAGACATTGCACTTTTTCATCGGAACCCGTAAAGCCAATGACCTTGCAACCTTTGATTTTGGCTATTTGTCCTACAATAGAACCCACGGACCCGGCGCCAGTAGTAACTACTACTGTTTCCCCGGGTTTTGGTTTACTTATTTTTAATAATCCAATATATGCAGAAATTCCAGACATACCCATTGCTCCCAATGCTAATGATGGTGATAAACCTTCTAAATTTGGCAACTCGTAAATAAGGCCTGAAGGTCCACATGGTAGGCCTTCTTTAGCAATGGTGTAGTCACACCAACCTTTGTGAGTGACGACTTTTATTCCCACTGGAAACTTAGGATTTTTAGATTCCAACACAGTTCCTACTTGAAATCCAAACTGGTCGTAAGGTACCTTGTAATAGGCATTATATACTCGGTGATATGGGTCTACACTTATCCACTCTGTTTTAACAAGTATCTCTCCGTGTTGTAGAGGCGGTAGTTCATATTCTACCAATTCGAAATCTTCTGGTTTCGGCAGTCCTTTGAAGTGGTTTTTTACAATATACTTTCTCGCTCGCACCATGTTTATTACGTTCGATTGAAGCCAAACTGTAAAGAAAACATGCAATGAAATTAAGTTTTAACTTTAATATATCTGTACAGACTAATAAGATACAATAGCTGATAATAATATCTATCTTTATTCCATTTTTCTACTCTCACGGAATATACTGTTCATTTAGAAGACAATCCAGCGTTTATCAAATTTTTCAATAATGTAACCATTAACATTATTCTATTACTTGACGTTCATATTACAGTAACCATTTAGGGAAGGTAATATCTATATACCACATTTTTGATATATAAGACAAATATTTGAGAGATATCCTGCCTTCTGCGTATAAGTCAGGATTACAAGGTAATGCGAGGGCGGATCAACAGGCCAAGGATGTGCCCCTGAAGAGTAATAGGGGCCAACATAAGAGAATAGCGCCATTTCATTCGTCAAGCGATTGTTTAGACTGGGAAACCTTAAGGAATGAAATAGGGTCGTCCAAAGCATGGATTACGTCATCATTTCTGGTCCTTTGTACGGCAATGTGCGCTATTTCTGCCACCTGGAGTTGGGGTAGAACATAAGCGCGAGTATAGTTGTCTCTCTAATGAATGAATACAGATGTCATGAAGTTTTTCTCAAATTTTAAACCAAATTATATCGGACACAGTAAATCATAAATAAGAAAAGTTAAAATAAATAAAGAAAAATAATGCGAGATTACTTAGTAAGTAAATGGGAGAAATTGTGTTGTAGGATATCGCATATAGAAACGGGAAAAGTGAAAAAGTGGATTTTTATTTTCAAAAAAACTTCATGTATTTCCTGTCCATTTTTGGTGATGGATAAGAAAAATGTTCTTCACACAGGCGAGAGATATAAAAGATAAGATTGGAGATTAGAGCCATAAATGTTAATAAAACGGTATGAGAAGGAGAAATAGAATAAAAGTAGAAGGCCCAACCGACCTATTCTGGGGACACTAAATAATAAGTCAAAGTAATGCAGGATTTTTAACTAAATCTTCCTCGGTTGCTCTCTCTATCAATATGTAATACGAAACAACAAATTAGAACAGTGTTACAGTTCTTCAGTTTGTTTTTAGGAAATTTGAGATGTCTTCCTTATCTCTCACTTTTGAAAATAAATTGATTTGATGATATACCTTTAGCCATTGACATTTGAGCATCTTATGAACTTAACCACTGTAGTATATATTTATCGAGAGTTTTTTGATTGTATCCATAGACTACCGTAAGTTTATAACTTTTATATCAAAATTAATATTCCGTAATCCTTTCTCATAAAAAATGTTATGAAAATTTCAATAACAATATTAAAAACAGTAACTAGAAATGAGCTGAAGAAAACACTACACATATATTCTTGAAATATCAAACAAATGAAGTATCTTTTTAAAATTGCTGCTACGAACACTTTAAATCTAGTCATTATTTGAGGAATGGCATAAAATCACATTCACCGAAATACGAATCAAACCTATAAGGTCTATTTTCACAATGTATTATTTTTTACTTACTTAATTTCATATCGCTAGGTGATTATTATTATAGAAAGGGATTATTTCTCTTCTTTTTATATCCTTTATTAAACAGTATAACTACAAAAGGTATTTATTAATAACTACCTTCAGCCTCTTATAATTAATATATTTACAAGAAAGATAAACACAATACGTCGTTGCACAAACGCTGCACACGCTATACAACAGGTTTCATATAATGGACACAAACAATTTTTTTTTTTATATCATACCAATTAATTCGATTTATTATATATGGTTAATGTGTGTGTAACTGCGAAACCTTCACTTATCTGGCAGGCGATTTATATATTTAGAACTATTTATATTCCAGTTAGTGATGAGTAAAATAAGCTCTAGTCTTGCATTATTGGTCAAAACCAATTTTACACGAGCAAGACCGAATGAAACGAATCGATGTAGAGATCTTTGAGGGAGCCCTATGTCCAAGACCAAGACCAAAACCAAGACGGACCTATTAAGCAAGACCAAAAACAAATGTGTAAGACTAAACGAAAAAATTTTAATTCCATTGAAATAATCAGTTAAAATATTTATCTCACCTTGAATATATGCTTTTCTTCTGGAAACAAAATATTTAATATATAATAAGATAAGATCAAGACTAGAAGTTCTTAAGGTCTACCGAGACCAATACTGACAAAGACTGTCCATGTCTTGGTCTTGTTTATGGTTTGCTCATCACTAATTCTACTTGCATTAACTTTTTGTATTTTGTAACGGTCACGGTTATTGCGACAGGACTTTATATGATAAAAACTTCGAAGACTGAGTTCTTATTGTCACCATGGGTAATGGGTTATAACTGAGTAATATTTTATGTAAATTTTAATCTCTCGTATTTAATATTCATATTGTAACAAAATACAGCAATTTTTAAAAAATAAATTAATGATTTTATAAAAAATATTAAATAATAGGAGCGTTTAAATAGCAATAACGTGTCTCTAAAATGTTATAAACTATATAAAATATTTAAAAAGATACATTATATAATAATATGTGAAAAGGTTAAAGCCCACTAGTTGAGTGTTCGCGGAATGCCTTGTTTTCGTTCTACATGGGGGAAATGCTTCCGCATATCTGCTTTTGCAGGGTTAGACAGGTTATGTCGCACTTGCACCGGCTAAAGTCCCCTCCATGTTCCACCGTCGTCGCGTTGCGGTGCAGCTACAGGAACGCTTTCGCACATTTCCACGACCACGCCAGCGGCTGGTGCACCGCGTAGTTCCATCTCGGAGGAAGAAACCTTTCCGTTTCCCCCTCTGTAAGAGCGCGCCAGAACATACAACGCGCAATTATTTCGGCATCTAATCGTCGCTTGGGCAACGGATTCCCACAAATCTGTCACTGAGAGGCCATGGAAGCCAAGAGAGAAAACTTTTTGGACGCCCTGGGGCGGATCTGGTCTTGGGCACCACCACTAAGCGTTTTAAGGCCGCGGAGGATAGTGGGAGCAGCGAACCGCACATCCTTCCATCTACGACTTCACCACGGATGCGACGGGCAGTGCAAGCCTGCCTCTGCAGCTAGGCTCACATCCGAGGTGACCTTACAGAGCTCACAGACAGCGGCCTCCTTGGGCTGGCCGCACCTCTTGAGCCGGCAAGGTAAGTTCATTTTAGCTTCATCGGGTGACCAAGCCACAGCTTGTGAGTTCCATCGCCACGACGAGGCTAGGAATGCCGTAGGGATATAAAAAGGTAATGTTTGTGTATTGACCGACCCATATGTGCGAGCGCGCGGCGGAGGTGCATACTCGTGCTCCTACATATATAAGGGTCGGCCAAGAGACGGCCGTCCGGACATGTACTGCATGTGTGATGAGTGGGGAAATATGCTTCATGCAATCTGAACGAAATATTGTTTGTGGATTATTACTGATCTCGAATACGTACTAAAATAATGTATTTTGATAAATATGATTGTGTAAGTGTTTGTTAGAGTGATAAGAAGCAAATATTTATTTATCATGAAAAATATGATAATGTAAGAGTGTGAAGGTTTTTATTCATACGATTTATTAGATATTAGATATACCTGTTCGAAAGCGTGAAAAACAGTGCATAATGAATTTTATGTATGACATCAAATTGGCGGAGAAGATGAAATACCAGCCGGGTGTAGTTGGTGATTACTCAACTAACTACTCCAATATACTCGGGTTGGAGAAGAGTGTTAGAGATATCGATGTACTTAACTGTGTCTTAGGGCTTTTGCTCTGTAATACATGTGTGACAGATACGTCGTGTTCAAAAATATTTGTTTATTCCGCAATCGACTGGAACGGTACCGATGCGTTATTAGATAACTGGGTAACCAGTAAATTTTGTAGTGTACTGCGATCCGAGGCCAATAAAGATCTATCTGTTTCGGGACGCATTGTTTTGTTGGCCCTCACCGCATACGGCGTAGTTTGGTTATTGGAGCCGTACACCATCCCCACGTTTGTAATGTGAAGATGCGAACTTAATTTATGTCGGGGTCTTATGAAATAATAACAATTGTAAAATCTTAAGAAGATGTGGAGCTCTATACAAGCGTGAAGGGATTATAAATAAGTAAATAAACCACACGAATGACATCGGACTATATTTACGAATATTCACCATTCTATATAAACCTCACCTGAATATTATTATTATAGACACAATGTAGGATTACCATAATTAAAATGGCAAAAACATGAATATAACAATACTAAAAAAGAATAACATTCGTTATGAGATTTTGATTTAAAGAGTAAAATGATATAAATGTAAGTATAAAGGAATGATTAAGTAGTTTAGTGTTGGATATTTTCGGTTAATGACCAGAGTAAAGTTGGAAGTTAATTACATTAGTTTAAAAAAAAAAATCTTTTGGTTCATGAAACGAAACATATTTTCATGAACAAAAAGATCTATCTAATCAATGGACTGTAGTTAAAAAAATATATTTATTTTTCGTAGCACGGCACAATTCTGAGAAATAGAGGTCTTTGTTCTTTATCTACCCGCAATTGTTTAAATGCGTTTTCGTTCTGTGTTATAAACAACTGTGTGATTCAGTCTTATTTTTATATAAAAATGTCATCTGGAGTGTGTAAACTACATCCAAACCGATTTTGTTATGTTTGTGGGAAAATTGTTCAATTAAATCGTGGTTTCTCTATAACAAAACGATTGCAAGAAGCCTATTTACATTATTTTGGATTTTTGGTGTCAAATCAAGATAAAACTTGGGTACCACATGTGATTTTCACTAATTGCAGATTGGTTCTCAGCTTCTGGTATTCAGGTAAAAGTAGTTCGTTGGAATTTGGTAAACCAATGATATAAAGATTGCCAATTAATCACGTAACCGATTGTTACTTTAGTTTTAACTCCAAAAATATAAATACTATAAAATATGCAAACGTTCTATCAGTCAATAGGCCAGTCCTTCATTTTGAAGATTTATCAGTTCCCACACCACCTGGCAGAAGTGACCAAACTCACATAGATACAACAAAGTATTACAATGAACGAGCATAATGACTGCGAACAATCAAGCTCATATAATTTTCCGGGGATGAGGACAGCCTACATTTGATAACCTAATTTGAACTCAACTATCTTATAAGAGATTTGCAGTTGTCTAAATCAAAAGTGGAATTACTTGGCTCCAGGCTGCACAGTGGAAATTGCTTGATCCTAGTACAAAAGTTAGTATTTATGCTCTAGAAGTAAGGCATATACTGTTGGTTTTTTAGAAAAGAAAATGTGTTTTGTTATTGTTATGACATCAAGGGACTTTTTAAAGAAATGAAACAACCAAACGACCAAAAAGAATGGCGCCTTTTTATAGGATTTATCGAAGGAAAGTTTTAAAGCTGTTCTTCTGCATATTGGGAACGCTAAGCTATCCAAATTGATAAAATATAAATGTCACAAAAGGTACATTTGTAGTGACCTAAAAGTTATAAGTATGCTTTTGGGCAACACTAAGTACTGTTGTTACTTATGCCTATGGGACTCCAGAGCAAAACATGGTCATTATAAAAGAAACATTTCGCATTTAGGAAATGAATATGTTCCAGGTAAGATGAACGTACAATATATATATTTAGTTGACCAAAAAAAAAATTATATTACCACCGCTTCATGTTGACTTGGGCTTGATGAAAAATTTTAACAAAGCTTTGGATAAGTCCAAACCTGCATTTCCATACTTCTGATCTGTATTTAAGAATCTTTCTGCGGCTAAATTAAACGAAAGAATATTTCATCATAATCTTCATTAGGGGCCCTCTTCAAAGTAAAGTTTGGGGATCAGATTGACAAAACCAATTCGATCCTCAGCTATTCAATATATAATAATAAATATAAAAGGAATATTTGTCTGTACTCAAATCAGGAGAATATTGGACGATACAAAATTTGAGAGCCTGTTTAACCGAGGTAGATATGTGGTTAAAAGTTTTAAGGCAATAAAAAAAGTGATAATTACAAAGAGATTGGTGAAAATTAATTGCAAAATTATGAGCTTAGGGGTACAAATATGTCACTGAACATAAATTTTTTGTGTTCCCATTTAGATTTTTTCCAAAAAATCTTGGTAGTGTGGATGATGAACATGTTGAGCGATTTCACCAAGATTTAAAATTATTTGAGCAAAATTATCAAGGCTGTTGGGCATATTTTGGTATGCTAGGTCACTATAGTTTATCTGTTGTTAAAGATACAGATGATAATAGTTATAAAAAAGAGCAAAAATTTCCCCATTTTTAACTGTGTATTGTTTATTTAGATGTAATTTTTTGAAAAAATCTTAAGAAATATATTAAAAAAACTGATGTGCAGGATTTTGTAAAAGATTATTTCCGAGACGTAGATATCCAAAGTACCGTAACCATATATCCCCTCAACAGTTTGCCGCCTTGTCGTGGCGGAGGGTCTTGGTAGCAGTGGCTGAGTCGCCCACGGTGAAGCGAAGAGGAACCTACCCAGTCGACCCGAGGTGTAGAACCAACCCGTGGCGGCCGCTCCAGGTTAGAGTTCCAGTACTCCACCGTGAGCTCACCTTAGCTGCAGGGGCGGCTTTATGAAATGTGGAGATGTGCCGAAGAACTAAGGTCGCCGACATAGCTCAAAGGATTGCTAGACTTAAGTGACAGTGGGCAGGGCAGGGCACATTACTCGAAGGATCGACGGCCGATGGGGCAGTAAAGTCCTCGAATGGGGCCCGCGTACTGGTAGACGTAGTGTTGGGAGGCCGCCCACAATGTGGACCGATGTTCTGGTGAGAATCGCGGGAATCCACTGTATGCGAGCAACGCGGCACTGATCGACGTTGAAATCTTTGGGGGAGGCCTATGTTCAGTAGCGGACGTCTATCGGCTGATGATGATGATGATGATTTTTTCTATTAATCAAAGAGTTGAGAGCTCTAACTCTGTGAATAAATGCATGTTTATAGCCTAGGTTAGCAATTGAAATATTCAGTAGTAGTGAAATATTTTTATCAACCGTATTAGCTATTATGAAATATAAAAGTTACAGAGCAAAAACATAAAATTTTATTAATATTACAATATGGGGGACTTTATTTGAAATTTTTAATATTAAATTGTTTCATTTTGTATTACTTTAAATTAAAATGTATAATAATATCGATGTACATGTTTTTTTCTTAATTAAATATTTTTGTTTTTCTTAACTTATTAAACTCTTGTTAGAAAATAAAATAAAATTTATAAAACTTGAAATAAGATTTTATATAACTAAATCATCCATCCATATTAAGACAAATGCTGTGTTAATTTACTTTTACAAGGGCCTTTCCTATATTTTCACCTTGCAGCATACCAATAAACGCATCAAAAACATTTTCGAATCCCTCTGTTACATGTTCTTTAACTATAATTTTCCCGTCCTTTATCCACTCCATTATCTGAAGAAGCGCTTTATACCGATTATCCAAGTAATCTGGAATCATAAATCCTTCCACCTTTAGCTGACGAAATAAAATAGATGGCTGCACCAACGTTACTTTAGGTAGTGGTAATTGCGTGGCACCTTCATTATATACGCTTATGCTGCCACATACCGTAACTCGACCAAACTTGTTCATATGGTTCATAATAATGCTACTTATTTCACCACCGACATTGTCAAAATAACAGTCAACGCCATTAGGAGCTGCTTCCTTAAGGGCTTTAACTATGTCAAATGTTTTGTAATTAAAAGCTCTATCAAATCCGAGTTCTTTTTCTAGACATTGCACTTTTTCATCGGAACCCGTAAAGCCAATGACCTTGCAACCTTTGATTTTGGCTATTTGTCCTACAATAGAACCCACGGACCCGGCGCCAGTAGTAACTACTACTGTTTCCCCGGGTTTTGGTTTACTTATTTTTAATAATCCAATATATGCAGAAATTCCGGACATACCCATTGCTCCCAATGCTAATGATGGTGATAAACCTTCTAAATTTGGCAACTCGTAAATAAGGCCTGAAGGTCCACATGGTAGGCCTTCTTTAGCAATGGTGTAGTCACACCAACCTTTGTGAGTGACGACTTTTATTCCCACTGGAAACTTAGGATTTTTAGATTCCAACACAGTTCCTACTTGAAATCCAAACTGGTCGTAAGGTACCTTGTAATAGGCATTATATACTCGGTGATATGGGTCTACACTTATCCACTCTGTTTTAACAAGTATCTCTCCGTGTTGTAGAGGCGGTAGTTCATATTCTACCAATTCGAAATCTTCTGGTTTCGGCAGTCCTTTGAAGTGGTTTTTTACAATATACTTTCTCGCTCGCACCATGTTTATTACGTTCGATTGAAGCCAAACTGTAAAGAAAACATGCAATGAAATTAAGTTTTAACTTTAATATATCTGTACAGACTAATAAGATACAATAGCTGATAATAATATCTATCTTTATTCCATTTTTCTACTCTCACGGAATATACTGTTCATTTAGAAGACAATCCAGCGTTTATCAAATTTTTTAATAATGTAACCATTAACATTATTCTATTACTTGACGTTCATATTACAGTAACCATTTAGGGAAGGTAATATCTATATACCACATTTTTGATATATAAGACAAATATTTGAGAGATATCCTGCCTTCTGCGTATAAGTCAGGATTACAAGGTAATGCGAGGGCGGATCAACAGGCCAAGGATGTGCCCCTGAAGAGTAATAGGGGCCAACATAAGAGAATAGCGCCATTTCATTCGTCAAGCGATTGTTTAGACTGGGAAACCTTAAGGAATGAAATAGGGTCGTCCAAAGCATGGATTACGTCATCATTTCTGGTCCTTTGTACGGCAATGTGCGCTATTTCTGCCACCTGGAGTTGGGGTAGAACATAAGCGCGAGTATAGTTGTCTCTCTAATGAATGAATACAGATGTCATGAAGTTTTTCTCAAATTTTAAACCAAATTATATCGGACACAGTAAATCATAAATAAGAAAAGTTAAAATAAATAAAGAAAAATAATGCGAGATTACTTAGTAAGTAAATGGGAGAAATTGTGTTGTAGGATATCGCATATAGAAACGGGAAAAGTGAAAAAGTGGATTTTTATTTTCAAAAAAACTTCATGTATTTCCTGTCCATTTTTGGTGATGGATAAGAAAAATGTTCTTCACACAGGCGAGAGATATAAAAGATAAGATTGGAGATTAGAGCCATAAATGTTAATAAAACGGTATGAGAAGGAGAAATAGAATAAAAGTAGAAGGCCCAACCGACCTATTCTGGGGACACTAAATAATAAGTCAAAGTAATGCAGGATTTTTAACTAAATCTTCCTCGGTTGCTCTCTCTATCAATATGTAATACGAAACAACAAATTAGAACAGTGTTACAGTTCTTCAGTTTGTTTTTAGGAAATTTGAGATGTCTTCCTTATCTCTCACTTTTGAAAATAAATTGATTTGATGATATACCTTTAGCCATTGACATTTGAGCATCTTATGAACTTAACCACTGTAGTATATATTTATCGAGAGTTTTTTGATTGTATCCATAGACTACCGTAAGTTTATAACTTTTATATCAAAATTAATATTCCGTAATCCTTTCTCATAAAAAATGTTATGAAAATTTCAATAACAATATTAAAAACAGTAGCTAGAAATGAGCTGAAGAAAACACTACACATATATTCTTGAAATATCAAACAAATGAAGTATCTTTTTAAAATTGCTGCT